>WKFP01014061.1:757443-780636 GCA_011057875.1 Pterocles orientalis | reverse complement strand
TTTGCATTAATGAGAAGAAGGAGGGTGAAAGAAAGGGCCAAGGGGCAACTTCATCCACTCGCTTGAAAACTAAGGAACCGCGCAATCCCCTGCTGTCTGCAACGAGGATCCTTCAGCAATGGGGTACGAAGGAGTGAGAGTGTGGTGGGTGTCTTCTGGTGTTTCACTTGACTGATGAAGGAAGAGCACACTATGCCCATGATAAAAGACCGTATCAGTGCCAGCAGCAGGGCTGGAGCACCCGGTGGGGCATCACGCATCTCAGAGTGTTCCCTGAGTCTCTTCCCCAGTACAGGAAGTTTCACTTCATTAGCGATCTAGTCTCTGGATACTGAAATCTCAGTGTGTTTCCAAACCAACTTCATTTATTTGCAGTATGTCATCTGGTACATCAAAGAACATTTTCTTTTACTGTTGCCAAACAGAAGTAAAATTAGTTTGTTCTTGTAGGTAGAGAACTCTGTTCAAAAGCTGAAAGGCTTGTTCTCTACATATTCATATCTTGTGATATCTAATTATTTTTTTAAGGACACAACTGAAATTTAAATACCTTTTGTGCCAAGAACTCAACCTCTTTTTGATCAATGCTGATTCATAAGCATTCATCAGCTTTCTGTGCTTTGTGATTTGCATGGTGTTTCTTTTTTGGCTGGTTTTGATATGTTTTTTAATTTGCTTCTCTTACATAACTCATTGCTCAGTTTCTGCAATTTGTCCTTGGAAAAAATGTGGGCTTGCACTTGTTTAAAGAACATAATACAATGACATGGAAGAGACATAGGAAGACAAATTAAGGAAATTCAACGGACAGGCCTCTTGACCTGTCATCATCTTTGGCAGTGCTTATGAATAGTAGTCATATTATGGGGTTTTTTTCCCGTTTCATCTATTTCAGACTCTACTTAATTTTCTTCTTCATCTGCACATGCTTACCAGCAAGAAAAAGACTACTAGTATGAGCTGAAATCCATAAAGAACTGTGTCCTTTTCATATGTCCTGGTAAATCTCAGGTTGGCACCATTCTGCCTGTGACATCTGTGAAAAACAACAAAGGACAAATTCTCCATTTTCAAATACTTTCCGAACATATTTACTGCTTACATACTAAATGGACAGTGTTTTGAAGAGAACATTTTAAATTAGAGTTTGTGATTTTGGTGTGTGGTGTCACGAGTAAGGATGGGAAGGCCAATTTTAAAGAAGAGTTTAATAATTTAGACATATTATCTTATTTCATCAGAGTGCTGGACACCTTGAAAGGCTCAACAGTAAGGAACTAACGGGCATTTCCTGCACCTTAGCCCAGCCTAGCAGTGCTAATCGAAGATAACATCTTATCTAGCTGGTAGCAGCAAGACACCGTTATTCTGCAGTGGATCATCTGTCAGAGGAAAATGTAATGCTCGATTTGTCACTGTTTCCCATTGGTTTTCACCTACCCTGCACTGCTGCTGAGTAGCTGTTCAGAGCTGGAGTAGCTCCTGGTGCTGTTCTCCACTGGAAGCAGAACTTGCTGGACTAGAAAACAGAGTGGTGATCACAGGAGCCACACCACACAGACCTGCCAAGCCAGACTGATTCCAATCTTAATGTGCTTCAACCGAAAATGTATATGTATGTTTATATATGTACACATACACGCACAAACGGTTTTGCATTAAAAAACCTGCTGGAATAACAAAGCCCTGGGTATGTAGATCAAACAGCTAGTCCGGTGTCATAAAATTGTCCTGGAAGGTTACTGCAGTTTCCTTTTCAGACATCTGCCACATCCAGCCTCCTTTCTGAGCAGATGAAAACCGACGGAGCCAAACGATGATGAGAAGTTGTAAGGGCAATGCAGTTAACACTTGGCCCCTTAGAAAGAGAAAATGTGATTTTTATCAGCACAAGTGTGTTACTTGGGCAGCAGCTGCAGTACTGTAGGGCCAGCGCTGCTCCAAGCCATGGCTCTAGCTGCAAGAGCATCCTGGGAGAGACAGCACTGGTGCTACTGCTGGAAGCACCGGCTGAATAAAAATGGTGAGGAAGCAGGTGGTTTTATTGAAATGTATGAACAGAAACATCTATGAAAGAAGGAGGTTGAGCTACTCATGGCCAAAATAAGTTTATTCAGCCTTTGATGGGAAAACTTTTGTCCAACACATTATTCACTAGTATTATACAAGCAGCACTGGAAAGAATGTGTTTAGTCATACTGTCTTGAAACGGCGGAATGATGGATTTGATCCAAAATTTGAGAATGAATGAGACCATGTGAATTGTCAGAAGCCTTTCTGTGTGTACTGGATCTGAAGGTCTATAATAAACACCACTCATCCAGCTTTCAAAGAATGATTTTTTTCATTTAAGAAATGTGGATAAAATATTATTACACCAAGGCTGTGAGGAAATAAGTTTTTATGATGTAGCTTATACGTGTGACCAACAATTTAGAGACATCTCAATGTTAAGTTAGCTGTTGTGTAAGTTAAGTGAAAAATTTGCCCAGAATAGTCTTCAAATCACAGCTTGAAACATAGATTTTCTTTTTAAAATTCTTATAATTCTGGCTGAACATCTATGTCAATGCAAACTTTTACAATAGAGCTGCGAGACACAGAGAGAAACATTTATTAATGTGGCATAGTAAAGAAATTCACTATTGCAGAATTGTGCGTGACAAATATGAAATTTATATACATGGATGTAATTAATAAAAATGACAAGTTTCACAAACATACCAGAACAGTAGTGGTTTTTACACTATTTATCGTTAAAGTTGCCCCTGCAGAAACAATGCTTCTGTTGCTGAAAGTACATAACACTAACCACACCAGCAAATACAGCACATTGCAGGGCATTTCCAGGGGGAACTGGCACAGCACTCATGTGAACACTTCTACATCCATTCACACATGCCTGGTAATCCCTGTTCCCTTCATTACCACTTGCTTTTATAGCAAACTCCTGGGGCTGCAGGTTAATCTTGAAAAAAAATGTTCTGTCATGTTGCCGGATGCAATAGTAATGGAAACCTGAACACATTTCATACACATCTGTAAATATTGAGGAGGAGTTAAGTTCCTGACTCACACATGATATATTCAGCTCTTTGTAATACTGTAATTTGAAAATCCACCTACCCAGTCTGATGAATCATTCAACTATTTTTTCTTTGTAGCCCAGACAAAATTTAGTAGGGGACTCTCTCAATGACTATGTGACTCACTAACCCTTTTTTTCCCCCCTTTTGCTGCCAATGCACTCATTTAAAAACGAAAGATCTAATACAGTTTTGTAGGTTAGCGTGTGAATGCTGACTGGAAGCACTTTGTCACAATGATATTGCTGAGGTCTGCTACCACAAAGTATAAACAACAACCAGCTCACTGGCTTGATTTTTGATCAAGACTGTGTTTGCCACCATAATGTAATGGCTAACATCCCCACTGTGCATCACTGCTGGCTCAGCCCCTGAGCCAGCTTAAATCAGCATTGCGCTCTTGGTACCGGACATGCTATGGAGATTTATGTCAGCAGAAGCCCCGTCCCTCAGAGTTCTGTTCCAGGTGGTGGCAAGGTGGAAGGCAGAACATGCTGGGACTCTTCTGGTTCAATAACGTGTTCACTGGTGTGTGGATCATTTGGGATTTTACGATAATTGGTGGGAAGACGAGAGGCAAAAGGCTCCTCATGTCACAGTTGGGTGATTTGGGCAGTATGCAGTGAAGTGGGAGAGCCATGTTCTGATCTCAGGTCTGCCAGCTTCAAAATAAACATCTCTTCTGTAACACAGTGGAGTCCTGAATCAGATCCTTTATACCCTAAACAATAACCCCGGCTAACCAGCCAGTGAGACCTGCCACAGGCTAAGAAACAGGCATTTTGACGCATCTGGTTCTGTGAAAACTTTTGTTACAGAGTGAAAGCAGAAACCAAGCCCCAGAACTTGCCCCCAGATGGAGCCAACAACCAACTCCAGATCCCCATGCCTTCCCCTGCCTTGGTGCAAATCAACAAGTGTTGAAGACAGTGGTGTTACTCTACGCTACAACCAGTGCAAAAGAGAAAATTAAGGGAAATCAAGTGCTTACTAGTCATGATTAAATAATACAGAAGAGAATAGTGTCTTGCACAATTTCACAGTTGGACCATGTCAATGCAGACACTGTCACCAAAAAAAAACCAAAAACAAACCAAAACCGGAAAACTATAAACAACCACAAGACTTCAGTCCAGTCCTTCATTCTCTCAGGACATCTGCTACCTTTCACAGACTTTTCTGAGAGACATTTTTAAGTCACAAGCTTGTAGCAAAATACAAGTTTTGATTACAAACTGGATTATCTCATGAATGTTTTGACAGCGTATTTGCATAAAATGTCTCATCATTAAAATGAGAGTGAGAAACACACTCATCAATTTGCTTTTCACCAAGAACACTCCTTAAGGCATGGAAACAAAGGTCAGACAAAATTCTGAGTGCTACTTTTAAAATATTAGCTGAAAGGAAAACGTATGCAAAATACATGGAAATGTACTAAAATAATAATAGTGTGCTAAAGATACAAAATTCAGAAATTGCTTGCAACATTTGTGGGAGTTTAAGTTGCAAGCAAAACAATTATTGCAATGTTCACTTGGATTTTGTCTTGCACAGTTGCAGTAATACAGAACACCCATCTATCCCTGCAGCTCAGATCAGAGGGATTTAGTATGGATCTTCACTCTTCAGAAAGTCAGATCATACTTTTTATTGGTTCTTTGTTGCAAAATCATGAGGCAGCTCTGGTAGGTAGATGGGATGAAAACTCTCAATGAATATATTTGGAAGAATTCATTTATACCGGACACTGAAAGATCTATGGCTTAGTTTAGTTTGGTCTCTGAAATGCACATCAAGCTTCAATAACACACAAAACTAATTATTTATTTATTCAGACCACTGTAAATCAGGAATAAATATCCTGAATTTAGCCTAAAAAGAGTAAAATAGAGGCTCAAGCCCATAATTTTATAATTTCGCAGTTACTGTGTTAACATAAAAAGAGAAGTTACCCCTCTGCTTAAGCTGAATGCCAAATTGTTTAAGGGAAAACAAACAGACCCTGATGCTTGACACCTTTTTTGACATGAATACTGTGATTGCCAGCTGTAAGGCAGTAAAAATAACAGATTGTTGTCATCAAAGAAGTGCAAAAAGATGCACCATCTATAACTATTCCAATTTATTTCTACTATTTCTCTTATTTCCCCACCTCTCTTCTTCCTTCTGACCTTCATGCAGATTTTGCAAGTAAACAAATTATTCTTTATTCTCTGCCTTTGGTTTTGTGACCTTTCCCTGATGTTGTGTGAACTTGTTGTACTGGATTACAATGTATTTGTGTTCAGGAACACTGGGACACTGGAGAACTAAAAATAAACTAAAAACAGCCAGGATGCTGTTACGGGTTGCACTTAGTGTTTAAAGACCATAGTAGAAAACATACATGAGATCAGAACAAGAAAAGGGTAGTACGATAAGGATATAGGGCTACTGAATGGCTGAGGGCAGAAGGAAAACACTTAAAAAAAGCTTTTCAGAGTCAAATTCCACCTTTGGATAACAACGAAAACTTTCCAGAGGTCTTGAAAAAACCATAACCATGTAATCAAATATGTGATAAAATTCCTCTTTCACTCACCTGTGAATGATGTGGTATCTCTGCAAATAATCCAAGGAAAGTGCCAGCTCACAAATGTACAGCTTAACAGTTCCTTCGTTAAAGTGAACATTCTGCTGTAAATGGTAACGCAGATCACCTCCAAGTAAGAGATCAACCACCATGAACATATCTTCTTCATCTTGAAAGGAATACCTGGAAGACAAAGTTACAGCTGAGATCTCAGGGCTGCTGATGCAGCCCCAGCAGTGCTCTGGGGTAGCTCTCAGTAAGCAGATCTGTTCGTGGCAAGTCCCTGATTTGCTCAAAAGGCATGCACTGATTTCTCACTGCTGTGGTCCAGTCCTGCAACTGGACTTTGTTTGTGGTGACTCTTTGCATATTCAAGACAAGCAGAGCTCAAACTGTTGCTGCACTACTATCTTGTTTTAACCATAGATTAACACCTGAATGTTGATAAAACAGTATTTAAAATACCTTTCATGTCTTTACATTTTTAAATAACCATTGGGTTGACAAAATAGCTTACTGAGTAGCAGCAAGACAATGAAAGGCCTTGAAACACACTTGGTGTTCACACATGAACAACTGTAGCTCAGTGCCTATGGAAAGTATCCTGGCAGCCCAGAGAGCTGCTGTCCTGAGGGTATTTTCCAGATTCTATAAATATACACAGTGTTCTATTAGCTGAGTATTTTCTACAGCTTGCAGTGTAGCTCGAAATTCAATAAGAAAAAACCTGTAATTTTACTGCCTAACAATACATATTTTTTCAGTCTGCAACTTATATCTTATAAAATGACAGTCTTCATGGTTACTGACTGAATTCTTCTGGACCCTTTCCCAGAACTGCCTGTTGAATACTCAGAGGACCAAATTTTGATCTGATTTAAATCCTGTAAATCCAAAGGTGTAGCCAACCAGCGTAGAGTGTATATATAGTGTTTAGGCATGCAGGAATTTCCATGTGTTTCTACTTACCTTGGCTATGCTGCCATTGCTCCGTTTATTTCTGATCTGTGTAAACTGACAGAAACCTTCTGGTTTTCATTTCTCAATGCAACTGTCTAAGATACAATATTTTAGATTTCCCAGATGGAGAATGGTAAATATCTTATTTCTAATACAAAGTCACTCTTCTCTTAGAAATTGTTTTAGAATTAATTTCGACGTGAAGTTGTATTAGCTTATACCAGTTGTGGATGAACTGCTGAGAGCTGATCCACAATGATACTGCCTCTTCCATCACCTTTTCTCCCATGAGATGCATAATATATGTTGGCTACAGATATGATTCAGTTCTCCTGAACTACAAATATATGCTAAGGAAATGAAAAAGAGTGGGTTTCCAGAAAATCTGTGCCCGCCCTTCCCCCAAAGGCAGAAAAGCCTACATTAGATTATTTTAATTGACAGTTACATACAGTTTCACTTTCATTCCCAGGCTTGCACTTTCTGAAATGAGGCACTGCTTAGGGGTTGTCACAGATGGTTCGTTTTGAATTTAAATGCTTTCTATTCTTTCCGAACACAGTTCTGAGGAGTGAGTGTCTGGAGGTACTCTGCTCTTCTTTTGCATTTCTGTATGCCTGCCAAATGCCAGGAGGGAAAAGCCATTTTATTTGCATTAGGCTTACTTCTCAATAAGTCAAATCTCTGAAACAAAACAGTAAAGTAGGTGGCACATGGTGTCTGCTCACCTCCAGAAACTCAGAATCTCATATAACACACGTTAAAAAAACAGAAGGCTGCAATGATGCTCAAATTACTCTAAATGTTGTGTGTTACTGAGCCTGGGGCAATTGCAAAAGGAAAGCTTAAATACATAGTTACGTTTAAGATATTTTTTTTCTTTTTTGACACTGCTGTTATTTTAAATTAAGTAGTTATAGCATTGAGCAGATATAATGAGAGATTTTACTTTTTCCTTCAGTTACTTCTTGAACAAAGTGTAGATGTTGTCTGGTTCCTTTTTATATATTAAAAAAATCCAAAATAAAAATTACAGATTGAAAACTCTACTTAAATGTGTAAAATAAATATTGTGTCTAGTCTGTGACTGAAGAGTTCTTCTGGTGTCTAGAATCATATGATTACATGTCAGTAGAAATGGTTCTGATGCAACTCTGGTCTCAAGAAGGAAAACGTCCCAAGTCATTTTTTTAGTGATTCAGCCACCGTAAGGCAGAGGGTGAAGGCAGAGTAAAAAGCGACTGCTGTGGACTTGCTTTTAAATTCAATGACTGTTCCCTTTTCTGGGAAAACTATGAGTGTGTTTCAAAGTGCACCCATGAATGTTTAATCTAGATAAAAAAGCCACTAGAACAACCCAGAAATAAACGTGAAATCTTGTCCACCTCCAGGTGAATGCTAACACTCGATGGACCTGGGCTTTCACTCCAAGCATGTTTTTCTGCTGATGCACTCTGGTTTCCTGTGCTTGTGAGTGGGGAGTAGTGGTCCTTTGCCATCTCGCTGGCAAAGGTTTGATGCATCTGTGAATTGTTAAAGATTTAAAAGAGAGAGGCAAAGAGATGAACTGGAAAAGAGCTGGTACTCTATCCCACTTCATTGTGTCAGGAAATAATGCTCTTTGCATGTAAGAACAGGTCTACAGTCAGATTGGGAGAGCTGCCTGTTAGTACTGCTCACACTCTATAACAACGTAAGAGTAACCACACCAGGTCAGACTAGACATCTAGCTAGCTCAGGAGTCACCAGAGAGCAGACTCAGGGAGGAGCAAATGGAGATATTCATATGTGGAGATATTTATATGTGGAGATATATGAAGCTTTCCTCCAGGACTCAACCAGCCTCCACCCATTCACTACTCTGGGACTTTCAGGTGCATTTCATTGTCATTTGCCATCTGGGAGAGACGGGTTTTGTCCAGGCACCTGTCAGACTCGTGAGTGAATGATTGGTCTCCTGCTAGCACACCTTGCCTCTCAAGTAAACATATTAAGGTAAGTGCAAACCCTACAAACAGAGTTATAAGGCTTCCAGAGGTGACTGTACCTCTAGACCAAACAGACAAAAGAAACTCTAAACCAAACCTGAAGAGATTCAGAAGTATGGCCTAATGTTTACACTCATCAGTCTTCCTGCATCAGACACTTAAGATTCGGCTGGAGATGGCGCTGGGCCATCTCGTCTGGGTTTTTGCCAAGAAAGGTTGGAGCAGGTGATCCTTGAGGTCCCTTCGAACCTGGTATTCTATGATTCTGTGATTCTGTGATCTGTCATGACCTGTGAATGGTGCACAGGGCAGTTTTCTTTAAATTAGTTAAACCCAGTGAAATTATGTGTCTGTGATCTGGAGGAGAGCTTAGACACGGCAAACAGCAGAAGGCCTCTGGCCTCTGGAGCTTATAGCCACTCCACCAAGTAGCTCCTGCAGCTCTAAATTTCTAAGCTGCTGAATGCAGAGCATTCCTGGAGCATGTAGAGTTGCTCCAGGTCCTGCAGTGCAGCTGGGTACCAAATGGTGTTGCTCCTGCTCTGCATTAAGGACTCTCAGGGCTTGGTGTACCAGCTCCTGACCAGTTTGGTTTGTCATGGTCACAAGCAGGCTAGTCCTGTCTCTCTCCCTTACACAAATCCTGTATTATTTTCTTGTACAAGAAATGAAGTATTCCTTTTTAGCCTCTTGCTTTTTCAACATTTCAAGAAATAAGTGGGTTTGATTTATTGGTCTAAGAACTGAAATTGACAGCAAGTGAAATATCGGCCACGGGAAAAAGGAATCTTTGAAAATATTGCTGCAGGTTGAGGAGGGGCTGGTGGCAAATCATCCCAGTGGAGACTAGTTTTTTGAGCAAACGCTGTTATTTTACTTTTCTAAGCTTCTTATCTGCTCAAAGGCAAATGACATAAAAAAAAGCTGATTGTTTTTTGAAGTAAAATCAGAGGTTATTTGGGATTTTTACGTTAACCAGGCAACTGAGAAATATCTACTGAATGAATTATAGCATTGTGACTGATATTGAATACTAATAATACATTACTATGTTACTGTAAAGACAAAATTTTAATCCTCCCTGAAATGAAAGAGTAAATGAGTTGGAGTAATTTTTTTTTGTTTCTTTTTTGTTTGTTTTTTTTAATAGTGTCAAGAACCAGTTGCAGGAAAACTGTTCTAATTACAGAGCTAGTCTCTGCTTTCTCTTTCTTGAAGAAAAGTTATAATGCATTAGAATCAGCTTTGTCCAAATTAAGATAAAATAATAATGCCCCTAGCAACAGCAAATTGGATTTTTGATTGTCTTCAGACTGGAAGATAAACTATCATTGAATAAAATCCTCCATGGAAACAAATTTTTAAAAAAGCACTTTCTGAATGAGTTATATCTGCTTCCATATTTATATCTGTATATTTGTTTCGATAATATCTATTTTTTGTATTTATATCATATTTTTATTTATCATTTGTATCTCTGTCTCTTCACAAAAGCAGTTACAGATGAATTATTAAGAACATTTTTTCCCATTGCATTCCTTCATCTTAGTTAGCTAGGGTAATTTTTCATTGAAATCCTGCCAGATGAGGCATCCAGTATCCAGAGTTCTTGCTTCCTATGTATTACCTGGGGAAAAGGACATCATGATGGATATTTTATATATGACTTTAATTTAAGAGTAAAAACACATTAAAAAAATTCATCATTAAGCCCAAACCTAACTTCATAAATCTGAGGTGATCAGTTAAAGCAAGATATGCACAGTTCAGACATTCAGATAATACCTCTGCTCTGTACTGAATATGATCAATGATTAAGTCGGTATCTCCTAATCACAGCCTTAAAGAATCTTTTTCCAGTTTTTTCCTGGTAGCACTAAAGGGAGGAGGTAAATTTTTTAGTTGTACGGAGCCCCAGTGACTGTAGATTTTCCCAGTATAGATGCAGATGTCCCAGAACAGTGCAAAGCAGAGAGCTGTTCCTAACTTTGGTTCCTAACTTTGTAGCCAAAACAAGAAATATCAAAGGCTTGGGGAGAACTGGCCTTGTGTCTTGGTGCCTTGCAGGTTCCCTCTTGAGCCCTTCTCAATTCCTGTTGCAGAGCTGCTCAGTATTGGCCTGGACTAGCAAAACCTTGAGGAACCCATCACAACCTTTCAAACACAGACAGATCGCAACAGGGAAAACTTCCATAAGTCAATTCAGCTTGTCCAAGAGAGAGCAGGCAGATGACGGTTTGCCCCTTGTTAACTGATCAGACTGGTTTCCTTCAGAGCAGTCCTGTGGCTGCATCTGGACTGCCTACTGCAATCTCACGGAGACGTCTGAGCTAGGTCCAAATAAACCACCTCACCCAGACACAAGGTTAGTTGTGACACTGTGAAAGCAGATGCTATTACCTCTGGCAAAGCATGAGGCTGGTCTAGTTGGGCTAGTCTGGCTTGCTGAACCTGAGCTAGCCCTGCTGTGCAGTGTTGTGTGAATGTACTGGCTTCTCTGGGAAGAGTCAGCTCCACCTACAGTGCTTCACTGGTGCTGCAGTCTTGAGTGTTCAGATGGGGTTTGAACTACCTGAGTTGTCACTAATCCTGTTTGTTAAGGAGAATTTCCTCTCTGTAGGAAAGGTTGTTCAAAAGTAGACTTTAAACTTCACAAAGCAGTTCAAATACCAGAACTCTTACTGCAAACCAGGCTCTCAGGGCTTGAAGCTCTGAGTTTTCCAGGGATCTCCAGATCTCCTAGAATCTTTTATCTCACAACAAAATTTCCAGAAGCAGTAGAGAGCCAATGCTATAGCAATCTCCTAGGAAACTATGCCAGTAAGCTCCGGATCCTGAAGGTTGGGGAACCCTTTTTAGAAAGTACAGCAAAGCTGAAAACTGGGACATTTGCTTAAGGACAAACTTTTGAGATAAGACCTGATTTCTGCTGGAAAATCAACATGAAGCATCATGTTACCACAGCTGGTTCTATTTGTCTTTCACATAAATTAAATAAATTTCTACCACAAAAATAGTTACTGACTTACTCTGTTTTTACATTATGTTTCTACATGACTCCTAATTTGAAGGGGTCATCTTGCTACATTGCTAAATAGAAAAAATCAATGCTGCACCTGTATATGCATAATAAAGATGCCCAATGAATGTCATGAGCACAGACTCATAGAATCATACAATAGTTTGAGTTGGAGGGGACCTTAAAAATCATTGACTTCCGACCCCCCTGCCATGGGCAGGGACACCTTCCACTAGACCAGGTTGCTCAAAGCCTCATCCAGCCTGGCCTTGAACACCTCCAGGGATGGGGCATCCACAGCTTCTCTGGGCAACCTGTTCCAGTGCCTCACTACCCTCACAAAAAAAAAATTCTTCCCAATATCTAACCTAAATCTACCCTCTGTCAGCTTAAAACCATTACCCCTTGTCCTGTCACTGCAGTCCTTGATCAAGAGTCCCTCCCCATCTCTCCTGTAGGCCCCCTTTAAGTACTGGAACAAGACTGATTTCTGCAGAGTTCTTAAGGCTTGCGCAAAGTAAGAATGCATCAAAACTGCCTCTGGATAGAGAAAAATGGAAAATGCTATTAGGTCTCTTTAGGAAATACAAGGTGAAATGGTCAGAGCAGCACACTCACGAGACCAGACAAGGCACAGCAAATGCAGCTGCAGGTGAAGCAGGGTGAAACAGGACATGGCTGCCCAGCTGCACTGCTCTCTCACCCTTCCAAAACAAGCGCTATTCTGGGACCTTTCCCAGTTCTTCTGCTTGTTCTCAAAGGTTTTCAGGACAGAGAAAACTCTCCTGTTACTCTCTGCATGACGCATAGCATGAAGAAGGTACCAGGTACCTAAGTATTATATATCAATAATATAATAACATTTACAAAGATTAATGTTCCAAATAACTAGGATCCCATATCTAACCAGCTTGTAATTTGTACAGGCAGAGTTTATATGCAAATGGGTTTAAGTTTTGGTGGGATAGAAAATCAGCATTTTATCTTCCTCTTATACAATAAAATATATTTGGAAAGTATAGCACACAGCCTTATGCTTATTAACCTGAAATAGCAGACAACTGAACAACAACAAAAAATATGAATTGGTAGTCCGTATGTAACTTATAACAAGCAGTATGCATTAAATAGCAGAGAAATATAAACAGGTTTTGCTTGACTATATAGTAAAAAACAATTGCAAAATTAGTAAAAATCACCACTTTAGCCTCTAAATTTAAGGAATTTTGTGCTTGGAATTGGTAAGAAAGTACACTAAAATCTCACAAAATTATTATTACTTATACACTATAGATTATAGCATATAGAGATGTTTGCTAATGAAAAATTAAACCTGTATGATATTAAAATACAGCATAGCATACAGTAGTTAAAATTCAATCATATTACCAATGAATTTGTGAGGTTATAAGACAGCTTGCATCATCATCATGAACACATAATGCATTATCCTGCAATTAAGAAGATTCTGCCATAATGCCCTTATGCAAATAAAGAGCATAATTACTGATCCTGGTGTCACTGTTTCTTGATAGGCTTGCCTTGCTTTGTTTTTTATTAGTAGTCCAAACTGTGTAATAGAATGTTATAGAATACTCTTCATCCATTACTAATCAGCAATAGATTCACCCAGGACTTGCTGTATTGAAAGAGAACACATTACTTAAAGGTTGAATAATTTGACATTTGCCAAAGAACTGTACATTGAACAGCTAGGTAGAGAAGAAAAATATAGGTCCAAAAATCTCCATTATAAGTACGGTGGAGTATAATATAGGTACAATATAGGCTGGTACAGGTATAAGTTGAAGTATAGCATGGGTACCAAAAAAGCACCCCAAAAAAAGCACCCAAAAAAGCAAATTTGTTCATTCATACATCGAATCTCTACAAACCTGCCTGTGTTGAAAAGGTATGATGAAAACTATTATACCCAACATGACTGGGAATAGCAAACACTTATCTTTGAACTATGTCTTTCATAAAATGAGATGTTCAACCTGATCAAAGTAATGTCAAGTTTGTGTGTTTTGCCAGCCAAGGACAAACCTCAAGAGACAAAGCCCCAAGATTTGTGAACTTCATAAATACAAGTATGCAGGTATTATGAAGGAATATTGGAATGTTGCTTCATAATGTCTGATTTGCTTACATTTCTGTAGATTTCTGTTGTCCTTTTGGAAAACAAATAAACATAGGTTATTGGAATTAGCAATTCGTGCTTGGGAAATATTTACTAGAAGTCTACTGTTGCAAAGAAATGGAAATATGTTTATTTCTAAACTCAGAAAGACTCATTTCTCCAAATACTGTTAAGAGCAAAAGAATTATTTCCTTTGTTTCTTTCTAAATACATAAAAACATCTTTCAAGATTATGTAAGAAAATTTTTGAAAACAGCAAAATTCTTCCATAAAGCATTAAGAGGTTCATGCTTATTTGAAATACCTTCTCAAATTCTATTTAGCTCTGATACAACCAAATGGAACAGTTAAGAAAAATGACTAAACAAAAAATAGCCTGAAATGAAGCTGAAAGATGCCAAGAATTTCTGTCTCAACAAAGGTAGCAAGAGACACGTTACAAATTTATTAGCATACTACATATTCATATAACCAACACCAATTAATATTAGCTCCCAACCAGCTAAGGGTTGTTAGAGACAGTTTAGTATTCATCCACGCATGGAGGAAAAGTCTTTTTCTCCCATGAGGAGGTTGAGGAGAGAAGGCCACAAACCCTCTCTGATTTGAGAAACAACTGCTCATGTGCACTGCCACAGCATTTGGCTCAGCTCATCATGAGCTACGCAACAGGCAAGCAGCAAAGAATGATGAAGACCTAAACATATAAAAGTAAAATGCAAACCAAATATATGCTGCTCGATGTCTTACTATGCTGTTTGCTTTCACCTAATGAATTAAACCTCATTAATGTATTTTTACATGTGTAAACTACAGGTTATTGATCAGATCTGTTTTGAATTGTTCAAGTTCTTTGTGAGTACTAATCATTTGAGATGGTTTGTCTTAGAATGGCTTCTCTTTTACTCCTTCATCTGTCTCTAATCAGCCAATTTTGCTCTGTCTAAAGGAAACTTCTTTATTTCTGCCTCTGATTTTGCACATGCTAGCAAAGGATGAGGTCATTTGAGATGTGGGTTACGGTAATAAGTGAGGATATTTTGCTTGTCCTTAATCATGGTGTCTTCTCTGGTATGGTAGAGAAAATGTGATTAAGCGTAGGTGGTCATCTACTAAATTAGAAAGAGTTCTTACTGTATAGACTGTTTTCTGATCCTCTAGACTGGGGATGAAAAGCTTAAAGTCACAGTTTGCGTATGGCCCACAGTCTTGTGAGATACATGTGTTTTACACTGTGATCAAGTGGTGTTCACGGAACATTAAGACAGATGGATACAATAATTTTGGAGGGAAGGCCTCTCTGGATGTCAAGAAGTCCAACCTCCTGCTCAAAGCAGGGCTAATTTTAAACTTAGGTGAGGTCGCCCAGGGCCTTGTCCAGGACAGTTTTGAAAGTGTCCAAGGATGGAGATTTCACAGACTCTCCAAGTGTGTTCCAGCCACTCGTTTGGTTTCAAAGAGACTTTTTGCTTATATCCAGTTATCTCTGGGTACACCATGCCACTCTTGTCACTCATCCTTTCACTGTACACCTCTTTCTAAAAAAGTTTCTCTCCATCTTTGTCATCACCACCACAACTTTGGGTAGTGGAAGACTGAAATTCATTCCCTTCCTCAGATCAGCAGTGTCATGTGCCATCTCTGCTCTGTTACCCAGGAACAAAGATACTTCAAATCTTGTAGACAAAGGGTGGATTAACTTATTCCAAGAAAGACCACTGCAGGAAGCAACTTTTGAGAGAATCGGTGACATTAGTTGAAACCTTCACAAACATTTGTTTGAGGCCTAGAAAATTTCAGGCAAATAGGATAAATTTCTGGTACACTGTGAATGACTGAAAGTAGAAAAACTACGTTGCAGCCACACTGCTAGCAATTACTATGACACTGACAACATTTTTATTCCCATATATTAAGTGATCCATTTTTCCAAGTGATCCATCTCTAAAAGTGCTTTCTGATAGTTTGTTTTTCAGGAGAAAATTAATTACTTTTCTGGCTCATTTGCTTGTATACTTGCAGACTTAATGGCACAGTCTCATGACAAAGTCTGTGTTTTCTCAAATACTATTAGACCAAAGATAAAGTAAGACTTGTAAATGAATGCAAAATAAGCTCATGTCTCAGTCTATTTGTTTAGGATTTTTAGCAGACTTGGATGCAAAATCATCAAAGCTCATTTTAATTGTTCTGCAATCACAAAAAGCATGGTAGCTTTCACCAAGTTCACTCATTTTTACTCTCTGAGTCCAAAGTCAGCTTTATTTTTCATCATTTTTTTCAAGTGTTTTATCTTGCATACATATTTTGTTGAAGGGATAAAAGAAAAGTCTCCACTGTCTCCTGTTCTATGTGTAGCCACTGTTATAGTAGATACATCACAATTACACACGACTTCTACTCTGGTTGAGTGTAATAAAAACACATATAGAGGGCACTTGGGATTTGTTGATATTCTCATCTGAATGCAGTCTCTAAAATCCATTCAGCTGTATTGGAGATGTGCTGTGACTTGACAAATGTTTGCTCAGTTCTTCATTATCATTTTGTTTTATCATCACTGCCAATTTATATCACTTTATATGCACGCAGCACCACAGCAGTAGCAATTATTTGTATAGTGCCAACTAGTCTCTCTTACCCTCTGCTTGTCTCAAACACATCCAGTTAAAGGACTGGAGCATTTTTCACATGCAAAGAGTCTGAGAGAGCTGGGACTGTTCGGCCTGGAGAAGAGAAGGCTCAGAAGAGATGTCATCAATGTGTATAAATACCTGACAAGCAGAAATTATGAAGAAGAGGGAGACACTGTTCTCAGTGGTGTCCAGTGACAGGACAACAGGAAATGGGCACAAATTAAAACACATGAATTCTATCTGAACACAAGGAAATACTTCTTCACTGTGAGGGTTGTCAAGCATTGGAACAGGTTTCCCAGTGAAGCTGTGGAGTCTTCATTTGGGGAGATACTAAAAACCCAACTGGGTGACCTGCCTTAGGTGACTCTACTTGATCTGGGGGTTTAGATTAGATGAACTCAACAGGTCACTTCCAAACTAAACAATTTTGTGATTCTGTGATCTTTCATTAAAGCAGCTGACTGGTTGGCTCTCTAAACTGGGGCTACATACAACAGAATGAGTGTTGGAGAACAGAGTTGAGCAGATGTTTGTCTCATGGAGAATTTCCTCTGTTCCCTTCCCTCTTTCTCACATTTGAGGTTTCTCACATTCTTCTTATTTGAGGTCCACAACACTTAGTGGAAGATTTTTTAAAAAGTTACCAACATTTCTAAATAGAGATAAGTATTAATTACTAAACAAGGATTTCAGCCAGATCAAATAACCCAAAATTTCATAGTATTTAACAATAAGGTTTCTCTGAGGCAACAGCAGTTGTTGGAAAAGGGCTGTTGCAGATCTGGACTCATACTTCGGTGGAACCCAAAGTTCAGCAGTCAAACTTGTTATAGATTGCAACAAATGATTTCCAAACCCTCTCTATTTTTAACTTCAAACTGTTCTGTTTTAGAGACAATTTTATGTGAGTCTTTTTTCAGGTTTGTGAAGCAAAGAAACATCAAAGTTGCAGCACTCACCATTAAGCTTCAATCATAACAAAATTTAACCTTTAGTACATGAAAAACTTAACTGAATGAAAAACGAACACACTTTGGAGTTAAGAATAGGAATAAATCTTTGCTATATATAACCTCAGATACCGCAGTGATTGTGTACACCTGAGGCACTCTGTGTGGGTTGAGAATCTTAAAATAGTGATTTTATTTTTTATTTGTGTAGGCATGAACCAGGTTTTTCTCTGAACTACACAAACCCCTTTATTTTTCCTTGTGTGTGACCTAGAATAAGCTACCTTCTGTAGCTAGCTGTCTCACTAGAATTGGACAGATTTCCAATTACAACCTTCCCTCTGCCTGACTTTGCTGTAGACTAAAACCTCTCTCTGCTACTGCAATGAATGGTTCATCTTCTTTTGTTTTCATTAGAAACACCCAAACACTTTTCAACCAATTTCCTGCAGAATCTCTTCCACTCCAACACTATCCCTGGTGAACAAAACCAACAACTCAAAAGGTTTCACCCAAGGAGCTCCTCCTATTTTCTGTAAATAAAGTAGTTAATTTAAAACTGTGGTGCTGGAGCATAATTCTGTCAATCACGTACAGATGTCTACTAACATTTTCAGTGAATCCAGGCATTCCTTTTAGTGTGATGTACCCCATTTTTTAATTGTGAACATTTCTAAAATGTTAAAATAAATAAAGCAAGTTGGACTGCTCACTCTGTTGAATTTTTATTAGCTCATTTCAGGCTTACCTTCTTAATTGGCGTACAAGTTATTTTGCAAGCTTTCCAGGTTCAAAAGATGAAGCAAAAATCTGAATAGTAATGGCGAGGATGTAGCGCAGAGCAAATCTAGCTTATTTGTTCTCTGACATTTTAACTGAGGACAGAAAGCTGTTTTCAGTTTCAACTTAAATCTAATTTTTTCCCCACAAAATTTCCTTGCAGTCAATTCTTCTGGAAGGAACATAAGATGATAGTGTGATTTAAGTGATTCCCCAAGCAGCATGAGGATACATGAAACAACAGTTTCTTTTTACTCTTTTTTCTCACCTGTGCACCAAATCTAAGAGAAACCTTGGAAAACAAAGAAATAAATTGCTTTCTAGAACATTATTCATAAAACCAACTGGGAAAGAACTCAACAACTTACTAGAACTGGGTTTCTTAGACCTGGTTTTGCCCAGACTACCTCCAGGCATGTTATTAATGTGTTTTGTGTTAGAAGGGCAGTCCTGACCATAGGTATGCTAACTACTCTCTAGAGATTCCCTCAGTTCCCATTGGTTACAGAAGTAGCCCAAGGGGAGGAGGCTGATATCTGAAGTCAGCTGAGAAGAATTCAAGTCCTGCAGAGCCCGCTTTTTCTCTTTTACGAAGTCCCTAACATGATCAGTGCATCACATTCCCATGTACATTTTGACTGCTATAGAAGGGTTGACAAATAGGACTGCCAGTGAGCATTTTTTGTTTGATCAGTGAAGACAAATACAAGAGAGCATTTCTGATTTATGCTGGTCTTGCAAGTGCTGAGTTGCTTCCTTTAACAGGGCTGCATCTCTTGCTTCTGATCCCTTAATTGATTTTACATTTAGCTCCAGGAAAACAAACCTTCACCTACTCACATTAGAAAGGAAAAGTATTAAGTTGCAAATGCAATATGCTATTATGCATAATCTAGGAAAAAGGCAAATAATGAAAATTTCCCTGATTTTCCATCTCTGTTCCTCAACCCCTTCTGAAGAATCTATTGGTTAATGTTCAATGTCAGGTAAATGACACCTTCTTCTTTAATAAGAACAAGAATTACTGCAAGAAGACATGGAAAGAGTGAGGAGCCCTTTAGGTTAGAGATCCTGAAGTAAGAAGGAGATTCTTCAATGCAGTTATAAATATGGGAATAAGTAAAATTAAATAATCATAGGCACTGTCCCCACGCATTTTTTTAATCTTTTTGTATTGCTGAATTTACATTCATACCAGCATATCAGTGAAACCTAAAGGAAGAAAAGCTGCTCAAAAATCTCCTCTGTTTAACACATCTTACTGCCATATAACAATAAGCAATTGAGTTGGCACACATAGTCTAGCGATCAGAAACACAGCTTGTCACACAGTAACCTGCATTCGCTCACATCACTGTGAAGATGCAGGCTAGGTCATATCTATAGTTATTTCTCAGCTGGCAGCCTTTTGAACTAAATTAATTTGAATACAAGCAGTCAGATAACCAAAACCCAAGATTCTTAGTGTTGTATTTCATGGCAGTTCTTGTGCCATACTCATTGCCATAGGAACTGAGGGGCTTCTGTTTGTATTTTGGGTATGTGCCACATGTTCATGTCCCCTCTTTTTCTTAGCATGTGAAGTAGAATATCTTCTCCTGGCAGATCTTTTGGGTCTCCTGTTTTCTGAACGCACAGCAATGCGAGCACTGTTAGGAAAGTTCTTCCATGCTCTCAGCAGAAACAGAAGAGTTTTGATACAGTCCTCAGATCCTGGGGAAGAATATATCTCTAAAGAAAAAAGGAAAAAAACCTTTTACTGCATTACTTCATCCACGTCCAGTGCCATGAATTAGCCAAATTTCTGAGTAAGCCAGTGCAGTGTATGGCAGTTCAAGTCTTAGCAGAACATCCGGGAGAATGGCAGCCACTGCTAGGTTAGGCCTTCCTCGCACTTTCCTTCAGGCAGAGAACCCGGCACAAACACACCTGTCAGAGAGTATGTGCTTCTTGAGCCTGTCTGCCCAAGAATGGGATTTTATGATCTCATTGTGTGAAAACAATAGCAAACTCTAATTCTGCCTGTATTCTCTTTGTTTAAATATTCTTGGAACTATCATCAATGATTCACTGTTCTATATTCATTCTAACTGCTGTCAAAGAACAACATTTTTGTCATGACAGAATTTTATTTTAGAATATGAATAATCAAATCTTATCGCCACTTTTAGATTCAGCATCTTGTTTTCCCAATTCCAACTATAGTCACAATAAATGTTAAGATTTGTTATAAAACTGAGATAACTCTTGCCTTCTTAGTTCACAGTTGAGTTTATCAAGTTGATTCAGAGCAATCACAAAGAAAGAACTTCAGTTGTCATCTACTGTTGTTCTATCTCACCCCAGACATTTAAATTTATTCTGCAAAATTGTCTGTCAAGACTTCAGTGTTTACTCTTTCTAATTTTAATATAGCAGAGTGATGTTATTTGTGGTAACGGTGCTTAGCTTAACAGAGGTGCAGAGAGGAGGAGCACGTCAAACTGCCAGGAGCAAGGGAGAGACCCCAATGACAGCAAAGAAGATCGAAAGCAACATTGCACTAAGGAAGGATCATTAGCTTAAGGGCTGCACCCAGAGCCTATGTCATCAGGCATCGTTTCCTGGTGCAAACAGGAGCAGATATGAAGGAGTAATGCTGACAGCAGCATACTTCCTTGCATGAGCTACTTCCCAGCTTCCACAGGTAGGGCTTCTTGAATCCCTATTTATATATTAACAATACAACAAAATACAGCAGATAGTAATTGTATACAGTAGCTATCAATGGACTTACTGGTTTCTACCAGGAAGACTTCCCTGGCTGCACGTCCTGCAACACCATAGGCCTCCTGCCAGAGACAGGCTGTGTCATTGGTCAAGAAGGTGATATAGGAAATAAGTTCGATGCAATTGCCATGGATGCCCCAATCTACAGCTGAAGAGCTACAGTCCTTTCTCTGTATTGCTGAGCTGATGGCTGAACTGTTGCTTTTTCCACTGGCTCAGTAGGACAGAATCGAGTAGTACTTCCCTTCCTGGCGTGTCCCGCTTCAACACACGCGTGGCCTGGTCTTGCCCTGAATCTCTCTCAATCCATTTCTTTATAAAGAAGATAGGAGATAGGAGGGGGAAGGAAATTTAAGCAAGAGCGCTTCAAAATTTGGTTCACTGATGCTCAAAACATCCATGGAAATCCCATGGATTTTTATATTTTCTTTTTCTTTTCTTTTTAACCCTGTGCCCAAGCACTGCAAAAGCTGGTAGAAATACTACCACAGCCAGAGTAGAAGAGCATTATTTTTATTATTGTTAATAATAATAGTAGTTATTAATAATAATATTAATATTAGGATTATTATCATTATTTTTACAGGATACAAGGGGAGAGGTGGAAAGGTTTTCTGGGGATATAGTAACCCAAGTACTACCTTTGGATATTTCCTGAGGAAAACTTGCAGCAGGAGCTTCTGAGCTTCCGTGCTGCTATGGAGCTTGTTCCCATGGGGTGCAGGAGAGGCACCAGCTTGCTGATCTAACAGCTTCAGAGCTGGGCAGTCCAAACACCAAGGTGGATGTAGATCTTCTGGCTCAGGCAATCCAGCAGTACATGTATGGAGCAAGGAGGCAGAAAGCCAGCTTGGGAGGTCTTTGTTCCTCACAACCCAGTAGCAAAGGAGTCTAGGGTCTGACTGTCTAACCGTCCGCCAGGCAAGATGAGAACGGGGCAGGTTTCCAACAAAATTTTGTCTTGAATGGCATGTCTTCAGAACATTTGATTCACTTTGATTAAGGTTTTCCTCATTTTCCCAGAAAAAATTCATCAACTTTATCTTACTGTACTCTAAGAGAAAATCATTATAAACTTGTCACCCCAAGTTGTATTTGTCTTAATTTGAAGTTAACAATTGCAGCGGATCTGACTCTTGGCGCTAAGGCTGGTAACTGTAGCTAAATTCAGTGGGACAACAGAAACAGTATATTCCTTTAATAAGTTAGTATGAGACTGAAAAATATTTTGGGTTGGGATTGGGACCAAGAAAGAAACACCGCTTTGTTTTACACATTAACCAAAGCTTCTAACAGAGGCTGGTGGCAATTTACACACTATAGTAAATGAGAATTAAAAGATACTTTTAGCATACAAATATGTAGACTGAAGCTTTAAATTTATCCTCTGACAGAAGGAGGCAAATAGCTGCAGAAATCATCCTTTGTGAAGACATGTGTTAACTATGGTCTTGACTACAGACTCAGAAATACAGTGGAAGTGGTCAAGAAAGCTTAAATTCTGAGAATGAAGATGGGTAAAAGCCTAAATACAAGACTGGCAAGGACAAAATCTTAATTTGTTTTTTAGTCTCACATTCTTCTCTAATTCTTAGGATATATCTTTAAATAATCTTTAAACCATCAGGAAATTGTTTGTATCTGTAAGTTCATCCATCTGTGTATAAATATGGAGTCATGCATGTATACCCCTGATCATTAGATCAGTGGGATAAATTTCTGTCATCTCTCTTCTGCAACAATGACAATATTCAGCAGCCTCACAGACTTGTAGTGAGGAGGAAACAATGAGTGCAGAGCATCCTGTGCATCCTATCAAGGCTGTCAGCTGCTCTGGATTCTGCTTCTGCTTCAGGAAAGTAAATTTTAATGCAAGCTGTAGCTGTGGCTGCTCTGCAAAACATAAACGAAAAGGAAGAAAGGAAGAAAGGAAGAAAGGAAGAAAGGAAGAAAGGAAGAAAGGAAGAAAGGAAGAAGTGCCTTTGTAACCATGGGCAAGGCAAACACCAGCTTTCTGTCACTGTTCTGCTTTTTGTCAACGGCATCCCATTTTAGCACGAGCACAGCTCTCCTGCTATGCCTGGGCAGTCTCCAGGTCACAGATTTTGCAGTTCAGCTTCCCAGTGGAGGAGCAATCAGTCAGCAGTGGTTCGAGACAGAACAGTCTGTTTCAAATGGATATTTATGATGAAACCAGTTTGAAATTTCCTTGTCTTTACCCACCAGCTTATTACATAGGAGGGGGAGAACGAACGGCACATGCACCACTGTCACTAGGAAAGAC
>WKFP01014061.1:723327-743302 GCA_011057875.1 Pterocles orientalis | reverse complement strand
GTGGGGGGGGGCCCCCCCCCCCCCCCCGCCTTCTTCTGGTGGGGGCAGGGGGAAGCGCCACGTGGTCATGGTCGGGAGAGGCGCCACGTGGCGCGGCCGCGGGAGCGGTGCGGCTCCAGGAGCTGGGCATTTCCCCCCCACCGCCTGCTGGGCTTCTGCGAACAAGATGCTGTAGCCCAGCCCCCGCCATGACTCATCCGGGAGCCCTTCTTCCCAGAAGCTGATGAAGACCTCCAGTGGTGGAGAAGAAGAGAGGGATTTGAGAGATAATGGAACTGCACAGCACTTCCGGTCAGCGAAAGCCCCTCCATTCTCCCCTGCGAGTGAAGAAAACAGCCCCGGACTGAAGCTATAAGCCTCACAGGAGTGAGGGAGTCGCTGGGGGACTGAAGCCCCATTGGAACATCGTCACCAGGAGAGAGATGGCACCTTTGAATTGACTGTATCTCCATTCCCCCCCCCCCCATGCCAAGTGCCACTGTAGGGGGAGAAAGAGGTACGGAACAAAGCCTTTGGGCCTTGGGACGAAGGGAGGGGTGGAGGAGAAGTGCTTTTGTGTAAGATGCAGTTTCTCTCTTTCAATACCCTGCTTCTTGTTGTAAATGGTTAATAAATTCATCTGTTCTACTGTTCTCCACGAGTCATGTTGGTCTCTTGCCCGTGACCCAAAGTGGTAAGTGAAACCGTCCCAGTTCCCTGCCTCAGCCCACCAGGTGTTTAGGAAACTGTACCTGTGGTTTCATGGACCACGACACACGTTCATTTATCTGCAACCCTATTTTCATGAAGTGTGTCCTTGAGCTCAAATCTTCTTCAAAGATAGGAGTTAATAGAGTACTTTTAATCTATAATGATAAGGTGTAATTAAGCAGAGTTTCTAATTACCTTCCCTACTGTCAGGAGATGTTCTGTAAAGTAAAACACGGATGGTGATGTTTTGTCTTGAGCCCATCAGTGTTGAACAATGGTGAGTACAGAAGTTTTACTTCATTTTCCTCCTTGCGTTTTTATGGAAAATCTGCATGTTGGTGATGTCTTTAAGATAACTAAGTGTTCAAATTTTTATGGAATGAACCCAGGCTATGGAACAATGGGGAACTGGAGTTGGCCTTTTCACAGAATCACAGAATCACAGAATCACAGAATTATCAAGGTTGGAAAAGACCTAGAAGATCATCCAGTCCAACCATATCCAATACTTCCCAACTAAATCATATCCCTCAACACAACATCCAGACGTTTCTTGAACACCCCCATGGTCGGTGACTCCACCACCTCCCTGGGCAGTGCATTCCAGTGCCTGGCTACCCTTCCCGAGAAGTAATATTTCCTAATGTCCAGCCTGAATCTCCCCTGGCGCAATTTGAAACCATTTCCTCTAGTTCTATCACCGTCTACACGAGAGAAAAGGCCAACCCCTAGCTCACCACAACCTCCCTTCAGGAAGTTGTAGAGAGCAATAAGGTCTCCCCTGAGCCTCCTCTTCTCCAGGCTGAACAATCCCAGCTCCCTCAGCCACTCCTCATAAGGCCTGTGCTCCAGACCCCTCGCTAGCTTCGTAGCTATGTGGGATCATTAGTAGGGCGTAGATAAAAAACAGTTTTCTGTTCATGACCAGACTTGTCATTTGCACATTTTATTTCAATCTTAATCATGCAAAACCATATGCTTACTCAACTTCTCCCAAGTCAGAAGTTGTGCTGAAACCAGCCATTGTGATTTCCCTGAACAGACGGTCAAGTCACCAGCTCCACCAGGACTTTCCCAAGACAGGGACACCAGAACTGCGACGTACCTGAACTGCTTTTCTGTGGCTGCTGTGTGCTCAGGAGAGCTCCACCAGCCCTGGGGACATCAGCTCCAGGCAATCTGCTTGGCCAAAAAAATAGTCTGTCCCAGTACCTCCAGGAAGCCCCAGCCCTGAGTCTCCAACAGGAGAAAAGCCAACACCAGTTCAACCAGGTGCCTCTCCAATGATGGATTCACTGGCCCTTACCCTGAGGGTTTCCATTTCTCTGCAAAGACCCAAAGACACAGACCTGACACAACCAGAGCTACCAGCAATTTACCAGAAATTCCTACGTTCACAATGTACCAGTGAGAAAAATCCAGGGCTTCCTGAACGAAAAGTTTAGATGACCTGAAACTTCCTCATTAGCAGAAGGTATGTACTGCATCTACAGCCAGCTCTGACCTTATCTTATACCCACAACTGCTCAAGGAACAGACAAAGTCGCTACTTTGCTATGGCTGGTCCCTTCTGTAACATACATGCTTATCAAATGAGGCAGAGTCAGTAGTGATTGCTTTCTATTGCTGTGCTGTGATCTGCATTTAAAGCAGGATTGAAATTCTACTTTTTCACACTTAGAGGCCAGATTCAATCAGGAGAACACAACACAATAACTCTTTGTGGTACTCCTGCATGCTGCATAATGTTTGTGAGCGTATTTTTTTAATTTTGTGGGCAAGACATTAAAGCATTTCCATTTGTCTCCAAGACAATATGTTTCCCTGCATCCTAAAGCCCCCAGTCAAGAAAAATGGTCAGGCTTCCTATACAAGCACATTCTCACCATGTCTTGGGGATTAAATCTCAGAATTCAATTAATTCTGACTGTGAGCAATCACTTTCCAGATTCATTGTAATTTCAAGAGCTGTGCAAGAAGAAACCAGACCATCCTAGACGGCCAGCTACTTACTTTCTCCAATAGTGTTACCATAGTTCATTATGTATGCCCTATTTTCTTTTCGTACTACGCATATATCTCAGATTTTTACTGTACAACACACGTTGGAAGAATTTTATTCAGGTTTTCATATATTGAGCCTAATAATCAGTATTTAACTATAAAAACTAGTTTGCAGGCATTTAAAAAAAATAGGCTCACTTATTAGACAGTATTCATGAAAGAATGCAGAAAGTTGTCCAGTGTGTACAAAAAAGCTTAAGATAATTAAAATGGAAGCTCTTGCAAGAAGTTTCTTTAAAGAACCCCTCTCTTAGAATTCAGAATTTAGTGGTATTGAATCTCTGCTACAGGATGTGAAAACTGAGCACAATGGAGTTCTTCTGCCCTGAAAACGTTCACACCATTTTTGACAAAAATATAGACTTATTACATATAACAAAAACCTAATTAAGATAAAGCAAAAAAGACCAAACCAATGTTTATTCTTGCATTCTTGTTGCCATAAAGAAACAAAATGAGATAATTTTAATACATTATTCTGTATTGACCTCAAAAAAACCCCTCATGCTCAATATGGAATGAAATCATAGTTTATATTATGCGATACTTTGAGATCAATATATGTTTTATAAAGAGAAGATAACAAGCAAAGATCATTTCAGCCAAAGTGGTCTTTCCTGAAGTTGAGCACGTGCAGCAAACAACATCAATAGAGGGTTATTCTGACTGAAGTTAAATTTTCTTTCCAAATCCACAACTGAAAATTATTTTCATCATGAAAATTTAGAATATGATGAAAGCTGAGTTTTGAAATTAGATATCCTAAATCTATAACTGATCAACTAACAAGCAACATCCAGAGACCCACTGACTTTCACTGCAATAAAAAGTGCATGCATCAGACTGCATCGCATCAGACAATGTAACTATACAGTTTTCGTATGCCAAAGGTCCAAGTTGAGACTGTATTATCAATCCCTCAACTTCTGAAGCCTGAACAGACATTGGTGGAGTTATCTGTAAGGTTTCACTTTTCTCTTCCTCCTGCTGCTCCAAAGGACACAAATTTTGAGAAAAGAAAAATTAATTTGAAAAAAATGAAATGGCAGTAACAGTAGGAGTTAGTAACACTGCCCAACTAGTTTTTAAACCCAACATCAGGGTAAAATCTGTCAACTCTTAACCAAAGTAGTTGTTAAGCAAAGGAAATATCAGTGGTAGACAACGATATCTTTCAAATCACAACTGGCTCCCAAGGGAGAGTGGTGGTCTGTGGGGCACATATGTCCCAATGAAAATATGACACTCTGGCTCTTTCTTAGAAAAGCTTAACTGTGACACCCTTGCACCCTGCAAAGAAATAACACAGTTCCAGACAAATATTGCCTGAGGAGAGATGTCATAAAATACTAATTAAGAGGCTGTTCAGTTACGACTCTTTCCATTGAAAGCCAAATACACACACATTTTGCACAGAAGTCTTGACAGCAAATACTACATTTGGGAGACTGATAAACATCCACTTCAACAAGACATTTCATGATTAAACAATCGTCTCCATTTCTGATTTGTCTTATAAGAAAACACATCTGAAGTGAATAAAACCATTTAATTTATTCATTATATGGGTCATTAGCTTTTCATTTCTATAAAGCAAACCTGTCACAGTATTTAGCTAGAATTATAATTAAAATACATATTAAAGGACTTTCACTCCCGTGTCCTTTATTTTTATATTTGAATGACTAGCAAAGGAACAAGCTCCTAGCAGAGGCTTTGATTACATTATCCTTTGAGTTTGCTTCAGGACCATGTCTTGCATCAGAACCGTCTTGGACACAAGCTGGGGATTTTTATTTTTTTTTATGCAACCAAATTTTAAAATGAATGGTGCCAGGATACAATTTGAATAATAGAAGAAATAAACATGGTCTGAAGAAAAACTAAGCAGTTGAAAAATGGGCTTTCTGTCTAATATGTAATCTTAAGATGTTAAAGTCTGTTCTTATTTGAGAACTTGAAGATAAAGTTGACATCTCTAAACTCTGTGAAATGCTTTGAGAAGCAATGAATCATTTTGACTGGTAGTACAACACTTTAAAATTACTGAAGTTCTTTATAACCTGTATATATTATAAACTAGCAATAATCTGATTAAACATCTGCATTTCATTTTCATTATTTCTCATGGATTTTTTTTTCTTTCCAAGTACAATGAAGTATGCTTCAAGGAATATACTTAAGTTTTCCAGCAAAAGATTGAAGAAGATGACAAAATTCTGACTTTGTCCAGTAAAAAGAACTTATATTTTTATAAAAAATGGCAACCATGAATATTGTTAATGCACTACATTATTTTCCACCACATTTTTTCATTTATATCATACCCTATACTTTCTTTTCATGGTGGAGTACCAGAGGAGTGGGTGTTGGAGAATATTTTGCATTGTACCGTTGTGTTATGGGATTTTTTGGATGAAGGCTTAACTAATAGTTTCTAACAACAGTTAATCCCTTTTTCAAGATCCAAAATTACAGGCAAATTAAAATAAGTGGATTCATATCAGTATTTTTTTTCATGGAGAGACGCAAGTACCGTTCTTTTACCATTACAAAAAAAAAAGATCTGTTTCACTAGAAAAAGGACATTTGATTTATGGTTTCTTAAAGTTAAAAGATGTCTGCAGAGTAGTGACCCTTTCCTGAGAGGAAATAGAAAATGAGCTAACCTGAAGAATGACTCCCTCTCTAAGATCAAGGAACCACACACCATGTGACCAATACCTGATGACTGAATATCAGAGAATCCAGCTCACAGATAAATCACATAACCATGCAACCAACTCCATCCCAAAAATTCTTTTGAACAGTTACTCCAGAACATTCATTTGGAAAGGATTAACACACCTGACTGTTGTGACTTGGCCAGTGCCATGGATATCCATCTGCAGCACAAAACCTTTCAGGGCAGACTTTACTAGAACAGTACTAGCAATTATGACAAAAGCTTTCCTGTGGGATTCCTGAAACAAGCATCATAGTCAGGTGGTGTAATGAAAACGGTATAGCCCCATTCCTCTCATTATTGTCCTTATATAGGTTCATTCAGAAATTAGCCTCACCCAGTTCTATCCAAGTATTTATTCTTACAGTATACATTAATTTTCAATATAGAAACATCTTCATTGAATATATATTTCAGAATACTATATATGCTGTTATATAGAATTGTATTATATAGAATTGTATGGTATATAATACTATATATTGTATTACTATATATGCTATTATAGAATACTAATAATAACAATTTTTAAAGTGATACTGTTTCCCAACTTCTGATGGAGTTCAGGGGACCTACATAAATAATTACTAAATAAACATTAGATTTACTGAAAAGTACAAAACAACCCAAAACAGCAGCATAACAAAGAAGTCTTCAAAATCAGAGATTTAAGCATAAGAGAAAAAATTACAGTGTTCCAAAACCAGCATGGTCTTACAGAGGAAAATGAAGAGTATCATTGCAGTAGCCCTCAGGAAACAGAAATTTATGTCACAGGAGAGCACCAGTGACACTTTGGATACGACTCAGTATTATTAGGCTGTTTTAATTCAGCGCTGTGTTCTCTGTGAAGCATGAATGTAAAAAAAGAATGACATCTCTATGTGCAAAATTAAAATTAACTTTGACCTAACACTTTATTATTGGAAGGTTTGTCAATTAATTCTTCTCATAAAATGATTAGCTAAACCTTCACTGCCAACTAGTCACTGATCTGAAGATTTTAGAGGACATCCCACTGTAGAATGAAACATACATACTGATAAAGATGTATCTGTTTTAAAATCCAAGTCTGTGTAGTGTCTGCTAGAGGCAAAACATTTAGACATCTGGATAACTTGCATGCACTTATCATCATCTGTGTTAAAGACAGCATAACCCAAAGGGCCAAATTTTGTTCCTTGAAACACTTGTACAACCTTAAAGCCTTCGTGCATATAGTGGAATGTGAGTAAATTTCAAATCTGAGAAAATTAATTTGGTCAGTTTATTGGTTATTTTACTCAACCAGGTCTTTCAGATGTTGTTTTCTATTCAAATAGCAAAGAATCCTTATATTTTTCTCTTACAGGCCACAATTCCTCTTACATTCATGACAGGATAAACTGTTTCCCCCCCTGTTTATATCTATTATGAGAGATACTTAAGTGTTATGTTTTCTATCTGTTATGACAGATACATTTAAGTGTTCCTGAGGCAGTCACAGCACTGACCTACATGAAAAAAAAACTTTTGAAACTTTTAGCCATAATAAAGCCTGACCTTTGCTTTAGTCCTGAATGTTTCTATGGATAAGGGCTCTGAAGCTGTAAACCATCTGCAAATGGACAAAAACTCCACAGAGATATGTAGCTGTCAGAGACTATGTGTTGACTACAAGGCAAGGACAGCTAGAAACAATGGTCCACACATGTGCACAATACCTTGGAGTCAACCGTTAGGAACACTGGGTTGAAACGACTAGTAGGACATAAGAATAGTGATGGATCCTTAAAAATACATATAATGATGTCCCAGATATTTAAGTGACTTTCCTTGTACCTACATTCAATAGATTCTTTGCTAGTGATAGAACGGATTATTGACCACATACAACATTTTTAGTCAGATAGCCATATTCAGGAAATATGCACTACAAGTTGATACGTGGGTGGCAAGACATTTGGTGCATTGGGAAAGGGAGGTCATATTTTCTGTATTCTAGAAAATATTTCATTAGTAATTACAAATAGATGCAAGAATGGAGTGTATTATAGGTGCTGCTTTCATTTACAATGAAAGGTCGGTTGACCAGATGATATCAATGCGTAGAAAAAAATGTTTTACTAAAGAGGAAGAATTATATGAGCAAACAGCTGAACGAGAAAAAAATAAAGATCAGGAAAGAAATGCGGAGGAAGGAGCAGGCAGGGAGAGGACAGAAAAGGGATGATAAAAAGGAAGGCAGAAAGTTGTCAGTCCGAGATCACGAAGTAATTACATTTGGATAACCTGGGGCTCCTCTGAAGACTGCTCCAGGTAATGGCACACAAGAGAGAGGTTTGTACTTTTCACGACTTTCAACTTTATAAATTCCTAGCCAAAACCAGAGGACTGGGTTGTGACAGCTACCAATGTCATTCTGAGACAAACTTCAGCCTCCACAGCAAGAGGTTTTAATTGCTCTGTAATCAACACCCAGGAAACCAAAAGTAAAAGGAGGAAAAAACAAGTATAAGGAAAGAGCAGCCTTTTAAACACATAGAAAATCTGTCTCAGAAAGAAGTTATACTTTCAGATTTTGATCTTGAGGAAAGAGAGATTAGAAAGAGTACTCTGAGCTAAGAAGAAAATTAGAGTAGCCTTATTAACTCAGAAAATTACGCTGATATAAATCTGGTGACACAACTCAGACTTAACGAAAAACTTCCCATCCATACAACTGGAACACAAAACAAAACCCAAAATATATAGTAGTTATGTCTGGTACTTCCCTGCTATAATCCTTTCCTTCAGTGCAAAGAAGGCATGAACATTGCTAATTGCTAAGCGTTGTCATAACTGAATGAAAACATTTCATGCCAGTTCTCTGTGGAAATTTATATAGAACTTAAAGCAGCAGAGACTTCAGCCAAAAAAAAGTCTGTCATATTTAAATTCTGTGCTGCTCACAACTTGAAGTACAAGTCAAGAATTACAGTTGCTAAACTGCTAGTAGTAAATCCACTGGATCTCAAGAAACTCCCCCTGAAGTGGAAGAAATTTCATCTTCATTGCATATATATGTAACTTTTGGTGTTGTGGAAACTGAAGCTTAATAACCCTTAGGGTATGTTTTCCTTCCAATACTCTTCAGAAGGTTGGGGGAAAATATGATGTCCCCTGCAAAGAGCATACACCTAGAGGAAGGGCAAATGCCACTTATGCACCGACAATGGATGGGAGAACACTTGCCTATGGACTCCAGAAACTCAAGAAATTCAAGGGTAGGGGAAAGTATACATGAAGGGTAAGTAATAATTCTTCTCTCTGTAGCCAGCTTCTGATCTTTTATCTACACCAGGGATAAATAATTTTGGCATTACATATGTATCCCTCTCTTTTCTTACATGGATAAGAACTTCAGCTGAAATGAAAGTATAGCCACCTTCATCCAACAGACACATGCTTCAATGAAGGAAGGACAGGTATCAGTTCCTTCTGTAGCTGGCTATTTATTTCTCTGAAAGATAAAAATTGTTGTGATAACCTGGCTGCTTCCTGTTTAAACAGAAACAGATCTGGCTGCTGAAAGAGCCACACAGATGCATCTTTCATTTCCTTTCTTTCAGCCGCTGTTTATGACTCACCATTACCAATTTTAATTATAAAAGCTTCCAGTGATGATTTTTGTATTCCACCATTATTGCTTATTATCAGGTACCTAACTAATTGCTACGAGGTAATTACTGTTGTTGAATGATGACAGCCTCCTATCTTTGATTTAAACTATTAGAATCAATGGTTCTGCCTCTAAAGAAGCCACCACCATAAAATATTGATCGAATAATTTTACCCACAGTAGGTAGAAGCAGCGTAATGCAGATATTTCGAGACTAGCAATTAGCAGGAGACTTTCTGAACACAATGGCATTTAAATCAGTAGTAGATGTATGAAAGGACAAAGATACAGCTATCTATGGTACGAACTGTAGGGTGCTTACCACTTACTGAGTGTTAAAGCCTTTCACTGCTCTGTACCAGGTCATTAAAGACTGATTCCAAAATAATATTTGTTGCATAGTGTCCTAGGTGCTTTAACTACTGTAGTACTGAGGAAGGACCTTTCATTTCCAATTATGCTGCCCACCCTTCACTTGTAACCTTTTGCTTGCAGACCCCAAAAACACTGTGGCAGTGCATTCACCCCAAGGGAAAGTATCCCAAGTGTCTGAGTTCATTGAGCTGCGTTGCCAGATTCTTCAGCATTGTGTCTGTGGGTTTGCCTGACAGCGTTTTGTCTGTAAGCCCGTACTTTCCACATTCCTCTTGCAGCTTCTCATTTGTAACTTCACAGCCACACAGATAACGTAGTACATAACCATTTACATACCCCAAAATATTAACAATACGGATGCACAGAGCTTAGCAACCGGTCGGCATATAACACATGCAACTGAAGAAGTGTGCTCCAATGGGTGCTTATGTCATTGTAAGTAAGAACAACTGACCAGGATTTTAAAGGAGTCCTGATGCAAGCTATAAAACTCCCTCAGAATAGCGCTGGGAAACCTCTGCACCGGTAAAGGTGCTCATTTGGGGCTCTACCACTTCTCCCAGCTGGCCACTACTGAGTTTTTTACCCTATCTTTATTTTTCTTCTCATTTTCCTTCCCACTCTCCCACTCCCCCATGACCCACTCTCTCCAATAACTTTGAGCATGACATCAGTTATGGACACTGTTAGTAAAGCTTTGTATGTACAAGTCTGTATCAACTTTTTGTACAACATACTGGTCTTCCTTTGGACACCAGAGCATTCTCTGGAGGAGCTTTGCTATACCCATTTGTTACAATAGGCTCTTGATTTTAGTGCCTAAGGAAGGTGTTACAGTTGCACTTTTGAACACCCCCGAAGTGGCATAAGCCTGGAGCTTAATACTTAGATTTACAACTACTGACATTCAGGAAATATCACCAAATGTGTCTAAATTATCTTTTTAGTTTAGACAAGGAGCATACTTTTGAAGTTATTTTCCCCACAGCCCCAGTCACTGTGGTTAGATACAATTTCCAGAGCAGTCTTGGAGCTGATTCATTTTGGAAGGAACTGGAAGATGCACTTTAGAGATGTACCTAGTGCACACCATCAGGGACTAAGTCCACAGGCCCAAAATGGATTTAGGCTGAAGCAAAGCACCCTGAAACAAACATAGCATGGATCTTAGAACGTCAGCAACAATTGCTAATATAGATGCAATTTTGGAAACTTAATAAAATGCAGTCAGATGTTTTAGTTACCTCTCTGCTATTGACTGTTCGTTTCAAAAATTTTACCTCTGTCTCCAGAAAGGACTGGCATTTACTCCTGCATTATGGATAAATTCATTTACCTCTTTATGATCACTTTAAATTTCTGTAATAAAGTCCAATACATTCCGGTTTGGGTCATTTCAGTTCATTCTCCATCAAAATTGATCTGAACTAATGAACCTTTGGGTTCTGAAAGTTCTGGAAGACTAACTGAGCTATAGTAAACCAAAACATTGAATCCTTGGTCTCTGTACTAAAAAAAATTGTATTCCAGCAGTTTCATATATTGAAACTTTTTTCCCCTCACATTTTTCTAGGGAAGAGATAGCTAGCTTCAGTTAAATTCTCAGTTCAAAAAAAGCTCATCTGCCAAACAACCCACTGCAACTCAGATGAGAGGGGAGCTTCAAACTCAGAAGAGAAGAACACTAGCTAGCTAAGTTTTCTCAACATCATGAAGGAAAGTTTATGTTTACTTCAGTGCAGAAGGATATTTGCATTGCCAGTCTGGATAGAAAACTTTGTCTTCCACAGTGAAGAATTTAGCACATGTATTAGCCTAAGATTTCAGAAGAGTTATCCTTACAGTATCTTCTGCCTTGCTATACTTAGAAAAAACCCAAACAAACCCAAAACAAACGACAAAAACACACCACCACCCTCCTCCCCCCCAAAAAACCAAAAAAACCCCCACACCAAACCAAATCCTTGTCCTACCCAAAAAAATACCTAAGGTAGGAGTCCTCCTCGTATTTTATCCAAACTGAAGCCTAGCCCAGTTGTCTAAGGTGGTATTTCCTATGAGTCAGTGAGGTGCTTAGATAGGTAGGTCTCATGTGGGAAATATGAATTGGGAAATGCACTTTGACACCTTGGAAAGTGAAAGAAAAAGGGTACTTAAAGCCCCGTTTAAAAAAAAAAAAAAAAAAAGACAAAAAAGACTGCTTCAGCCTGTAGCCATTTTTTGGCACAGAATCCTTAGATTTCCAACAAGAGTTAGACTTCAGCTGCGCTCTGCTCACTCCATCATACAGTCTTTTCCCCCCACCAAAGTCAAGAAGTTTTCTTCCAGTAGAGATCTTTTCTCAGCCCTCCTACCTGCCTGCCCACTGCAGAGGCAGCTGAAGGGGACAGCAGTCTCTGCAATGTTTAGGAGCTATGGAAGTTACAGGCATGCGTACGTTTCACACAGCATTTTATGCTGTCCTATTTTCTCTCTTTTTTTTTGACAAACAAGATGGGAGTCAAGACAAAATAGTCTTTAAGAGATGTTTATGCTAGTTTATGTCAGAGGCCAAAACAGCATTACTGCAGGGGAAGGTACCACTTATTGGAATTGTGATTCTTCCTGTTCTCAAGCTAGTATAAAACTTTGGCTGTTTCAGGAGTGAAGGGCTTCTTCTACAGAATACTTAGGTATCTGCTGCTTCCCAACTATTTGAGCAGACTTCTTTCCTTCCATACCGTATTTACTCTTCATAGTAAATATGTTCCTGCCTTATATACAAGGCACTCCCATTTCCCTGGGCCCCTGTAACACTGGTTTCTGCTATACATTGTCTGACTTGAAAGTTGCTAGAATTGTGTTTAGTTCTTTACAAATGCTTCTGCCCCATTCCAAACTTTTTTCTCCCCTCTCCACTTTTTGGAAGGTTAGTGGTTGGACTAGAGGAGCTTGTGGTCTCTATGGTAGTTTCATAGATGCACCAACTTCCCATCCTTTAGATCCTCAATGCATATTCACTGTCAGATCAGCCTCTCGGATCCAGCAGAACAGGTTTCCAGATACTCTTTCTACTCCCCTTTACAGGCAAAAAAGTTAATCCATCTTTCATCTCCAAGACTTATTTATTTCCAGAAAGCCCCATTACAATTCCCACTGTCATCATCTCTGCTTTCACTTTGTCTTGTACTCAGATTATGTCAGCAGTACATAGAGGGAGAGGCAGAATTACTCTAAAATAAACTGAGCCAAAGGGGAAGGTTTTGAGTATCCCCACAAATAATGAACCAGTCTCTAACACTCTCCTGTAATTCCTTCTCTTTGAATGCAGGCTGTCACCACTGTAATCAGACTCCTATTCAACCCAACCATTTTTGTAATGACCTAATTCTCTGCTACATCCTGTATCAGGAGGCTCAGTTTGGGCTTTCATTCATGATTCTTTTCACTCTCATCATATCTTTACACATCAAACCCAGAGTTTTGTTTTTCATATAGCTACCTCATCCATCCATCCATCCAACCTTAGGCTTTACATGTGCCCTGTTTTCTTCAGCAGACAATGCTTTGCTTTCCTAAAATATTAACAGAAATATTAGGTTTGCCAAAGCAAACCTTTCTTGTACAAAGTGGACCTTTAAATTGTCAAAGGCAGAATTTAAATAAATCAAATTTTGCCTGGTATTTTCCCTTAAAGGAAAGTAATAACAGCAACCACTTACTCCAGTCCACTGTTACTATATTAAAATGGAAGTTTATAACGTGCAACCCAATTAAATCTTTCAGCAAGACCATTTGTCTCAAGAGTCTGGACTTGAGCTTGTCTTTTCTTCCATTGCAGTTGTTTCTAGTGTTTGGTTTCCTTAAAAACCTCAAAGGAACAAAATCATTCTTCTTTCTGCCACTGAAACCTCCTCCAGAGTATACATCCTTGTGCTGTTTAGTGGTTTTGGTTTTTAAGCCCTGCAGAGTTTTCTAGCGCTTACAAAGTGATCTCTTCTGTATGCAGAAAGAGGTATAAGGTACAAAGTCCCAACATGCTGAATAGTTGAATTGAGCACTTCCATCCAGTTTATCAGAAAACGTGACAACTACCCTGAAGATGTCTGACCGCAACTTTTGTGTTTTGAACGTTCTGCTGCTTCAGTTCTCTTAGAAAAAAACAGCAAATTCTCTGGCTTGTACCAAAGAGACACAGATGCAACACCTCATGTTTAATTACTTTTGGAGCTATTTTAGGACATATGGTCACAGACTCTGATGCTCCAGAAAGGCAGCTGAAAATAGGAAGAGATATTCTGGATGTCTATTTCTGCAAAATATGTCACTGCTCTCCATCACACAAAACAGAAATAGCATTTCAAAGTGGGAGACGCTGTTCAAACAAAGTCAACTGATCATTGTGGAGATGGCTGCTATTTTTTTGTAGACATAAATAAGATCCATTTGATGGCAAGAGAGTATTCAAACCGAATATTTCCTCTGCTAGCATTTAGAAAAACTTACAATGACTTCATATATCTCCTCTTTACTGTTCTACTTGGGGAAGCCTACACCTATGTTAAGTATATGTGCTACAGGCTAGCATTAATGATTAAGAACAGTAATATAAATCACATGTTTTTCCTAAAAACTTCTTACAGCAAGAAACAAGCTTTCTCTAAATAAATTTACGTAAATGTATGTAAATGCAACAGGTGGGTGTGCCTAAACTCCTCTCATCTTTTTCTCTTGAATGAAACAGGGAGCATCAGACTACAATTTGCAGAATTGGAGGCAACATTAAGGAATCAACGTATTTCTGGATATTCTGACTTTTTTTCTAGTAGATTTAAGATATTTAGAAGACAGAAAAAAAATTATTTTAGTCAATACTCCATTCTCTGTTAAATTTTTGGTTAAAACTGCTTTCAGCCATCTTTATATACAACATTTGTATAAATATGTAGTTAGGCTATAGCATAACAGTTCCCACCCCGCTTTTATTAGTATTATTACTGCATTAGTTAGGATAAAAGCCCTTATTGGATTTTAATAGACTACTCTGTAAATAGCAGAGCCAGAATTGCAGATCAGCATCCCACAATAGTTTATATTTTTACAGAAGACTGCCGTAAATGAAGAGTAGCAATATAGTGTGTGACCAAACACTCAGACAATCTAACTATTTAAACATACATCACATTTTTTAAAGCTAGTGACCAGAATGCAAATTGTCTGGTTTAACTATTGGCTTTGACTGATTTGTCTCTCTTTGCTGTCATGGAAACCTACATTACATTAAAGCCAAAGAAACAATGGAACCTAATTAATGTCCCGTGCATCTTCTGTACAACAGAAGTATTGGCAGTTATTTGTAACATCATGGTAGCAGCTGCCACATGTTTTTCAAATTCATAGCTAAAAGACTGTATTTCCAAAAAAAAAGTATTCATGTGAAAATATAAATACACACAAAGAGAAAGAAGAAGTCAGAAGCATAAGATGGATAGAAGAGACACTCTCTCTCCTCCCTTCCCCCCAGGTCATGTATTTTGAGGGTCAGATTTCAAGGAGAAAGGCCATTTTGCACCACCCTTTCATTTAGTCCCTGAAGCCTGGCAGTTTCTCCATAAGAGCAAGAACCAACCTGGGTTAGAAACAACAGCCTGTCAGGATGCCTTGGGAGGAGACATCAGGGCGTGGGCACTGATAGAGGGGAAAAACATCAAGATGGTGATTAGAGAAGGTTCAAGAAACAGAAAAAAGTATCTCTCCTCATTAAACACTACTTTGTCACCTGCCTTCTTTCATTCATCTGTACTGTGATATCTCTGTACTTTACAGATCCCACTTCTTTTCAAAGACTGAGTGTTTGAAGAGGTAGGAACCACCACATCTTACTTTTCTAGACTGGTCCTTTGAAGAAGGCTCTGCAGGTGCAGTGATTTACATGATGCTTTTTTGCTCCTGCTGCAGTTTCAGGTTAAAAATTCAGTGTTCTTGCAGAATGTGGAAGAGGGTAGAGGATAGCATGGGTGAAAGTCCTGTAAGCTTAATTTGGACTTTTATTTTTGTTTTTTAATCAAACTCTCCAAGTAAGAAAGACAGGAGATCAAAACTAACACTTTTTTCCCTGTGTTAATCAATGGATAGTTACAGAATTTTGTCTTTACCACTGATTCTAGACTGAGATAAAAACCATGTCTCAGTGATGGAGATGCTTGTTGGACACTATAATTTAATTTCACTGTAACTGTAAATGCTCCACTTCTGAGAGTTACGAATTAGTAAAACAAAGCGTCTTCCTAAAGGTTAAACTGAATCACTTCACACATGACCGATTAAACAGTGGAAAAAAGCTGTTTAAGCAGGGAGTGTACAGAACTGGCTGGCCGCCGCAGTGCCGGAACCCCAGTGCCAGCTGCCCTGCCCTGTCACCCCAGCGGGGAGCCTTGGCTGTGACTCCTGCCCTTTTCTGTGCACAGAGCTGGAAAACACCCTGCACAGCACTGCTCCCCAACCCGATTGCATTTGACAGCTCCATTATTCTGAACTAATGACAGCACCTTTAGTTTCTTGTGTCCTGTAGCTCAAAAGCATGTTGTGCCTGTGAGGTTGCAGAACATGTTGTTCAGCCAGGGTTCTTCGCCTGAGCAGAGGCTGGACAACAGTTTGAAGGGCCCCATTTGTCTCTTGTCACTGGGAAAGAACACGGACAGAGAGCACAAAAACTTTGGTGACATGCAAAGTTTTCAGTTGTCTCCTGAGTAAGAGAGATAAAAGCAAACAAAAATTACTTCCTAGAGTGTGAAATGAAACTGTTCATTAGAACAGTTAGAGAATAATGAGTATAGGATGTCATTAAACCAGGCTATACTTGTCAAAGGTTGTGATAACACTAATTAAAGATATTTTTTCATCTGAATTGCAGTATCAGCCCCTGCCACTAATTATGAAGTAGTTAATGTGCATGTGGCATCAGCTGTACTAAATAGGCAAAAAAAAAAAAGGAACCATAGGCTACTCAATATGTATTGATTTGACACCCTGAAGCTGGCAATCAAAACACTATTAAAAAGGTTATAAGTTACTCTTGAATTATTTGCAGAAAGAAAAAAAGAAAATAAAAAAGAAAGAGACATTAAAAAATACATAGTTTATCCAGCCATGTTTCAGAAAATAAAATAATCCATGTTAAATAGTTCACCAGACATCAACAGCCTTCACCCAACAAAATGGACTGCTGGCCAGACTATTCCAGAGAAGAGTGGGACTGAGAGGAATAATAGAGGAAACCCAGGAGACTGCAGCTGAGCAAGCATTTATCTGTGTGTCACAAGCGCGTGATAGAGCTTGGTGAGCAGAAAAAGGCCTAACATGATTGATTAGGAACAGATACAGGTGCAGTATGGAGTTGTTTAAGTGCTCAAAGGAAAATGAAATACAAGATCACCGCAGAGCAGTGCCAACAGAAAAGTTCAATTTCTTCTTTGGCATTGAACAGGGTTAAAGAATCATAAGAGTAGTATTTTTTCCCTATTAGTCTGAGTGAATCATGTTGTGCTGTTCAGCTGTCCCAGGCTGCTAGGCACAGAGCTTCTCTGGGAAATTGCTCATCTTAGAACCTTTTATTGGGATGTGGAGGAGGACCTGTCCGTTTCTCAATAGCACATGTGCATGAGGCAGCCACCTCCCAGGTAGTCCCAAAGGCACACTCCTTTCTATTACTCTAGATGCTCACAATGTCATTTTCAATGTTTTACTCCTTTTTAAAAGCCTGCCTTATCAATGTTTTGATATCTTTATATCCTAATGACTAGTGCCAGTTTTTCAGTAAAGATAAAATTCTTGTTTCCACTTGAACAAATGTTAGAAAACCCTATGCTTCATTGGTATAATTCTATAATTTAGTGATCCCGATTATGAATCAGAATTAGGCTTTTGTCATTATTTCACAGAAGATTTGTTAGACACCAGATGCCACAAGGCTTTTAGAATAGTGGCAGTAAAACCGTACGTAGTTTGTCTAAGCCCATACTTCACTAGAGAATATTTAAAAGCAGGCAGCTAGACCATGACCAAAGACAAATAAAAGATGTTAAACCAGGCTTCCCAAATCTGGTAAAAATATGCAGGTGTTCATATAGGAACACTGGATCATCCAGTAAAGCTGTTTCAAGAAGTGAAAATTTTACTACCTGTCACTTATATAGGGCTGGTTGTACTAACCGGAAAGAAGCAATCAAAGCTACAGATGTCACCATTTACTAAGTGATGAACAATAATAATAACAATAATGCTTGAGACCAGCATAACTTACTTTATCCCTCTCAGGTGTTAATAACTTAACTTGTAAATTACATCTCTACATTTTTCTACTGCCTTACAAGTTTAAGTAGTGAAATTCCTTTTAAATGTATAGACCTTAGAGTATGCTGTTCCATTCTTATCATATAATTTGATAATTTATCATTTACCAAATTATTTTCTCTATGAAGGAATATTTTGGTTTTGAGTATTATCTTCAAATAAAGGATATTTTCCTCAAGGGTGTATTTCAAGTGTTCTAGTTCAAGGTGAACAAAATATTTTGGTTATTTTTTTTTAAATGGTTGCAGAGTTTTCGGCTTCCACAGAAAGAACAGCATACACAGAGGTCCATAGCTCTCCTCTTTGGAGAGACCTGAGAAACAAGGTCCTCTTCTGCTTTCTTTATTTTCAAGTATCAGTAAAAGAAGTTCAGACCTTGAAGAATCTGACTTATGCACCAGTATTGGGTACATTTTCTGGTTAGGTTAGATTTTGTACCCATTGAAGGTGAAAAATGCCTTCTCTTTCCATCCCACAGTTCACATCTCTCACCAGGCTCATTATCACTTCTGTTTATATTCTTACTTTCTCCCACCCTTCTCCCAGCCCACCTTCTGGTGAGCCTAGGAAAGCTGTGGTCAAGAAGAAGAGTTATTTACATTAGTTCCACTTTTCTTATTAGTTTGCCATCAAGGCTCAATTCCATCACCTAGGCTTTTTGCAAGAAAGAATTTGCCCCCTGTAACCTGGATAAATTCTAGTTTAGGCAATTAGAATTTGACAGGCAGAAGTCATCTTCCTCCTGGCCACAAGTGTTTTGCAGAGGAATTTAGTCACCTTCATAGACCATGGCCTTACCTTGGTCAGGACATAGTTTGTGAAAAGTACGTCAGTAGAAAAAGAACCTTAAATCCTTCTTTATGTGGCATGTATGTATGAAACATGAGAGTTAGTCTCTTCTAATGAGAACTACACTGCAAAAATGTCATTAATTTAGAAACAAGACAGAATTAATCATTTTCTGAAATCTTATTTTCAGCTTCTTACTGCACTTTACAAGTCTGATAAAATGGAACTAAGTGCAGATTTATGCTGTAAAAATCCATAGTCAAGTTTTAAAATAATAAAAGCTTTGATAAATTTTAATGAATCAAGGCAAAAGGTCACCTAAGTAGGCAATATTAAAAAAATAATGCATTACAGACCTTCCAATTTTGGTTCAATCACACTGTCTGCCATTTTAAATCCACTCTATTTGATACAGTTCTTACAATACAAAATCTAAATTACGTTACACTCAAGATTTTGATTCTTATTTATTTATTTACACCTCTTATATCTATATAGTTAGATTTTTTGTCTTCTGTGCTGTCTTTTGGCTCAAAAATGTCCCTATCTTCTAATATTTGGCAACATCAAAAAATAGTCTTGGCATTCTGGCAGAAGTAAAAAGGAAAGATCCGACTTGAAGAGTTAACACGTTACCTGAAGCCCACAGACTTCAGTTATCACTATTCTGATATACCTTGCTTGTTCCATGGTGAATTTTGCATTTGTTTTGTTTTTAATACTGGTGCTCTGACTCTCACATCAACCTGTTATAAATAAAAAGGAATTCACCTATGTGTTTCATCTCTGTTTTGAAATAGAAATATCATGGCTAAACCTCAAATATATTCTAAAGTAAACTATTAGGAAAAATTTTCAAGCCATATTACACCACCAATAGTCTGCAACAATGACATTAACATTTTTTGGACTAGGGATAGATTATAGGATTTGTTCAGTATCAAAGTTTTGTAGTGAAAGTGTTAAGCACTTATTTTTGTTCTATAAGCATTAACTACTTTGCATTCACTCTCTGGATGTCTATGGATGATTTTACAAGTACATCCAAGACAGTTCTGCAGTCTGATGGCTGTCCCACAGTTGCACACCTTTGTTATTGCCGTGCTGAGCTGCATTGTATATAGTCTACCTTTAGCAGAGCTTTTAGTACAGGCTAATTGCAGTCCAGTTTCCCTAGCATAGGTAAGAATCATTCATGCCTGCCTGAAAACAGTAGATTTGCATGATGAACTCATTACCCTGGCACTGATTATGAGAACCACTTTACCTACAGGACCTTGGTTATGAGTTTAATTACACACTTTAGCTATCAGTTTAGTATTCATAACCTTTAAATTAGAGAATTAAAAAAAAAAAAAAAA
>WKFP01014061.1:712468-723307 GCA_011057875.1 Pterocles orientalis | reverse complement strand
GGGGGGGGGGGGGGCGGGGGGGAAGCACTGCTAGCCTAAATTGGCAATTGAGGAGTCTGAAGAAATGTCTGGGCACTTTCCTTCTTTCTTTCCCATGTCACTAGGCTGAGAGCACTAAAACCCTGCTCCCCTAAACCCCTGTCACAGCACTGGGGCTCTGCTTCTGGACAAAAAGGAACAATCCTCCTCTCTGCCACAAATGTACAGTGAATTATTGTGACTACACCACAGATCTGAGACATGGTCAAAGCTAACCTCAGGCTCATGACGGTCTGTTTTGGATAGCAGCTATCCCCCTGTGAAGGCAGAGTGAGGCAATAATCACAAATTCATAAGAGGAACCTGACTGAAACTGAACATTCTTAAAACAAAAGAAGTTCTTTTTCCCAGCAGTTTGGTATTTATTGGTGTTTATTAAAAAATTCCTCTTATAGTAAAAGCTTTGTGGGAGAAAAGTTTATTATGGGTCAGCAAATACAGTCTCTGTCTTAGTAAGAATGATGTAGAAGAGAGGTTCCTAAGAAAGGTCTCAAGATGCAAAGAGACACAAATGAGATGAAATATCTATTAAAGCAGTTTTTAATGCAAAAAAGATCAAAACTAAAACTATGCCAAAGGGCAATTCCTGCCTTTGTGAGGAACGTATTAAAGTTAAGTACAAAGATATATATTTCAAGGTGACAGCGATTTTTCACAGGAAAAAATTAGTCACCAGAACAAAATTCAGTATAGGTAGACTCAAGACAGTGTTTCAGTACTGGCAAATAGTATCTTAGGGTATCAAAATCAGCACAAAAATAACTGTTGGATAATTTGTTCATCAGTCAGTGAAGACGTTACAGCTAACACCCATTTAGTACAAGTATCCAGAGGTTACCAACTGGCAGTCTTGAGTCCAATGTAATTTCCAGAGCCAGAAATAGTATGCTGAATATTTACAACTCAAGACAAATCTTTCCTATATTCTCTTCTTCCAATTATCTTACCCTTCCTGCTGCCTCATCACCTTTTCCTGCCCTTTTTCCTCCATCATTATCTCTTCTAAGGCTCTGGAGAACAGACATTTTTTTCAATCTTAGACATAAAACTTATGTATCTTTACCTATTCCAGATTTACATTAATGCAGTGGTGAATTGATCTAGCTATTTGAGGAAAGTACTCACCCTTTACTCCCTCTATAGAAAAGAGTTCATCCGTCTAAGCTCTGTACAAGACACTAAATATATCTTTCTCCCTTGATTTACGAACTCTTCTTGTCTGGAAAGGAATCTCAGAGCCCATCAGATATCTTGAATGGCCCAAGATTACATGGCCTTAGGTTCATGACCTCAGCTAAATCCACAAAAGAAACGTATATTGTATCAATAAACATGTCAGTGACTGTTCCCCAGCACCAAGATCAAATGGCACAGAAAAGTCTGTGCCTGGACTATTAAACTGTCAACCTCAAAAAAACAGGGTGATGGCATGCAAGCTGCCTACTGGGAGCAATCTGGCTGTGCCTGGGGATTCTCTGGGATAGTGCTCATGCCCCAGCCCACAGCTAAGCTAGGAATAAGTCTAAAATATTTAGCAGCATGAAAGATTGAGTTCAAGAGTCCAGGAAGAATACCCAGATTTAAATTACTAGCATAGATGTATCCAAAGAGGGCAACATCATAGCCTTTCTTGCCATTAACCAGGCTTACAGCAGCTGGTAGAAGCAAAGGGATCTAAGAGCATTGAGCACCTTCGTTACTCTCCAAGAACAGATTGTTTGTCAGGATCTGTTGCTTTGTGACCTTTTGGGGATCTGCCACATACTATTAAGATGGACATCATTACAGCCTGACTTTCATTTTCAGCAGGACTCCTTACTGCTGAAGAGCAGCCAGGCTAGTTGCAAACACCCAACTTGTGTCCCAGCAGGAAACACCAGAAGTCCCCTGCTCCCTTACAAAAACATAATGTAATTTTTCTGTTAGATCGTGGACTTTACTCACAGCCTCATGAAGATGGTCATACTAGACATCAAAAAATAAATTTTCCATCCCCTAGAAAACATTTTCACTCTAAATTAGGTCTACTGTACGAAGGCAAATTACACAACACTGCAGCCACTAAGCAAACTCACCAACCTGAACCAACCTGAACCACCTCTTCTTGGTGCTTGGGGTCTTTGATAGGTAATTGATGCTCCTTGATTGGTTATTTTCAGCTCCACCCAGCAGTAAAATACTTGTCCAGGTGTTCTTTCTTCCCTGAGTTTGTAGGTTTATGCACATTTCTGATACCAATCTGAGAAGCAGAACCATTCTATGGGACAGTCCAAGCTGACATTTCTCCAAGCCTATTCTAGAAATGGCATCTTCACAGAGAAGTGATAATTTCCAGCTATGCGTGTGTGCATGTGTGTGAATTAAGCAAACCATCCAAAACTTGAGACTGAACAAATAATTAATTCTCTCCAGCATTCTTTTTTTTTTCTTTTTTTTTACCTCCTCTTTCTTTTGAAGACAGATTGGGGTATTAGGTGAATTCAGAAATGAGTGAAAATTTTTGCTACAATGTGTGTTCTTCACTTGTTCCACTTTTAACTGAATTTAAAACTTAGTCTTACTCTAGCTGGTAGCAGTAATGTACTTTTGTAGATCTGTCTTATGAAATACACACAGTTTCCAGTGACTGATGAGTAGAAAGAAAAATACATCAAAATACAGAGCCTCTCTGAGAATGCAGCTAACACTTCTTTATGGGTTGTTAAATATATCAAACATATTGTTCTGTCTATAAGCTGACAAAAGTAAATCTTCACCCTTCTCCCTCTGCTGCCTTTGAAATTGTTCTGACAGTTTTAAATGTAACAGCTTTAAGCAAAGTTATTAAAAATAAGATCACTTCAATGCTCCAAAAGTTTTTAGGAATGGTCCAAAACTCTTTTCAGATTTTTCTGTTCCACATCCGCAGAGAAACCATTTTGATACCTTATTTTTTTGCAAAATTCTTCTGTCTTTTGTGGCAAGCTGTATTATTTTCAGAGCAGGCAGTGGATGTACTCATGTTTGAAGATAAGTCATTTAATTTCAAGTCTAACTGTATTGGTACATAGGTAACCTGGCTCTTGGCTCAGCCCTAATGCATGTTGTGAGAAAGATATTTAAAATACGGATTCTTTCAGGAATGCTATTCATCTTGCCCAGGGGACACCCAGATATTTGGGAAAGGATAAACATGGATAAAATGCTGGATCTTAGAGGGGTTCATTGCAGTCTCAAAGTGGGACCATGCTAGGAGCTGACAGTTCTGCAGCTCATTCATCTATGCTTGAAATACATGACATACAAAAGGCCTGACAAAAAAATAGGACTGGTTTTCATTTTAAGAAGGAATCTCCATTATCAGAAATGCCTCTAACAGTGATAAAACTGGCTACAAGGCTCACATATCTTTAAGCATTTATTCAATTTCATTTTTAAAATGAAGGTTATAAATCAACCCCAAGCCCTTCTTGAAAAATGCTATTATGACCGTTTACAGAAGAATGATTCTTTTCTGTGTCAGATGTTATGAAAGACAGTTCATACTTCAAATAATATGATTCATAAGTTGAGATTGTGAAGTCAAATTTAATAAAGCTCTGAGAAGATGCATGAGCCTCAAAAAGCTTTTTAATATAGATCTTTTGGAGTTGAGATGCTGCCCTTGTTTTATATTAGCTGTTCTTTATTCTTGTGTATTCTGGGGTTACTGATGGATGCCAGCAGAATTACCCGCTGCAGAAGGTTTACCTTCTTTCCTCTCTTTCTCTACACAAGAATTTAACCGATGACAGTTTGCTTACACATATCTCATTACTTCTTTATGCAGTTATCATGCACAACTAAAGAGCTTTCCAGTATTCATGTTTGTTTCTTGAGTTGCCAACTTTTCTTTTTGATGATGTAATTCCTCAAAGAAAGATTAATGTGCTTGGTTAGTATTCCTTTTGGTTCAAGGAATTGTCGGGAGATTTACCACTATATTAATTTTAGTTTGAAGGTCCTGATGATTAACTCTTGAAAATCAGCTGTTCTGGTCAGGGACAGCCCCACAAACTCATGAAAAGGTTGTCATGAACAGAATATCCTCCAAATATGCTTTTCAGTCTGGCTTTGTGATTTGACATTTTGAATTAAGAGAAATAAGATTTCATTTCAATTAATTCAAAAGCAAAAAAAAATATGACAGTGAAGTTATTCTTACAGAAAATGATACTTTGAAAAAAAAAAGGCAAGTATTTTACTCCTAGACAAAAGAGCAGACCAGATCTAGGCTACCTACCTAAGCTTAAATCTTGCTTCATATAACTGTGGATTAGTGAAGGGAAAAATCAAGGGGAAGGAACAATGCAACCAAAGGGAGTATCTGGTTTCCCTTTCAAATCAATGAAGCAATGTAGATTTTCTGAAGACTTTTGGAGTGTCATCCAGACTGCTCCAGCCAGATAGCTATTTTTCACTGAGATTGCAAGGGACAAATAAGATAGATACATTTGTCCCCGCCCATAGCAGGGGTGTTGGAACTAGGTGATCTCCAAGCTGCTTTCCAGCCCTAACCGTTCTATGACTCTATGATTCTACGATTTCTATCAACAAATCTCTTGGACTATCATCATGTTTTCTGTAGTAGACAAGTAGTCAGCACATCTGGACAGCTGGAGACATGAGCCCTAGGCTCCCTTTAACATGGGCAGCCGGATGCCTGATTCTTCGCAGACTACATCACCGTTTAACCACAAGTCCACAAAGTGGTTTGTGTAAACATACTTTACTACAGTTCGTCATCCAAAGTCCATTCTCAGTTTTTATCCAATGACAATCTAATGTAAAATGGACATACACCACAATCAAAACATTTTGAAAAACCTGTGTGCCACTGCCCATCTTAGTCTGGGTCCTGCCTATAACTGAGTTTCTGACTTTCTCTAGGACAGTTAGTGGCTTTTTAGTTAAGTGAACAGCGTGTCTGCACCTGTCTACAGATGTGGGGGCTGCAGCAGAGCTCTAGATGGCAGATTGGTGCTTACCTTCTCAGAATAATTACTTCTGAATATCCTTGTGAAACCAAAGTTGGATATCCCAGCTAAGCAGGGAGATGCCAATTACATTTAGTAGGCAGATGGGGTTTCTGAGTTTTAGACACCAAAATCTTGCTTTAGGCAGGATTTCTGAAAACTGATTGCACCCTTAGAGAGTGTGATAGAGCTTAGAAAGACAAACTAGTCTGAAACAGCCTAGTCCAAGGAAACTCAATGTTTACACAAGCTGCAGCTGTGTTATTGCCCACACACCATGACATAACTATTCCTTGTTAAGCTAGTATTCCAGTTTGTGAAGCAAGATAGTCAGTAGCTCCTGTTACAGCCCAGTTTAACATTTACAATGCAATTAACAAAATGAACAGAAAAAAATCTGTCAGAAAAATGAAACACAAATCTAGCTGCAATTACAACAGAAGAAATGCAACTTTGACTGCTTCCTTCCATTAGTGTGAGAGGAAATCTCATGGATTTCTGCTAATCATCTAATGTAAATTATAGCTACAATGTAAATGTATTCAATGCAAATTATTATTGCATCTAAACAGCAAGTAAAAATACATTAAACAGGCTGCTAATTCACCAATAATCAATGAAAATGTTCTTATTTTAAGAGACTGTTGCTGGGAACACATAAAATATGTTTAAGGAATATTCCATTTGTACTTGCAGTGTTGCTTTTTATTTTAGTAAATAAACAAATAAAATGCTTTTTCAATTATTAGATAAATAACATGTAATTAATACGTTTTAGAGATGCATATGTCTTAGCTTAATAGAACAGCTGTGACCATTTTACATGGGTCACTTGTGATTTTTGTGTTTTACCCTTGTTGTTGTTCAATAACAGAATTCATTGTTTGAAGATGATGTATAAGACATCTTGAAATGCAGGCAAAAGTTGACATAGAGTATTCAGAGGTCTGGAACACACTACTGTAGACTGCAAGTGTAGGAACTCCAGAAGTATATCAGAGGCTATTTCAAATTTATTTAGGATTGTGCAAGGCTAATTATAGAAACATATTATGGGCCTGATACAAAGAATTATTTGTTTGGGGTAGGCTAGCTTAATTTTGGAGAAGCTTGGTTTCAAGACTTTCCTTTGCTGTGCTATCCCAGGGTGAATATAGAGGTTCTCCAGTAGTTCAACAGCTCGCTCTGGAGTCGGGGCTTTGAATCACTAAGCACTTGAATGTGTAATGTTTGAGACTAACAATTCAGGCGAAAATACTAAGTGTCAATGAGATTATTTTTGGAAAATTTTCTATAGTTCTAATTGTGTATGTCCAAGTCCCTGAATCTCAGTAAAGTCTCATATTTCCAGGGCTTGACTACACAGCTGCCAGCCTTGCAGGATGTCCTACTCTCAGTTAGCCCCTCTACTTATCATAGTAGATGATTATGCTGGGGAGCATTTCCAAGCACTCAGGTTAGCTGGCAGGGAACAGTTCTTGCCTCTGCTTGGAAATCCTTGTTGCTGAAGGGTGCTGGCCACACCACATTGATTCGTGGGACATTGTGACTCTGGAACTATCCCAGGAGCTGTCTGGGAAGGGGCTGGCTCACATGGGACAGGCACATGCCAAGTGCTAGTCCAGTGGCATCAAGCAGCACCTGGGAATGCTCCTGGGTGCTATTTCACCTACTAGCTTAGCTGTACCTTCACAAGTTCATGTTTTGGCCCTAAGGAGAACCAAAGTGTGTTGTGGGCATTTCAGGCTGTGAAGCACCGAGACGTTAAGGCAACAGGGGCTGAATGGTTGCACAAGCAAAGTGCATGTCTTCACAGGACTGTCCCTGAATGCGGGCACTGATTTTAGATCTGGATGTAAGTCTTCAGACTGTTTCATGTTCTTCTGTCTCATACCACAGACCTGGAAACTAACCGTGGTGACAGGGAGACAGGACTGTTGGCTGTTGACCTGGGTCACAACATTTATTGCAAGTGACAAATTTCAGGCCCCATCCATGGGAGATGACCTGCCATTTGTTACATGATCTGATGGGTGGACGGGCCCCCCTAAGCCTTCCCTTCAAAGAGAAATCTTGTCATTATTCCTAATAAACATCCTAGATAGACTGATTAACTGTAAGCATTACTAGAGACATTGAATACAGAACGTTGTTAGTGCACTGGCACATCTTGAATAGTGTCCCTTTTGTCTGAAATGTTTTGCTAACTCTGGAGTAGTACATTTCTCATTTGTTTTCTGCATTTCTCATACTAACATTTTAGTTTTGAGATCTTGTGACAGTATCTCAGAAGCATGAGAAGAATAAATCAACTATTTACAATAAAAAACATCATAAGACCCAACACATTTTAAGGTATTTCTCATTCCATGTTTAATCTTTGACTTGAAAAAAAGGAAATAAGAAATAATATTTATTAGCTGCTTATAATTCAGTAATATAGCATACTTTTTGTTTCACAATAAATATTTGATCTTTAGTCCTTCAGCATTCTTATGTTTACTGAAGTATCTTGTAGATCATGTTAACCTGTTTCTGCACAGTGTCTAGTTACATGGTGGAAATCTTTACTGCCTCTTGCTAAAGAACAAAAGTTTGTGTGAGTTTGAAAGAGACTAGACAAATTCATGAAAGAAAAATCTAAAGGCTCTTAAGCACAGAGATACCACATCTTTGGTGAAGAAAACCCCAGAGTACATACATGTTGCTGGAAGCTTGGAAAACATACTAGGAAAGTTTTGTATTACAGTCACAATCTCTGTATATTTTTATTCAAGCTTCCAACAGAATATTACTTTATCTCAAGTATGATCATTCATGCCAAGTGAAGAGCACTTGAGACATATACATATATATACACACATATATGTGATTAGGTCCTTTTTGAATGAATTTTGGGATCAAACCCTTTGCTGGTATAAGTGAGTGCAATTATCATAAAAGTGTGTTCACTCAAGCAACAACAAAATTTGGCTTTTAATTCATGAAACATGCTAAGATAGAAACACGAAATTTTTCACCTGTACAGGTCAAGAGTGAGCTAAAGTAAGGGCAAAAAATTGTAGGTTAGGCATTGACGTCTAGCAAGACAGCTAAAATTCACAAAACAAAAGGTCTGTTTGCACTGTGACCATCTGCAGCCAATCAAGCTATTCACAAACTGAAAAATGTTGATATCATAATGGTTTATGTTCCCCTTTTTTTGAACGATATAAGTCATTTTTAGATAAGAGAGGAAAAGTCTGCAACCCATTACTGCTATCACTACATGAAAGCCAGCAAATAAGTCAAGCTGGTGCTGTAGTTGAAGCTAGTCATTACCTGACCAACATTTTCTCACACTCATATGTGACCAAGGCATGCAGTGGCTAACACAAGGCAGAGAACAGAAATTCCATGTGACAGAAAGAAGATTCTGTGTTGTTCCATGTCAGTCATTCTTTATGAGTAATTGAATTTTGAATTTTCTCTGAATCAACTAAAAATATCTAACTGAATTGTTGGGTTTGATACGCCACAGCCTTATAACAGATATTTAGTCCAGGTATCATCAAAATGAAATCACGAAGCTGGACAGAACAACACTTTTCCACACTCTGCTGTAACAATCTGGAGAGAAACCAAACCAGAAATGAAAAGGTGAATGTGATGTTTAAATATTCCAAAAGAAAGGGTCACCTTTAAAATGTTCATGAAAAATAAAACCCTCTGCAAATTATAAATACTTTAAAAAAAGAGGACACCAAACACTTTTCAGCTTTCAGCCTTCCATGGCCTGAACTGATTCAGCAACAAGTAGAGAACAAGAGATCCTTGATAGAATTTTAAAGGTTTGCTTACCATAGATTGACTAGGAAGGGATGCTCCAGGCCTTGCATTATCTGTAGCTCCCGAAAAACATTTCGAACTTCATCTCTCTCAATGCATTTCTGTTTATTCATATATTTCATGGCATACATTTTCTTAGTGTCTCTCTTCTGTACAATGCACACCTAATTGACAGCAAAGTAAAAGACAAAGTTTGACATCTCCAGAAAGGAAACAGTTGTAACTTTGAAAAAAGGAGCCTTTTAAGATATTTCAGTAGTCCAGATCGGAATACTACAACCTAGGAACACCTTCAGAAAGCCCTGTGATAGATTGTAATTAATAAATTAACAAAAGAACCCCCCATCCCTGTATAGGAAGGAACAGGGACTAAGAAAAGTAGCATAACTTTCAGAAGTTACATGGTAAAGCTGGGAGGAATACACTCCAACTGCTCAAACTGTGGGATAATTCATTAATCACAGAAATTACTGTCTCCTGCTTAGGAAAATGCACAATCATTGTCCTCATTCCCACAACTGAATACACACATCCTGATTACTGTATCATAAATGTAGCCCACTTTCACAAGGCTCAATATTTCATCTAAATATCAGAATTATGCTCCCTTAATTACTGTAGAAAAGAAAAACGAATTTTTGTACAGAGATTCATCATAATATTGTTGAAGTCACAGGAGACCATTACAATCAGTTAGTCTCTGGCAGTAAATTTCTTTGCTTTATTTTCTTTTTTTTGACAAAAGTCAAATAATTTTGTAAATGCAGGAAGAAAATCTTAGTCAAAAGAACTCCCATGTAAAGGCTGGATTGTTTTTCATCATGGTAGTTTGCCTTATGAATGAAGCTGGTGAGTGTCATCAGTACCACAACTGAGAGATACCATTTTAGATATAATTTATGGCAATACAGAAATATAAGATTGTTAAGATCACATCCCCAAAGCTGGTGTAAATCTCGTCTTCATAACAGCCCTACCTACACACATAGAGAAAAACCATATCTCCAGCAGACTTTTGTTCTGAAGGGTTTTTCCTGCTAATTGAGTAGGACTTTTTAAAGTTACAATTTTGGTGTATTCACAGTCAAGATAATATCAGCTGAAAATATTTTGGTGCAACATTTTTATTGCTGATACAGCCATAGACTCCAATCAGAATTTTTAATCATCAGGATGTATACAGACCATGTACTGGAAACATCTGGTTTAGATAACACAACTCTGTAGTGCCTAAATTCAAAGATATTCTGTAGGATTCACTTGGTATGGACACTCTTACTGTATATGTACAGTCATGTACATACACTCACACACACATGAGCATGCACACACACACTCCCACACTGTAATAGACATATATAAAATTGGTGCTCAGACATCAGATTACAACATGGGGCCAACCAAAAAGAAATCCTTCAGTTTTGAATTGGATTTTAAGGAACTTGCATGCTCTAAATGCTGTAATGGTCTGGAGAATCTAAGACAACTTCCCATAGAGAAAACTTTTGACTTTATAAAGGTCTCATCTGGATTCTGGACCTGGTGTTGAATGACCTGCATCAGGGTGAGGATCCTAGAGAGACCTACTGTATGGTAACTTATTTCTCAAACACAGACGAAAGGCTCCAGGAGCATAATATCAGTATATTTTACTTCTTCTCCCTTTTTCCAGTCCCTCCAAGAGGAACCGACCCAGTGAAACCAAACCACGTTGTTATGGGTTGTCTGGTGGCGAGGAAGGGGTTAAGGTGTTGGCTCCGTTTCTTTAAATGGCTCTTAAGGAGCTACCTCCACCCCCCCTCCAAGGATTTAGTAAGGGGTGGGGAAGGGAGTTTTTTGTAAGAAACTGCTTGGAAGGCAGGGTCCCGTTCAGGACGGACCTGCCCCAAGCCAGGCCCCAAGCCAGGATCAGCCAATCACGCCTCTGCAAATAACATATTGAGGAAGGACCACCCCCCCCCCCCCCCCCTTCTTCTGG
>WKFP01014061.1:637138-702475 GCA_011057875.1 Pterocles orientalis | reverse complement strand
CTCTTTGAACGCTAACCAACTATCTTGGGCCCCTTTACCTTCAAGTACCCTGTCCCACGGGATTTCCCCTAGCAATTGCTTGAAAAGGCCGAAGTTGGCACTACTGAAGTCCAGCGTTGCTATTCTGCTCAGGATTCTATTACGGCCACATGAGATCCTGAACTCCACCACCTCATGGTCACTGCAACCAAGGCTGCCCTCAACCTTCACCTCTTCAACCAGACCCTCCTTATTCGTAAGAATAAGGCCTAGCAGCGCTCCTCTCCTAGTTGGCTCCTCCACCATTTGCATCAGGAAGTTATCATCAATGCACTGGAGAAGCCTCCACAGGTACATATGCTGCATGTGTATACATGTGCCCATGAGGGAGGGGGAACAAATATTCAGTGAGTGGTCACATATAGCTTGCATGTCACTTGGCTTGAACAGAAGAAGCGTTGACTTACACAGGAGCTGTGGCTGCAATGGTTCTGTGCAGGTTCAGAGCTCAACTTCATCTGTCCCTTACCAGGGTGCAACCCGAGCTCTGGAAGGACACCTGTCTACGCTGAGAGAAGTGAGCTTGGTTGGTTCTGGAAACAAGAGCACGCTTCTTGTTTCTCTTCTCTCCGTACCCATTTCCTACACTTCTCACAACTGCTGTGATGTATCTTCTCTTTTTCTGGGGAAGATGCTACAGTGCATACAAGACTGCACCTGCTCTTAACATGTCCCTAAGAAACAGCGTGTACCAAAACAGCGGCTTTAAACAGGCGGCCACTTCTCAGAAAAGACAAGCTCTTGAGATACAAAGCATTTGATACCAAATGGCCTAGGAATTCTTGTAACAGCAAATGTTGCTACTGTGAATGGAAAATGCCAAAGGAAAAGGCAGGGAGCTGCTTTCTAAATCCAGCTGGGAGGGACAGGGCATTACTGCTGAAGCAGCCAGACCCCATGGAGGAAGCAGGGTGCTGAGGATCTCCCTGAGCTCTGTGCACAAGAGTGAGCTGAGCTGCATGGAGTCTCTGCCGTATCAGATACCTCCAGCAGCAATATCCTGCAGAGGCCTAAGGTTTCTGTAGCAACCACAGTAATTTAAGAAATATTGAGAGAAAGAGTGATTGCACCAACAGCAATAAAATAAAAAAGTAGAGCATGTCTTAAAACATCCTACTGCTCTCAAAAACCAGAAGTGGCCACAGAGCAGCCATAAAGGAAGAAGGCAGTTTAGGGAAGGCGTGATACTGAACACAGCGTTACATGTTGCAGGATGTGAGAGCACAATAGACCCCAAACTGTAAACAGCAAGTCAATAGACCTTAGAGATCTTGCATCATTTGTTGACGTTTTCTGCTGCCAGAAGGACAGTAATAGGAAATGTTGCCAGCAATGAGACTTTTAAATCGATGATAAAGGCACAACTGACTCACAGAGGGAGACACTTGAAACAGTGATTTACCATGTTGTGATTTTACTATGGTATAACAGGTCATTTTAAAATGGGCCTCTTTCTTTCCCTGTCCGTGGAAGGAAAAACAAGGTGAATGGTCAGAAGCTTGGATTCATTTGGGAAAAATAAGGTTGTTATGCCAAGGACTATTCTGTTCCATTTGACAGCTGCAAAATAAGGATTGAAGTTTAGAGAGGACTTGAGCAGGAGTTTTTTCTTGCCTTAAACATGTTGTCTCAGGGATTTGAAACTCTATTCTCACACATACGTGTCCCCAGAGTAGGTTCACAAGACCACTGAAGCCGTATAAACCTGAGAAAATCAGATATTTCTAGAAATATAGAAACTTTCACCAGTTTCCTAAATGCCATGGAGAAGAGTGGATTAACCGTCAACAACAAGCCTTCAAAAAGCACATAGCCTTGTTTTGGTTTCCTACATGATATGGAAGAATGAGGGCCCCTTTGAAAGGGCAGAGACAATAGACGTGTGAATGGGGAAAATTTGAAGAAAGAGGGGTGTAGGTCATCTTTGTGACGGCCAGCATGAGTTGGACACATATTTAACTGCTTATCCTGGACCTAACTCACACTCTTATACCTCTGTTTAGTTTCACATGATATTCCATCAGTGTATTATGATAATAATCATAAATTTCCAGCTGCCCTGATTTTAAAGGCATTCTTGAATAGCATTTTGCACTAGCAGCATATTCTCCTATCGACCTCAAAGAGGGTTTTTCTTGGAATGTACTGATCTGAATAAGAATCATGCCTTGAAGGACCATGCTGTTCTGTGAGAATTATTTCAGGCCTCTGAAAAATGATTTTTTCTGCATGGAAAGCCAAGAGCCAACAAAATCCTGTGTATGTGCTTAATGCATAACTACAGAAGTAGCTCCCTGGCACTCAGCTGGTGTATAATCAAAAATAATTTAAATCAAGATCTAGATAGCTATTGCTTGATCAGTTACTGAAGTTATATTTCACCTTCAAATGTATTCCTGTAACAGTTTCTAATATTTTATATTATTTTCTCTGACTGCATGGCCTTGTATTTACCCATATTAAAATTTAAAACCTTGTTATAGTCTTTATTATAGGAAAGAAAGGTCATCTGCTCATGTGTAAACAAACCATTAATCTTCTGTGTTTCAGCAAAAGCCTTTTGAATTGAACAAACATTTACTCAATGATCATAATTACAGTGTATGTCAGTTTATATAATCCCAAGTGTATTGAATCTATGTAAAGTGCCTTTAAAATACTGCAATTATTTTAAAGACACAAATAAGTCCAGAGATTTGAGAGCAAGATCGCTCTAGCAGACTGTCTGAAAAAGCAGTCTGCTCCCTTGTTTCTTTTTGTTTTGGGGACTGATTTCTAAATTCTGCTAATCCCCATTGAGGAAACTTAATTATTATGATTATTTTTACTCAATTAACGTCAGTGAATGTATTGTAATAGAAATAATTTAACAAATAGTCAGAATCAGTTCATGCCAATTATCAGTTATCTTTAAGAAGTAAAAGGCTACAAAACCTTTACTCTTTTACCCTAGTCTAATCAGGTTGGACCACAAATGCACAAATGTATTCTCTATTAGATTTTTAACTGCTGGAAATAAATTGATTCTTACCTTTCCAAAACTCCCTTTCCCAATAGCTCGCAATATTTGAAAGTGGTCAAAGTTAACTGCAAAATAAAAGAGAGAAGAAAAGGAAAATACTTTGTAGAGTGCTGTCAGAATCAGAAATCAAATAAGAAAAGAAATGACAGTGTTTACAAGTAATGTCATTTTACGATGCGATATTTCCTTTTTCTCTTAAAACACGAAACATATTTAATACCTAGCAAAGCAGAAGTTTGCTTTAAAATATGGTCCTTTAATTTTATTCATCAGCCCATCTTGGTCCAATGCCTCCAGTGCCCACTCTCTCCAAGAAGAATCATATCTCTGCCCTAACCAAGTAAGAAGACAATAAGTTAACATTTTGCAGCTGTTACCAAAAGCTGCTGAGCATTTTCCATAAAGACTAAAATCTATTAAAAGGGTACTGAATAATTCAGGTAGGTTATAATGTCTGCTTGCAGATACATAGTAATATGAGGATAGTATTGTTACAGTAATCACTCTGCAGAATAATTCCCATATTCTGTGACAGTGATGAAAGCTTGACCCATGACGAGCTAGCAGAATCAGCCCCTCCAAACTTTGCCACCTTATTACAATACATAATGCTCATATTGTAAGTCTATTTCTTAGACGAAGCACAAGTTTGTTTGGGGAAATTTCATTCTAGCTTGGCAGTAGAATAGATTTACTCCTCCTTCATGAAAATCTGACAAAACAGTCTGCCCTAGACACTGAAGTGGTTTGCTGTGAAGGAGACTGAGAGATTTCATTTTGCAGAAATGTAATTATTGCTGGTGTTGCATGAGACTGAACACAGCATGACCTTCAAATCTCTGGTTCATTGGTAGGTCTGGTGGTTTAAAAAAAAATTCAACAACCTCCTGAACAAAATTGATACGGAGCCACTAAATCACAAACACGACAATGTGTGATACAGTTTTTACAGTCACTTGTCAGAAAAGACTCATACTTAAAGCTAAGTTCAGTGAACCAGAGTTGACAAAGTTCACTGCAACTTAACAGGATTTTTTTTAAATTAAAACTTGGTTATGTTCCTGGCTTTGGTCACATACCTTCATCTATGCATCTGCTACTGCAACAGGAATCGGCACAATTATGGAGACAGACTGTCACTGGAAAAATGTGATAACATGAACAAATACAACAAAAAATGTGACTCACATCATGATGAAGAAAAAAATCCTATAAAACTAATAATACTTTAAATATCTGTCAAAAAAATGTTGTATGAGCTCAAGCTAAGCACTGAGTAATAAGTTGCAAGTTTAATAAATATCAAGCCACTGAAAAGGACTAAAATCTTATATTCCTTTTTCCAGTAATATCTCATTTACACTGTTAATGCCACTTACAATACGTTTAAGCATTTGTTTATTTATGCTTGCTTACATTGTCTTCAAGGAAACATGGTTGCTCCTTTCATTAGTGCAGCTATAGCAACCACCTTCCTGTTCATTGCTGGAGATCAAATCAAATCCAGAGCTGACAGAACTGAAAGTAGCAGACTCTAGTCTTTAACAAAGATGGTAATTCTGAATATAGCAGCTTTAGAATTTGGATACTAAAATGAAAACCCATAAATTTGCAAAAGATTAATAAACTGCTTGAGAATTAGAAAACAAATTTTGTGCTGAATCATGTAAAAGTTAGAGTTACTCAGATATTTGAGAAGCAAGATTGCCTCTCAACGACCTGCAGCTGGGGTCTCTGCCCAAGGATTTTACCAGCAGGGCACTGTCTTGGATCTCCTGCTGGTCAGTACTGGTGTGGTAGACAAGATGGTCAGTTTTAGCAAAACCACCTTCCACAGAGACTTATGTCAACTTAAATCTTGTTCCCACAGGTTTTGGCTCCCAAGCACATGCCCCTGAACAGAGGACATGAGAGATTACAACTGGGATCTTTCAGCTGATCCTTAAGTTTAAGTAGCAATTTAATAATGCATTGAAAAAGTTCAAAAATATGTGTTAAATTAATTCATTTCTTTGGTAGGGAAAATTTAGCATTTTTTCACTCCAGCATGCTGGTGTTGTCTGTGTCACTCCCCTGCTTTCAAACCTTCTGATGTTTCTGGTTTATTTTACTAACTTTCATAGAATTATAGAATCATAGAACCATAGAATCATAGAATGGTTTGGGTTGGAAAGGACCTTAAAGATCATCAAGTTCCAACCCCCCTGCCATGGGCAGGGACACCCTCCACTAGACCAGGTTGCTCAAAGCCTCATCCAGCCTGGCCTTGAACACCTCCAGGGATGGGGCATTCACAACTTCCCTGGGCAACCTGTTCCAGTGTCTCACCACCCTCATAGTGAAAAATTTCTTCCTAATGTCTAGTCTAAATTTACCCTCTTTTAGCTTATACCCGTTACCCCTTGTCCTATCACTACACTCCCTGATAAAGAGTGCCTCCCCATCTCTCCTGTAGGCTCCCTTCAGGTACTGGTAGGCTGCTATTAGAAATTTTAGTTTGTGTTTGTTCTTTACCTTGCAGTCATTCAGCTGAGGCCCGTTCCCAAAAACAACTGGAAAACTGTTGAAACCATCTGTAACTATCTAAGTTTAGGTCTAGCCACATTTAGAGTCATAGAATCATAGAATACCAGGTTGGAAGCAACCTCAAGAATCATCTGGTCCAATCTTTCTTGGCACAAGCGGTCTAGACAAGATGGTCCAGCACCCTATCTAGACAAATCTTAAAACTGTCAAATGTTGGGAAATCCACCACCTCCCTGAGATTATTCCATTGGTTGACTATTCTCATTGTGAAACATGTCAGTAGGACTTGACTACATTATTGTCCTGAAGCCTGTCTGGTTTTCAAATGTATCAGTTTGAAGAATTATTTTGGTGTTTTAAAAATAAGATTAAGCATTTATTTGAGCTATGAGAAGGTCATTTTTTGTTGTCCATATAATTTCTATTCTACTTCTCTTTACTCCCTTCTTCAGTGGTGTTTATTGCCCTGAATGACTAGAACAACTTTTTTTTTAATTGGATTTAATTGCAAATTGGACTTTCTTAAGAAAGAAATTATTGAATGAGGCATTAGACAATGGAATTCAAGATGGATTAATAGTAAATCCAACAAGTGGTTAAAAAACAGAGCCACAACAATTGATCAAATTTTCTCAATTTTTTTGTTTAACACGGAGAGAAAGTAGGATGCTACAATTTAAGATCTTCATTAAGAAAAAAGAGTATGTTCTTTCTATAGTTCACTGTCTCGTAAGCCTTATTTTGAATCAAGGCACACTGATTGCAACATGTTTTGTGCAAGAGAAAATAAAGATAATTTTAAGTGACTATGGAAGTATGTGAGCACACCTGAGCCTGCATTTGAAATGAGCTAGGCGTGCAGCCACTCTGGTTTTCTGGAAAGGGTTAGATCACTAAGCTGGGACAACTTGGCCTCTTTTGATCATTCAAACATACTCACAAGGTTGTGGATTCAAAAACTGGGGAAGTTCCTCCCTTGGGATGTTAGGAAAGGATAATAAAAGGGATACCTCTGCAGCTGAAAACAATACCAAATTCAGCTGAGTAAAACTAACATGTCTTAAGCAAGAGTCCTGTCAACAACAGACCAGCTATGCAGAAGTCACATTAGCATCACAGCTGTGACAAACAGCGAACAGTCAAGCTAAGTTCACTGACACTTTGTTACTACACTAGTCATTCTCCTCAGGTGTTTTTAAACTCACACTCAGATTTTTTGGCTTTGTTCATCACACTTTTTTCTCAGGTTTTGTATATGCTTTTTCTCCCTTTTGGTGATCATTCAGCACCCCAGGGTCACCACCTATTCTGAGAATTACAGCTCATCACGTCCTCTGACATTTCCAGTGTTTAAAACATCATCAAGGTTAGACACTGCCATTTCCTCTGTGCAACGAGGATATCACAAGTATTGTATTCTTGTCATCTAAAACATGACATGTCTAACTTGGGGAGCCTGGTGGTGTAGCTAATGACATTTTTCTAGCACAAAGCCCTGCTGAGATAATGGTGTGGCTGGCAGAAGGACACTTTCTTCAGTAACAGTAATATGACTGTTACTCTTTTGAAAATAGTTTTCTTGGCATCCTTTACTCAAGATGAAAAAAAGTATTTTCCAACTTTTTGAGCATTTCTTTCATTTTACTACCACACCATGTTTTGGAGATGGTAGACATAAGCTCTGAATTTGAGTCTTAGTAGGTATATTGGGTGTATTCTACATAGAGCTGACATCTGTTGTTCTTATTGCAGATGAGGAATATTTATAGCATGTAGATGTGTTTAGTCCAAATACATTCAATAAGCACTACCTGAAAGAACTTTGTATCTCCAAGAACATATATCCAATCCAATGTGGTCAAAGCACAGGCATGCTTTGCATCATAGAAATGAAATTAGGGGCCTTTCAATTCAAGAAAAATTGGAAGAACTTGATAAGCATCCAGAGCTAAATCCAGACATTCTGCTTGTCTAGATGAGTCCCACTGATTTGTTTGGACTGTCTGGCAGTAGCCAAATCCCGAACATGACTACTGAAGCACTAGGAGGTGTACAACAAAGTCGCATTTGGAACATAACGAGCATTTCAGGACGTCTACCTTCATTCTCACTGATCTCAACAGGAAACAGAAACAGGGAAATGTGATGTGGCCACCAGCCAAGAAAATAGATTTTTATTTAAGTCTGAGCACTGTCTTAGATGATGTAGGTCTGTTTCAGGTTGTTTTAATGCTTCCTGCTTCTTTATGAATCAGAAAAACAGAGTAATCACTAAATCAGATTTTCCTTCTAGATTTGGCCTGTATGGTTTGACCTGAGGCCCATCAGACATCACTGCTACTAGGATTTCAAACTAGTTCTGCAGTCTTCTTTATATATTTGTCTGCTTTTCAGATTCTCCAGCCTTTCTAGAGAGATACACGAGGCTGTGCTGACAGAACCTCAGTAGGTCACAGCAGCCATCAAACCTTCTCAAAATTGCTACTGTACTTCCACACAAAAACACGTAAGATAAGAATAACCAAGCAGACACGGTCATATATATTCAGTACTCATGATGGAGTCACCAGCTCAAATGGATATGACAGGACAAACATGAACAGTGCTTAAAAATTAGATTAAGGGGCATAAAATGGTTAGGGTAGTCATAAGGAGTCACACTCCATCATGTTCTAGTTATGCCAAGTGCACTAGTGAAGAAAGATACTGTTTAAATTAAGCACGAAATGAATTTTCACTGACAATGACAAAGCCAGGCATATCTTTGAGGTGAGCAAAAAATACAAAATCTGTATAGCTTCATTGGTTTTCTGAGTGGAATGGGCCATTCCAGTACATTAATTGACTGGGGAATCTACTAATTAGAAAGAGTTAAATAACTGAAGGACAAGGAAAGAGCAGTTTCAGAGCTGGTTTTACATCATTAATGATGGAGTGTGGTGTTTTCTGTCATTGTATTTAGGGGCTTTTTATTTAAGTTTTTTTAAAGTTATTTATTAATGTCTCAGTTCTTCAGGCTTAATGAATGTTTTAGTCTCAATATAAACTATTTCTAATTATTATGTTAATTTTTTATAATTATCCAGAGTTTATTTGAAATTAGAAAGAATTGAAGATCTTTGTATGTCAAACAAATTTCATTTAAAATTCAGCTAATTTTGCTTTTTAACTCTGAAATGCATTTCAGTCTGATCATGTTTGCAAACAATGTATCAAAAATGTAATTCCTCTCTCTTGGGAAGTTCTGATACTTGAACATTAGTTTACAGTAAAAAAAAAAAAAAAGATATGGTTCTTAATAGAGCAAAATAATTATGACTATTGATCTGAAAATGCAATTTTCCTACTTTATCAAATTAAAGTATTTCATTTTGAATAGACACCATTTTTTTCCATTTTAAAACCTCACAAGCAGATTACAAGAATAAGCAGCTTCCACCCTGCTACAACTCCAGAAGAAGTTCAGAATAATGTCCGTAATACAGAAGGAAATATATACTTGAGTTTTCTCAAAGTGAAACACTTCTCTATTATCAAAAGATTTTGTTTCAGACTTCTTGATTGATCCAAAGTGGTCTCTTTCACTGTAGTTCAGTACTATGCTGTGCTTTCTTGTGATGATGACTACAACCATCTACAAGATTAAGTCCTTGGCTGGACCATATCTCCCACTATGTAGGTATACCTGTAGTATTTGCATGTTGCACATTTTTTTAAGTCAGATGTTGTGGTGTGTTGAACTATGGGAGATGTAAACAGGTACAAGATTTGGATCTACAGAAGGGAATGGGAGTACCAAATTCCAACACCTTTGAAAAAGTGTCATATCATAGAAATGTAACCTAGCTTTGAATCGACCCACAATGAAATCAGTTTGAAAAGGTAAACTTGAATTCCATTCAGACTTTCAAAACCAGCTTAGTTCTCCCAGAATAAGGCTTAATTTTTGTAAAGGAGAATAATGATATTTTGATTTTGCAAAAAGTTTAATCATCCATTAAAAAGTTATTCAGAGGAAAAATCAGTTCCAAAAATTAACCAAATTTAACTGAAAATAACACTTTTCTGGAAAAAAAAAAAAAAAAGAGCCCAACAGATTGTCAAAATTCCTTGTTATCTCTCATCTGTGTTGCCTTTCAGACATGGTGAAGGAGAAGTAACCTCTTCTCTAGATGGCCAGAAATGGGGAGAAAACCTCAGTACGCTGGTGTTGTAAAAGTATAATCTTATACTACTCTTATTTCTATATTCTAGCAATAAATAACTGATACCATAGATAAAAAAGTGGGCTAAATAACATCTGCCATGATGCATTACAGGAATTCTTATTTCCTTATGTTAATCCTCCTACAAGGTGGTACTTCACATGCAATTTAGCAACACGTCAGATTCGCAGAATATTCAGATGATGCACAGTTTGCTCATCAAAGGCAGTGCGAACATCATGGGATTCTACACTGTATTCAGTGAAATCCACGTCCCATTGTATCATTAAAAGTGTGGTTTTTTCCTAAATGGATGGGGAATTTTCTGGTTACATTAGTTAAAATGGATACCGGAAAGAATTACAACAGCATACCATTTTCCAAAATCCTATAAAAACAGACTAGAAGAATTTGATGAATAGGCTAATGATTTACGGTCTTAGAGAAACAGGCATGTGTAGTCACAGCCAGAAATAAATTTGAAATTCTGTATAAATAAATTTGAAAACAACTAATCTGTTAAAGAAAAAAGATGTTAGGACTGATCCTCAAGACCTCGATTCCCTCGATTCCGTAAAAGAACATAATTCCTTTTCTAATGCTATTCTGTAAAAGCTGCAAAAGAAATGAAGATGCAATTTTGCATTCACAAGAAGACTGCAGTAAACAAGAATCTGTTTGAACACAAGATTTAAATGAAAATTTCTCTCCACAGCTGTTTACACTTCTAATAAGGCAAAATGAAATCATACTGCCATTAAATACATCAAGTCTGTAAAACATATCAAGCAGCTACCTGAAACCTGTAAATCAAAGTTTGCTCCTTGGGCAAGCAGCACAAGCTGCAAATAATTACAGCTTTTCTTTGAGAGAAGTTTAAACTGAAACTACCAAGTGCCATCCTACAATCTCAAGACCTCTTCTGAGAAATTAGAGATACATCACCAAAACAAAACTGAGAAAAGTCATCCTGACGCTTTGAGGGATGTTGTCTTCTGTGAGTCACTGGGAGGGATTTACAGGCAGCAGAGACTTGTTGACAAGCCATTGACGTCAGCACTAAAGGTTCTATAGCTGCAAATTGCAGTAGGATTTTGATCTAAGAACACTGTAATAAATTTTTGCTAAAAGTCTACTGAAAGGTTGCCCTGTGCTAGCCTTAGTAGGGCTTCACCAGTAGCTCCAGGGACTGCAAGGTTTATTCTGATTGTTATCCCGGGGGGAAAAAAAGTTTATTGCTCTATGCAAGGTGATGGCATGTTCAGCTGTTGCTTTGCTCCACAAGAGTTTCAACACTGATTTGACGAAATTAGCTGTTCCATTCTGAAGGACTGAGCACCAATAGGTATTTACTGGCACAGATCAGTTGTACTGATCAGAAGAGCTCTTGCAACTGTTGTCTCTCCCATTGTTCTTCTTGGGAGCATTAGATTAGAAAATAAAGCAATTTTTTTTAGTTTTATGACTCTTTACTCCAAAATTTAACCATAGTAATTCATAATCTGAGAGTTTGGTGTGCTGCCTCTGTGATCTTCAGACAGGTTACTTTGTTTCAGAGGCATGAACAGAGAGTCTGACGTGGCTGGAAAAAAGAGAGTAGCTGAAAAACAAGTTTTTGCCTGACATGGTTTGCTTTAGCAAATGTAGGAAAAGATGAGAGAAAAATTATTCTTTTAAATAAATAATGTCAATCTGAAGGATACAAAAGCAATAGGAAAGGTCTGATCTTTCCATTAAGAACTTGATTTCAACTCCAATGAAAGCAAACAGAAAATTATCCAGATTTGGGGTCTTTCTCATCTTTTTCTTTATTCTGGCTTTCCATATTACCTCTTTTCCACCAGAGAAGGAAATGGAAGAATTACAAAAACAAAAGCTTTTCACTGATCTCCGCTGAAATAAAAAATTCCTCATTATTGATTCATTACTATTTTTGCTTTGCTATTATTATTTTCTATCTGTGTCTATGCCAAGTGTACGTGCATTTCTGCTTTCCTTTTTTTCTGAAATCAGAACATTTCAAGAAATATCACTTTTCATTTTGCTTTTGGCTTTTCACAGGAAAGATTTCTATTTTCAGACAGCCTAACAATTAAAGGAAGTAGAAAACATTTATATTTCCCAACATCAAGAGCATAACTTATACACTTTAGAGCTTACACACACAGCAAACTTCTCTCTAAGACCACCTCATCAACACCATGTTTTAGCCCTTCTTCATGATCCTTGTCATGTGATGCAGTGACAAGAGCACATGATCATCCAAGTAAAAGAGTTGCTCTTTGAAAACCTGAAAATAAAATCACATGGCAATCACATGGACACCATCTCTGGCACATTGCAGACAGCAGGAACAGGGAGGAAAGCAGGAGCATCCCTTTTGATGGCAGTATGGACATTTAGATTGGATTAAGTTTATCATGACACTTTATGGTAACCTACAAGGCTAGTTTTGTTAGAAGGCTAGTTTCAAGGGCAGTAGAATGAGCTAGTCAGCTTCAAAGGGGAGTTACAGCTTCAAAGGGGAGTTACAGTACTTTTTAGTACAGAGCTTATGTATTATAGTTTTACATAAATTGTTTTATATCAACGTAGAGGTCAAACTCTGATCCTGACCCATTAAAATATATGAACTCTAATACTTGCATTTTCTCCTCAGGCAAAAGTGAGCAAAGTGATAAAAGACAAATTTAAAATGATCTGCTAAGCAGATCTGTTGACTTAGATGGCAATACCAGGAAGGTAACTAGTTAGCCTTCTGAAAATAAGTAGGAATAATAATAAACATCCTATGCCAGAAAGATTTAAGCTAATAAAATCTAAAAGTGCAAATTCTATTATGAGAAGGTAAAGTTACTAATTTAAACTAGTGAATTTAAAAATTTTTCTTATTAATAAACCGAAAAAAAAGGTCAAATAGAGTTGGCAGAGCTAGTCAGAAAATGCAAGGAACATGACATACATGTTATCATTGCAAAGTCGGCTGGACAATCTAGTAAGGATGAAACCCAAGTTGGTCGCATATTCTCATGGGCAGTGTAGTATAAAACAGGAAAGAATGACTATCATTTTAACATCACCATTGATAATGTTAGCTGCAAAAATTAGCACAGAGGATGACATGTTTTACTTGTCTTTTTTGGGGGATAATGCAAGGTCTTCAGAAATCCCAGTGATGACAAATGGTACAAGCAATAACCAAGATGAAGCTCCCTTGACAGGTACCTAAGATTTAAAATGGCAGCAGCTGAGACAGCTTACAAGGAAAAAGAGACAAAATACAATAATGGCAAGCATGAATGGAGGGTAATACTGTGAAAAGGTAATTCAGTTTATACTCATTCCTGCCCCAGTTTATCATCTAAACCAAAAGGCATAAACAAGTTCAGAAAGGGGTAGAACTACAGCATAGTGCAAACTCAAAGTGCGGAAGAGACTCAGATTGTGATTGAGAGATCTGTGCAGAGCTGACCCCTTGCAGGGGAACCACAGGAAAGATGTTCTTCTATTGCTACTTCCATGCCCATGGAGGTGGAGGACCACTGATCTGATCAGTCTGAAGATAGTAATGTGGTACCATAAACTGAGAGCAAGAACTTGAGTGCTGATAATGGGCCATCGGTCCTGATCGTGTGGGTCAGTTCAGTGTAATCCTTCAGCAGCATTATTTTAAAGCAGCCCTTCTCAACACCTCATTAGTCTTCTCTTATGAAGACTGGTAAATCATCCATACATTAAGCTAAGAAGATAATTGGACTTCACATACAGGGACTTTCACTTTTGGGTGTAATAGAAAAGTGAAAGGAATTTGCACTGCTAAATCTACTACTTATTTCTCAACAACCAGCAAATAGCCACAGATTGTTGTGAAAAGCCTGTAATGATTGATCAAGGATTTTACATATTGGTGTATAACTCAATGCTGTGAAAAATATAATCAAGTGATACACTGAAGTGTTCTAAAAATTCTCACCTTTGCTAAATACCCATCATTGGTGTCTGTCAACGCCCAGAGCCTGGGTAACCACACAAACCTAAAGGACAGAAAAGATTTGGTGGTAGTTGGAAAAAGTTACTCGTTAGTGTTGTAGAGATGTTCACGTCTTTTGCACAGGATTCCTTGTGACTGGCCACATGAAAACAATGGTTCTCCCTCCAGTTAGGCTGGCGCTGAAGCTACGTGACATGAAGAACAGATACTGTTAGGTTATTATTATGTTTGGTGCATTGAATAATAATACAACTGACTTAATACCATAGCCCTGACCTCATTGCCACAGAGAAACGATTAGGTTTTAGTTAAGCAGTGTCAAATCTTCAGGATAGCTATAGTTTACTTTACCATAACAGAAGGTCTTTGCAACTGGTTTAGCTGCATCTACATTCTGTTAGCATATAGCATTCAGGAAACCTATTTTCTAGTAGAGAGGTTTCTTTTGCATAGACTAGCTTGTTTTAGTGGAAAGTAATTGGAACTTCTGATATCTTATTAATCATTCATCCATGTGTCCTATTAGAAAGCAGTAATTTATAAAATTTTCTTATTACAAACTCACAAGTCATCAATTTTTTTTTAAATCAGTGAAAGTTTTAATTAAAGATCACTTTTTGTTTTTATGAAAACAGTTTTATTTTGCAACAGGACAGAGATTTGGTTCAGAAAAGCTATTAGTAGCAACACTGGAAACATGTCAAGGAACAATTGAATTGATGTACTAGACCTTATCACAGCCAGTGAATAGCAGGGAAGCCTTTGTGAGTCTCCATGCTGTTCTTAGCTCTTTTGAGGGGTAAACTTGACATTGAAACTAAGGAGAAAAGTTTCAGGACCTGCTCAGATGTAAAATATCTTTAAGACCTTCTGTAAGTGACAAAACATAGCTCCCTTTTGTTGAGAAAAGAGAGTTTCTGATTGACCATGTTGCTTACTTACGAATGAGCTGACAAAAAGAACCTCTGAAATCTATTGCAAGGAGAAACAGGTTGACAGGTATCTCTAACAGAAAAGATACTCCTTGGGAAAATGGAGAATAAAATACAGAAAATCTAAATCCCACTTTAACTGTAATAGACTTCCCTGTGAGATCAGAAAACATATAATAGACTATGAAGCATCTTTCTCAGAGAGAAAATGGGAATATTCACCTCCCTCAGAGTTACTACTAGAATAACGTCATTGATAACTGAACTGGAAGGTTCTCTGATCTAAGTTGCTATGTGAATAAAATGTCAGATTTCAGTGGACTGAACTATTTTCTCCAACAATAAAATTTACCAGAGTGATCTCCAAGCAAAGGAATTCTTTAAATGAAGTTACCAAGAAAATCTTCAGGTAGGCATCAGTCAATCTTATCCACGTGGAGGCCTCTATAATGCCAAACATGCCAGAGGGAAGCTAAGAAACCTCTCTACTTTAGGCTCTTTTCAGCAGTGGCTCCTAGAACACTGTTCTTGCAGAGCAGGATTTCAGAAAATGAGTCTTGGTGGTACGTTAATGGGGGTTTAGGGAGCTGTGTGAATAGAATTTTACGCAAACATCTAGACAGAGTTGTTCTCTTTTTCTTCTAAATTCAGATCCCAAGAGATTAGGAGTCTGTCTCCAAAATTGGATCTGGAAGAATTATTTTTTTTATTTTTAACCACAACTGCAAATTAAATATGGAGGGGCAAACAAGGACCCTAAAGGATCAGAAAGGCTCACATTTCAATTGGAATTGCCTCCCATTTAGTGTTTTTAAAACCTGACCAGGACCATGGGCTTCAAACAAATGATGCCAGTTCTAACTTGCAGCAGAGGTGTGCCTGAAGCGCAGAGCTGTAGGCTTGTTTTTCATTTGTCATTGCAAGACTAAAGCTCATCAGTTTGATAGCAGTGATGTTCCCCCAGGAAAAACCTTTCAAAAGAAGAAAGGGAACCTGTGGGTTATAAATGTAGCTGTCCAGGTCTGGTTTATCTTTTGGGATTTGAAAATACTATCTAAATCACAATCATTTCAAAAACATTTGAAGATCATTTCTGAAGATGTCCAGGCTTTTGTTTCTTGTGGCTCCTTTTCATCAAAAAAGTCACAAATATCAACGTGAAAAACAACCTCTCAGGGCTCTGAGGACAATGACTGGCCTTGCTGGCCATGACCAGCTTCCCCTGTGCCACGACCACCATGCTGCCCATGGACTCAGGAGCCCCACTGCAGCCCAGGCCTGGGTCAGGCTGCTATGAAACAAGAAAGAGCCATGAAGTACAGCTCAGCAAAGCTGTGGCAGGTGCCCACAAGCTTCCTCGTGGCTCTTCTGAGCTGCACGCCAGCTCAGTCCTCACCTGAGCTAGGTAGGTACATCTGTGCCTGGCCACACACCTCAACTACCCTCTGGACTCTTGGCTGACCACACTTATGTCACTGATGTGCTCTGCTTGCCTGGCTTGGGGACAAGGCAGCTGCACCATGCCCGCTCCTGCTGCACAGTGGCATTGCCAGAGCTACAGCCTGGGCCACGATTTTACAACAGTGGGATCCAACTGCAGGTAGCAAGGTTGCACACCAGTAGCTGAGGATAGTATGGGGACTGGAAACAGGAAAAGGTACCTCCCATTATGAAAAAATGCAGTGCTTAATTATATTAGCAGCACATACAGTGAGTATATTTAAGTCCTAGCACTCCAGTACAGAGAGTTAAAGAAAAATGCAAGTATTCTATTACTTTCTATGACCTGAATAGCTTTACAGTTCCAGGTTTTTTAGTTTTCTGGAGCCAAAAAGGGGCTGCTGTTTGATTCTAGCTAGGATTCTTACTATTTCACTGTGAGTCATTTAATTTCATAAGCATCACTTTGCTTTATCTGTCATTTTGGAGTAAAAGCGGGTCTCCCAAAGGTGTTTTCAGCTAGATGTTGAAAATCAAACCTTTGTTGGTCCAACATGACTGATTTTTCCTAACTTCCATTGAAGCAATAGCCTGAGTTATTAGTTAACATTAAAACACTTTTCTATTTTGATACTTCATTTTTTGTGACTGTTTTCCTTCAAGATGTGTAGAAACAGTAGAAAAAAGACCTGGTAGCAACAGCTGTGTTTAATTCATCAATACCTTGCAGAATGGGTTGAATGTTCTACACACAATGGCCACCTAACTGCAGAAGTTTTTTACTTGGAGCTGATGAGTTATTCTCTGATCATTGCGCTATTTACCTCTAGGAAGTCCTTCCAGTGATGAAGTAAAGATAGTTCCAGCCTGATAAAAGTATGTTTATGTACACACCACAAGCAATTACACCAAAGCTGATAGGACCATGCATTGCTGAAAAGAGCCAATGTGAACAAGGAAATCAGGGTCTTTGACTTATCTATCCAATGTTAAGATTAGGAGTGAAATATGAAAGATTTAAACATGGATAGATACACTCACAAAACAAACCCAATCCACCTCGTCTGCATTCCTAGGCTTTCACATCAGCTGGCACAGAGGAAGCTGAGGGGAGGAGGAAGACTTCAGACCTGCCACTGTTCCCAGGTTATGGCTGGAGGTTGGCATTAACAGCAGAAGGTCAGTAGACTATCTAAGCCACAACTTCACTTATAAAGATTTACCTTATGTCTCCACACAACAAGAATAAATAAAAAGATCAATTTGATGTAGAGGGTGGGTAGCTGACAGATATTAATAGAAAGAACATAAGTTCTAATTTTAACGAGAGAAGTTATTAGCTACAAAACACAAACAAACAGTGAACTGCAGAGGATAAAATTGCTCAATGTAGCAGATGGTTTTTTAGTCGTAATGTCTGAAACATTCAGTGGTATTAAATGTGCTTATACCAATTCTGTATGATCACAGAAATAGAATCTCAAGTAAGTTTAATTATAGATGTTAGATGAAGATAATGCATATTGGTGACTCAGTTCTAGAGTTCCCTACCAAATACACTGGGTTTGTTTTGATGAGAGTAATGTACATACAGAAATACCTATGTATATATAGAGAGAAAGAGAGAGACCATATTCTCTAAAAATATACGTGTCTGTATTATATTTTCTTAACTAGGATAAAATGGTAAATCCAGCTTCCTCTGGTTGTTTGTGAAAAGAACGTTAAACAGCTTTGGTGTCTTCAGAGTACAGAATGAAAAAATTTTAAAATAGCAAAAAAAATTATTTCCCAGCACCAGGTCTATCTTATTTTCTTGTTTGTTTGTTTGTTTGTTTTTTGTTTTTTGTTATCTTGATCAACAAATAGAGGTAGAAAAAGGATTGGAAATCAGCTTAAGATCACTAAAGACTAGGATAAACATATTGCATATGACAGTAATCAGCAGTCTTTCCTGGGTTTTCTTCTGGGCTGTATTTTTCTTTTCCAAATTAGAATGTAGCACTGCAGGAGGTTCTTTGCAACATCCAGGATATTCTGTCACTTGACACATCAGAACGTCATTGATCCACATATGTCTGTGGACCAAAAGATATATATGATCTACCTAGCAGAGAAAGGTTAGGAGGCTGAGAGTTGACCTTGTAGTTACTCATTAGCATTTGCATGCCCAGAAAAGCATTCAAAATTCTCTGCATCTCACTAGACACAGTGAGAAAATTGAATGCCACAAGCAGTATCTTTTCTCAGAAAGGGACAGAAACTACACTGAAAGGGTAGCTTTCTATTAATGCATTTAAAATCCGTGTCTGTGCTCTGTCTGACACCTGTAAGATAGACCAATGGCTCCTGGCTTAGGAGAACCAAAGGTCTGAAGTTAGGGCAGCACTCGGGCAAAGTGCTCGAAACCACTGAAAACACGGCATTTCTTCACTGCCGCATATTACTTAATCTTTTCTAAACAGCAGACATAACCTCTCCTCGCTCTCAGAAAAGCCTTGTGAAAAGCCATTCAGAGACAAGATGCTATCCTAGCAACAGCTAGAATTCGCCTCGCCACCAGACAAGCTCCACTTGTGCATCCTGCCTCCCAGAGCCAACATTTACAACTGCCCAGGCAGCTGTTTTCTAGCTGCTCTCTTCTCCTGTTCATCAGTAGAGAACTCACCACCTCCAAAAGAACAAGGACTGTCCTGCTGAAAGTTTGGATCAACAGGAAAAGTTCTCCACTCTGTGACTCTTTTCCAGCAAAATCTCACAGCACTCAGTGGTGACATTTTTATTTAATAGACCAATAGATCCTGTAAGAAATGGTTTCAACACTGAGATTTTTGCTGTGATTTTCACACTAAAAATGTGTTTCTCTTTCTAATGTATTTTTATCAGTTATTATTATTTGTACCATAAAATAATCTAGCTTAATAATGTAGCTCTTTAAAAACTTAAGCAAAAGAACTCAAAGACATGCCACTGGGCTGGAAAAGGGTTTGAAATAATGTCATAATTGGCATACTGCTGCTGAAAAATCACATGCCAAAACCGGGCAGAGAAGAATCTCACGAAGATGCAAAAGACTTCTGGCTAGTCTGTTCCTCCCATTATATTCAAACCAATCTCAATAAAGGCTCACTTTTTTTCTAGCAATGCCCTGCACATAAGATTGTGTAGCTATCTCTGTAGTTTTCAGACGCTGAAACAGTCAAATATGAAGCTGGACTTAATAACTTTTTCCTAATTCTCAGAAAGGATCTTTGACTTCAAGATCTGTGTAGCAGATCACAGTGCCTAAAAGGGCACTGGGAAAGTGCCTAAAAGGGCAAGGGAAGCCTGGGATGCAGCAACCATGAGACGGTGGAGTTCAAGATCCTCAGGGCAGTGAGGAGGGTGCACAGCAACCTCACTACCCTGGACTTTAGGAGAGCGGACTCTGGCCTCTCCAGGGACCTGCTTGGAAGAGTCCCATGGGATAAAGCCCTGGAGGGAAGAGGAGAGCTGGCTAATATTCAAGGATCACTTCCTCCAGGCTCAGGGGGGATGCATCCCAACAAAGAGGAAGGCAGACAAAAAATGCCAGGAGACCTGCAAGGATGAACAAGGAAGTCCTGAGCAAACTCAAACAAAAAAAGGAAGCCTACATAAGGTGGAAGCAAGGACAGGTAGCCTGGGGACAATACAGAAACACTGTCCATGAAGCCAGAGATCAGGTTAGGAAAGCTAAAGCCCTAACAGAACTAAATATGGCCAAAGACATTAAGGGTAACAGAAAGAACTTCTATAGGTATGTCAGCGATAAAAGGAGGACTAGGGAAACTGTGGGCCCCCTCCGGAAGAAAGCGGGAGACCTAGTGACCCAGAACGTAGAGAAGGCTGAGGTACTTAATGAGTTCTTTACCTCAGTCTTCACTGGCAAGAGCTCAAGCCGCACTGCCCAAGTTGCAGAAGGCAAAGCCAGTGAGTGGGAGATGGAAGAACTGCCTGATGTAGGAGAAGATCAGGTTCGAGACCATTTAAAGAACCTGAAGGTATACAAGTCTATGGGACCTGATGAGATACATCCACAGGTCCCGAAGGAACTGGCAGATGAAGTTGCCAAACCACTATCCATCATATGCAAGAAGTCATGGCACTCTGGTGAAGTTCCCGCAGACTGGAAAAGGGGAAACATAACCCCCATTTTTAAAAAAGGAAATGAAGAAGACCCAGGAAACTACAGGCCAGTGAGTCTCACCTCTGTGCCTGGCAAGATCATGGAGCAAATCCTCCTGGAATCTATTCTAAGGCACATGGATAACAAGCAGGTTATTGACGACAACCAACATGGCTTTACCAAAGGAAAATTGTGCCTGACGTATTTGGTGGCCTTCTATGACAGAGCCATGATGCTGGTGGATACAGGAAGGGCAACTGACATCATCTGCCTGGACTTGTGCAAAGCCTTCGACACAGTCCCACATGACATCCTTGTCTCTAAGTTGCAGGGACATGGATTTGACGGAAGGACCACTCGCTGGATAAGGAATTATCCAGACAGCCGCACTCAGAGAGTTGTGGTCAATGGCTCAATGTCCAAGTGGAGACCAGTGGCAAGTTCCGCAGGGGTCAGTACTGGGACCAATGTTGTTTAACATCTTTGTTGGAGACATGGACAGTGGGATGGAGTGCACCCTCAGCAAGTTTGCTGATGACGCCAAGCTGTGTGGTATGGTGGACACGCTGGAGGGAAGGGATGCCATCCAGAGGGACCTTGACAGGCTGGAGAGGTGGGCCAGTGCAAACCTCATGAAATTTAACTTTATTAAGGAAATTTAACTTTATTATGGAATGAATTAAAGTAACTTCTGTGTGTATATTGCACCTAATAACCATGTCAGAAATAGAATACAACATTTGTGTTACAGAGATCATAGGAAAGGGTTGTAGGAGAAAAACTGATTATGGCTAGAATGAATCTTCCATCAGTTATGGCAGAAACTAATCATATGCAAACCTCAAGGAAGAACCCTGAGGGGCCAAATAGAAATAAAATAAACTGAAATCTCCAGTAAGCTTTCCTTGGGTTTCCTTGCTGGGTTTCCTGACAGACAGAATGCCAGATTGGAAAACATAGAAAGTTGCCAGCCGCTACTTAAATCAACCGCAGTGATTTAAGAAGAGACATCAGATTTTTATGAACATTTTTTATGGAGTTCAGATTTCCAGTGGTTGAAACCAAAACTGTCCAATTGCTTTGCAAACCCTAGTCTGTCCGTTCGGACTGCTTCATTTATTTATTAAAATACACAAATTGACAAGAGTGAATGTGGAAATTAAGGAAGCTAAAGATGAGGTCAAACTGATCAGGTGAGAGATTTATTCTTCCGATTATTGGGGTGGAAAATCATTTATTTGGGAAAGAAAGGAAGAAAGTCACTATTTCTGTGATACAGAAATACACTCCTACTCTTAAGACTCCCTTGTTGCTGAACACTTCAGGTGAACGCTGACTGACTGCCTGAGATATGACATATAACTGCCAATATATAACACAGATTTTCCTGAGGACAACCTGAAAACAGGTCACATGCTGCACTGTCATTATATTTGTCAGATTCTGGTAAGCGAGGAATGGAAAGGGAAAGCCTGGTAGTACTCACAAGTGAAGCAACAGGTGCCTTCATTCTTTCCTTTTTTTCTTCACAAATTTGTGTTATATAAAGGTACAGTACTAGCATCCATCAAAAAAAAACTTCTGCATGGAAGAAGCACAACAAAAGCTCATCTACTACATACTCCAAAATTTTAGACAGAGTAAGAACTTGAAATGTACAGTATAATGTTATACTGTATACACATGATATCTAATTTATACAGTATTAAGTTATATTCTAGTAGTTTAAAATGAAGTCAAAATGAAGTCAAAATACATTCCATAAGGTCTTGATAAAGATATTAACACTCAGCCTCCTCATGTACTGAGATGGCATAGGCATCTTGGGCCGCATGAGTGCTCATCTGCTGATACTGTGTGATATGAACAGGCATTTCTGATAAAGGAAGTAGTTTTCTGGGATCAAATGTAGACAAATAAAAGCCAGTGTTACTCTTCAAAACAGTTAATGTATTAGAGACTGAACCCCAGAGAGTAAAACAGCTTTGTTCGTTAACAAAAGGACCAAAAAGTCCAGACATTAGCCTGTTCGGTTTCCGTAAACACTCTTTTTTTTTACTTATTCTTCTTGTAGGGAAGCTTACATATACACATGTATTAAATGTTCACAACTATAGCAACGAATTCAGCAGCAGCTCAACATGGGCTTGCATTAGGTAGTAAGTAATGTAGTTTAAGGAAATCGATTTAACTAGCTCACAAAATTAAGCAGACTGTGCTCAAGAAAGATCAGGTTGCCTGATGTGCACACTGCTTACTACTGCTGCTCATACTCCTCCATTCCTGGTGGGATAGGACCTATTTTCTTTGAGTATCTATGAGCAAGATCATAATTCCTCATCACTTTTTCTTCCAAAGATTTTCTCTGACATTTTCTAATTCAGTTAGGTGCAGTATTTCATTCCGGGCTGAACATCCTACACTCACTGGACAGCATGTTACTCAAGGTTCACAAAAAACTGCATTCCCACATTACTGCTGGCTTTGTAAACTGCATCCACTTCAAGGAATTCTTTCACTTCTGTGCCAGAAACCACCAGTGACCCAGTGGTTGTCACATTGGAACCCAATGGGAGGAGATAGACCTGTTCACCCTTGTTCTGTGGGAAGGTGTCAGAGAGGAGTGAGTGCAGCCAGCCTCATGATGTCCCTGGCAGAAATGAAAGACTGGTCTTTTGAACTCTACTGGAAGTAAAGCCAATATTGTACAGTAGAGTCAGTTCAATATATCTGTACATTTGAACACAATTTTTCTATGGGAAAATCAAGCATTTACATTTCCAGTGTGCTGCTTTTTCACCATTCAGCTTCTCCAGTCCTGCAGAACCCATCTCTCTGAGAGCCTACTTTTGTGGCACGGAAAACCACAGCAGCACAAGTGAAGAAGTGGAGCCTTCCTTTTCACTGCAAGAAACATCTATGGGCAGGGATGAGAGACAATTTATGAATTTCTAAAAGGGTGATCACAAAAGCAATGGTGTTCAGATTTAGACAACAATCTTGTTTTCTCACAGTTTATTTCACAGTTTTCCCTGATCTTGGACAGGAGTTTCTAACCTTAGCTTGCCTGAAGCTTGGTTAGCCATGAATTATTTGTACTTAGTTACTCAGAATGCCTATCTTGACATCCAGGCACACTACATAGCACACGTAGCAACATGGGTAAAATGTTACCTCTCCTGAGCACTTATAGTTCCTAGATAACAAGCCACCAAGGAATTCCTTAACACTCTTAGAAGTAGGTGTCATGCCAACCACTTGTGTAGATTCTGGAAGACTACAAAAGTAGTAGCAGAGACTTTCATGATGCCTTTGCTTAAGACAGAGGTCCCAAGAAGGATATTTCCATCAAAGCTGAAAAACAAATCATGGAATTGTAGAAAATATGTTCAGGAAGGATCTTGGAAATTCATCTGGTCCATCTCTAAGCCATTGCTGGGAGACATTTTGTTGAATATGAATGATGTAAAACAAAACAAAATTGGTAAATGCTTTAGCTGTCCCTTGAAAGAGTGTCTATGAAGATTCTAATCCTGACAGTGTGGGGTACATCAGATATTGCATAACATTTTTAGGACAGTCAAAGGGGGGAACAGAGATGCTGTTCATTTGAGAGAACAATGAGCAAGAAGCTAAGATGGAAGTGCTAGATTCATACTGCTTTTCTTCAGATTTCTCTGTAGAAGAGGGAAAAACATGATCTAATGTTAAACTTCACCTATAATTATCATTCAGTTTCTGAAGAGGTCTACATTATTTGTGTGCACTGCACCAAAGCTTTAAGACTGGGTCAAGAAGACAATGGCTGATGGCGGTTGCAATGCCATGATATTCCTTCTGAACCTCCTTTGCCACAGAGCATGCAACAGTCTGGCAGTTGGTACCTCTATGACTGCCTGGAACTGTCACAGTGTTCTCCTGTGCTCACCTTTCTGTCCATATTCTGCTATTGTCTCATACCATGCTGTAACTGCAAGCTTGACACTGATCACTATTTTATTCTGTGTTTATACAGACACTAGCAGTAGGGTTTCTGAAATGTATTGCACTACACACAACGATGACTTCATGTCTAAAGTTCAATAAATGGAAAATAAAATTGTATATAATTCAACATGATCATAAAACAAAAAAATAAAAATTCAGTTATCTGGATCTTATATATCTAAAACCTTGATATCCAGCTTAAAATAACATCTTCAACAGCTGTGTTTCATCCATTTTTGACACAGAACTGCCTTAGGGCATTTTTAAGTCACAAAGGGGCATTCTTACCCAATCCAGTTCTAAAAAGGGAATTGGAATATTCATCTTTGCAAAGGAAAAAGTAAAATGCTACATAATGCGCCATAGAAATTGCATGAACAAAGCAAAAATCCAGCAGAAATATTAATCCCACACTGTATTTGTTACTTTCACTAAAAAAAAAGTATTTTGTTTCTATATCCTTTATTCAACTGTTCTGTAGGGCTATATTTTATGAAACAATTAGTTTGAAAAGAGTATGTTACTAACCTCATGATTCAAGCTCTTCGTCGTTGTTGCATGACTGCCTCAGACATTATCTACTCCAGCTTTGTGGCGGCAGGCAGAGGAGCGTTATCGTATCACTGACAATAACTGGACACTGCATACTCTATTTTGAACTGGACTCCTTTTGACATTTAACCATTGCTTTAAATTGGTTCCAAGTGAAACCCTTGTGTGTCATTTTTTCCTATGCCACTTCTATAGATCTTCAGCTTCCACTGCACTTTATATAACCTCAGCGATCTAGCTGAATTTAGCTACTCGAACCATATTAATTGCAGGCCTTTTTGTTAGGATCTGTACCTACTTGTGATGGGTTTGCCCTTGGCTGGGGACCAAACCACACACCCGCTCACCCAGTTCCGCCTCTCCCCACCCCCCCCCACCACCCGGAGGACAGGGGAGAGAATTAAAGGGGTAAAGGGAAAAAAGGACTTGTGGGTTGAGATAAGAACAATTTAATAACTAAACTACAATAATATTGGAAATCATACTATATACAAATATACAAATGAGTGATACACAGCAATACGGCCCCCCACCCAATGACCAAGGCTCAGCCTGTTCCTGGCTAACAATCCCAGAGCAGGGAGAGTCCCGAAACCACACTCGTGGAACGGAGACAATAGTCCGAGTGTCCCAGACCGAGAGCTGACCGGGGCAGAGGGGAAGGCCTTGGGAGAGAAACTACCTGGAGCGAGATGACCCGGAGCAAAAGAGATCTGGAACTAAAAGGGATGATCTTCCGGAGGGTCCTCACCTATATACTGGGTATGTCGTGAATGTTATGGAATAGATTATTGACCACTTTGGGTCTCAATCCTGAACCTAAGATCAAATCCTGGGCTAGTAACTGGGGTTGTGCTTCCTCCCAGCTTCTCCTGTTTGAAGACAGACAGAGAAGCTGAAAGAACTTGGCAGCCACATAAACATCACTTTTTACCAGCTTTCTTCTGAGTACAAATCCAAAACACAGCCTCTTGCTAGCTACTACGAAGAAAGTTAACTCTGTCTCAGCTTAACACAGGACATTACTTTTTTATGCTGTTAGTACAGAATGGTCTTTTCAGCAGCTGGTCATTTAGTAATGACTTTTTTCGCAACTCACCAACAACATAAAATCCTTCATTTAAGCTGAAGGCTTAAATGTAGAAATGTAGAAACCAATTTAAATTACAATTTGGAATTTAAATTTGACTCCGTAGGATGGATGCTTTATTCTCTAGTGCATAAGATTTCTGTTGAGCTCTGTAGTTATGACACTACAGCAGAAGGAAGCCTTCCAACCTAGGCAAAGCAGTGGGACCTCAGGACTTGCTTGAAGTTAAGTAGATATATAAGCACTACAGTGAATCAGGGACTGGCCATGCAGAAATAAGACAAGGCATGTTGCTATGCCTCATTTCCCTCATACAAGAGTACAGTGCTGAGGCACAGCGTGTCACACTAACCTCCACAAAGGAGTATTCAAGCTCTATAGCTTCAGGATGCTCAGTGAAAAGTTCTTTGGAAATATGTATTTGCTTTTAATGTAAAGTCATGTACTATACAAATAAAAACAAGCTCTTAAAAAGTTCAGTGCATTTGTTTCTAAAAGTAACTGTAGCAAACTGACTTTTTAAGACCCAAATAATCAAATACAACTGCCATATCTGTTCATAGGACCAACTTCTAGTCTCTAAGACTTTTGTTTCTTATCCTTTTCTCTGTATCTGCCAACACAATGTAGGTAAATATCTGTTATTACTATTTGGTAGTAGTAATAGCTCCCTTCAGTCACCTCTTTTCTAAATTACTCTTTTCTACTATTTCACTTTCACCTGTCAAACATCATTGAAGTTTTAACAGAGCACAGACAGGAAAATTCAGCATGAAAGATACTCTTTACAGTCACCATGTTACTGCTAACATATTTGTTACTTACGATATTCACTGAGAACTTGTAAATAACATTTACTGTTGGTGAACATTCCCCTCACACTTCTGTTGCCTTTCTTGTGAACTTGTTGCTGTTTCTGAAGAGCTGAACATGAGGAAAGATGTACTCCTTTGCTCTTCTTATATTAGCACCAGATACACGTATTCAGGAGAGCAGAGTTGTTATGAGAATAGGAAATATTTGAGGTAAAAAGAGTCAACGTTCCTTTGCTTCAGCAGTGTTAACCAAATGAAACTATTTTCCTTTTACCTGAGTGCCAAATTGACTACACAACTAGTGTGGTATCTAGCTTGAAAACACTTTCTAAACGTCTGAAAAAAATGTTATAGTTCCACATTGTTAAAGTATCTAGCTTCGATTAGAGGATGCTGCTATGCCAGACCTAGGTGTCTGTCCAATTCATACAGCAATCAAAATCAAGAAATTAAACATATTTTTCCATTGAGCTTCTTTAGCCAGAGTATAAGCTCTAGGCAAACAAAAGACTCTGTTCGCTGGATTTTCCTAGCTCTTGTTGTGCTTTAACCTAGGCTAAGAGTAAAATATGAGATAAATACATGGGTTTACCAGAAGTTGTTTGCATGAGAGTAACTAGCTACATTGCCTTGATGAGAAACTTGTTTTGTAGATGGTAGATTGGCTTAGATTTAATTTTTCTCAGTTTCAGTGAACTGATATATAAGAAAGTATAAGCAAAGCTGAACAAGGTGAGGATTAACTGGCAAAATGCAAGGTGGGTAACATGGGAAAAAATTTTCTTTTGAAATAAGAATTATGAGGTTGATGAAGGTTAACAGCAAAGAAGATGAAGTCCGGAAATAATCTGGCTCAATACTGAAGATATTCAGTGGAGCTGATGACTGGCATGGAGCTGATGAAAGTGATGATAATACAATACATTGGTAAAGTAATGAAGAATCAGAGCATCACAAGGGAAGAAGTGGGTGGTCAGCTTTGAGAAGATGAATAATAGAAATGGACTGAAATCCAGTCATGCAAAATGCCAGGACATGCACATAGGAACACCAAAAATTTCTACTGTATATTGGAGCTCATCACTGGAAATTACTGAACAGGGCACTCATGGGCTAACATCACAGGGTGACTGAATTGTCCACAAGATGTGTCCATGAAAAGGGCATATTTAGTTATAGGCTATATCAGGAAAGTTATTTCCAGTAGAGATCGGGAAGTATAGTATCCAGTACAAGGTCTTGGCAAAAACTCACCTACAATTCTGTCTGTAATCTGGGTCCTCTGTGCAACCAAGACAAGCTCAAATGCATGCAGGTGAGTGGCAGAGGGGATGAAAAACAGTGGAAATAAGGGAAAACTAGAAGAGGTTTTCTTACAAAACAAAGAGTAAGAGTGACATTTTTTCTGTCTATCAATGCACTGGAGTAATCATGGAAGGTGGAGAGCTGTTTAAGGTAACAAAAAATTGGAATAAATATAAATCTTATAAACAGGTCAAGAATCAGGAAAGCAGATGTTTCTGACTATTTAAAGAGTGAAGTTCTGGAAGATCCTTCTAACAAAAATAGAACACAGAGAACAAATATGTCTATCTTAAAAATGGTATATATTACGGCCTTTAAAAAGATCAGTGTATGATAACGGTGTGTTGCGCTGTCTGTGATACCCGAAGAGTTACAGCATTCAGTTCAGCCTTCCAGCTGGATCTTTTTTTATTGTCCTAAGTATGGTGGGAAGTCTGTGTACAACTCACAGTTTTTGCATCTAGTCAGTGGATCAACTCCTATCCTAATGAGACAGAAAGCATGAGTGGTAACTCTAGAGCAGATACTCTATGGACTTGTCTGGCAGTACCTGGGTGACCTTCAGGTACTATTTCCATATACTTCTTTGTTAGGTGGTACACTGAATACATAACTTTTTCTGTGACTTACAAAATGACAATAAATGGTTTTAAACTTCTTTCAAAAATCATTTTTTGTTATACATTCATGATTAAAACATATGAACATAAAATGACAATACTTTCTGTTCATTTTTCTCATTTTAAGAGGCATCTGTGACATTACACACAAAACACTAAATAGCTTCGTTTCTACTATGCCTACATATTCATACACAACTCATTTATTACAGTTCTCTTCGAACTAATAAGCAGTCATTCCTGAGCAAAATTATACCATCTCAAGAAACAAATCTACTTTTTCTTGCTGTACTTTCTCTCTTGCTTTTTTTTTTTTAATCTTATATTGAGTCCAGTTTTGTGGAAAACAGTGATACTTGTAGATACTAGTGGCAATGTGAAATACAGCTTGATTTTTGATTAAACCTTGTAAGATACATTTTGAAAGAGGAGATATTTTCCTCTATTGTTAAGGTACTTGGGAAAATGCCATCCTGAATAATAATTTGAAAGTAGTATAGGACATAGATTATTGCTTCAAAAGCAGTGGACTCTTCTGAACTAGGTGGTTGTGCTAAGCATAATATCTTAAGACAAAAAAAAAAGTTAGGAACATTCGTAATGGAAAAAAAACCAGAACAAAACAAAACAAAATCGAATCAGGCAAAGAATAAATAATGACCTAATAGAAATCCACAAATACTTTATGTGCTTTTTTGATTAGGTATTAATAATGCCTGCATTACAGAAGTGTTTTCCTGACGGAAAAAGAACTAGGTGGCATTAAGCCTACTCTGCAGTAATTTGCTATTGAACTTTGTTCGTTTTGTTCAAAAACTGACCACAGCTTTGTCTCATGGGAGAAAAAAAAAGTGGCAATAATTCATGGAAACTGCTAACTCAAGACAGCCCAGCCAGAAGTCTTGTAAAGGCAAAGGCATGGCTATTTTTTTACCTTAGGGTGTCTAGACAAGATTAACACCATGCTTTCACTCTTGGGTATTTCTTAGGGAGTTACCTCAACGTTTACAAGACTAACTGAGCATCATCAAGATTTTTACCTGGGGAGGAAGGTGGGGAGGGTTGTGGGGGTTCTTGCACTCCCACTTCTTTACACAGCACAACCTATGGGTGACTGAAATTTTATGTCAGTACAAGAAAATCACAGCTGTTGCACCACAATATGCATAAAGTAAACAACCTGTCCCATTTTCCACACAAACAATGGAGTCTTGGTACACCAAACCTCATCAAATACCTCTTCAATCTTTTTCAAGGAATAGGGAATGATAATTGTCTTAAATATAAGTATATGTGTATTCACCCTTTTAAGCACTTCACATTCATATCCTCCCTATTAGCAAAACAATACAAGTATCTCCATATGCTCTGAACACATAGGGAAGAGCACACATGTTTTTGATTTGTTACAAACCTAAGGAAGCCAAAACAATGGCTATATTGGATATTGGAACAATGGAAAATCTATTGAGACACAATCACCTCCTAGTAAAATATATTGGGAACTACTGGGAAAGGACTATACTTAAAATTATGCATCAACTGTCCAGATAGGCAACAACATCTATCCCATAAGTAACATTAAAAACAATTCTAGCTATAGTATACAAACATCTGCTTCCTAAGTGTGCAGTGTTCTCTTTGCTTCAAAAGCCAAAATGATTGTAACTGAAATGCAGTTACATCATTCCAGTTAAATATGGTCTAGATATGAAAATGACATGGAAATGCACACATAGTGAAGTGACACCATATTTTATGCAAATGTTTCCATTGGCTTCCAAAAACTTTACAAGACACACTTTCTTATGCCATATTATCTTGGCAGGGAGAAAATTTTGAAATAATAGAGCAAGCTAAAAAAAAGTTTCAGAAAGTAAAGGTGATGGAAGAAGTATACTGACTGAGTGAGACATCACCATTTAAAATGGGCAGGTGGGAAAAGAGTCAACCACACATGTAAATGAAAAAGTGGGCATCCATCTCCAAATCAATGTCTGTTCATAAACCCGTGCATGAAGTTACCTGCCATGTGCTTACACACCAAGCGATGCAGCGCTAGACTTCAGTAGAGCACGGTCAAAAGCAAACACCCGTGGAATCGGTCTGACCGGCTGAACAAAGGTGGGCTTTCCCTCCTCCCTTCCCGGGGAGCTCACCCCACAGCAAACAGCCCGCTGGAAGATCCATCCCAAATCGCTCCCAATAGGGACCGGGGGGAGGCAGGCGCTGCCGACCCCTGCCCGGGGAAGAGGGTGCTGCCCGCGGCCCCGATGTGCGGCGCGACGGCGGGAAGCGGACGCGGTACCTCGGACAGCTCCGCACTCACCGTCCTCGTTCTCGTCGAAGACGGGCGCCCGGTGGGAGTGGCCGCCCCCCATCTTAGTCCGCGGCCGGCTCCGCATCCCCCGCCGCCAGCATCCCGCGGGGCGCGCAGGCAGGTACCCCGGCTCCGGGGCAGCTGCCTGCCCGCCGCCGCCTCCCCAGCCCCAGCCCGGCCCGGCCGGGGGAGCCTCCGCAGGGCTAGCAGTCACCCTGCGACATGAAAGCTATTCGTCTGCCCCTGGCAGAGCTCTCTGCTGGCTGGCGCGCACCGACTTGGCCCGTCTCTCATCGCAGAGGGGCAGGGGAAGGAGGGAGGGAGTTAGGGGAGGAGGGAGGGAGAGATGGAGAGAGGGAGGAGGCGGAGGTCCTGCTGCTGGTGGCTTTTGGTAAGCGGTAAAAGCTGGATCTACCTGGATCCTCCCGGATCCTCCTTCCGCTTTTCCTCGCCCCAGACCTCCGCTGAGGAGCGCGGAGCCCTCGCCCCTTCCCCGGCCGCGGGGCCAGCACCCGCGCCCCGCGCTGCTCGCCCACCCCCCCGGGCGCTGCCTGGTGAGGGGTACGGAGCTTCTCCTGCCGCCCGGAGGAGCTGTCCGGCCTCCGGCTGAGCTGGATGGCACCGGCAGCTGTGGGCTGCCGGGCCCGCGGAGGGTGACGGGCTGGTGGGGCGGAGGGGATAAGCGCTGCCTTGGGTCGAAGTGATTTTTTTTTTTTTTTTTTGCCTCCCGAGTAGGGGTTCGTCGCCGGCAGCGCGGAGGGACGCGGGCAGTTGACGGAACTTCACTGAGTTTACAAAAGGAGAAAAGGAAGGAAAAGAGAGAAGTTCCCTCCCGCCCGTTTTGCTTCCCGCTGGGTCTCCCCGGTGCTCCGGGACCGGCCCCGCCGCGGCTGAGCGCGGCCGGCTGAGCGCGGGGCGGGGGAGCGCCGCTGGGGCGGGGCGGGGCTCCTGGCTCGGCCCCACAGCGCCACCTGCCGGGGTGACTGGTGTGTCCCCCGGGCGGGTCCCGGCGGCAGAAAGGAGGGGTTTGGGACTGTCTTTCTGGGTGTGCGGTAAATATACGTGTGTGTGTGTACATATATCTATACACACAGTAATGTGTCTATACTGAAACGACTCCGCTGTGAAAGTACATTAGGGAAAACTACCAGAAACGTTAAAGTATAACATGGGTCACCTGCTACATAGCCGGTAGTAAAGCCTTTCTAGAGTTGCTATTGATCTTTATACACATAAATTGCTACCTCACCTCCTTCTGGAAATCCTACCATTAGCAGCTTTTGAGGTGAAGTAGAAACAATTAGTTGTGAAACTTCCTGCAAAGGGAAACAGGTGTGTGTGTGTGTGGGGGGGGGGAAGTATCTATATTATTATTGTATTCAAAGGGAAAACCCACAGATGAAAAAATCAAAGTTGCATTTTTTGCTTCTCCACTGTTGCAACAGGAGAAGAGATAGAGGGTATAGGCGTGTGAAGCCAGGGGATATGTATTTTCATATATATATATAAGCAGAAAGACTCTAATGTTCTGTAATATCTACTACCTTTCTTTCAGTATAGCTGAGTTTGGAAAAGCCCACAAACAAATTCTACATGAAGCAGGAGAACGCTTGGTCTCTTTGCTTATGATTTTTACTTGTCTTAGTTACTGCCACCACTTGTCTTTGAACTTAGTATAATCCTGCTAGAACATTTCAGAGAGAGGTTGATCAGAATTGAATGCCGTGCTGTGTGGCTGAGAGCTCAGTTTGCAGCGCCTACAAACCCAGAGAGCTGATAAATACAGATACCATGATATTTTCCTGTAAGTAGACATGGGAAGATTGTATGTACTGACATCCTTTACCTAAATTATTTGGGTTGCCACTATTTACATGTGAAAGCGTTTGCAATATAGGGAAACTTTCAAAACCTTGACCCACGACTATTAATCTAAAATGTAGTCTGGAAAGCATCACTTGCTCTTTGTTATTCTTCTGTTTATTACTGACCCATTTGAAAATTTATTCATCCAGTCAAAAGCTGAAACAATATCATGTTAACGAGGTTATGTTCCTTCAGTCAGAAGACAGTAGTAGCATACAGAAATCATTGCCTTTCAGCTAGCTGTTACCTTTTGGGTTAACTGGCCAACATGGTGCTTTACGTTAATACATTTCCTTTTGTATTAGCAAAGAAGGACTGCACCTACAATTTAACACATTTCTGCTGATAAGAATTACCTCTTACCTGAAGTAAGGGCTTACATCATGTTAATGTAATTGCTTCAGTTCATGTAAAAGGATTTTAAATTGACCTTCCAAATAATGAGAAGAACTAGTTTGCCAGTAAAACACCAGGTTGTTAATTTTACAAACCTGAAATTCATCCCTAGAATGCAGACATCAGATGAGCAACACCAGAGGAAGTCTGGGATTGCTTTGTATGCAGAAAATACAAATTCGTAAAAAATTACTGAAAACTGTCTCCAAGAGTTACTCTATTTCTTTTTCACATCTGAATTCCTCCATATAGACTGAAAGTCTAACAAGTCGTCTGAGGTGTCTTTATGATTTCCTATGACAAGGCCCACCATGAACCAAAGCAGTTCTAACAGTTTACAGAGCAACGAGTTGTCTCCATTCATTAGCCACTGGTGTGGGTTTTGGACTCCTGTGTGGCTTATCACAGCTTTTCAGTTCATTTGTCCTTGGTATGTGAAAACTCCTGGCTTATGTTTAAACATCAGCACAGCTAGAAGGTTAAGGCAAACTGCACACTGTGTTAATGTGAGATGTGAAAAATTAGCATACATTTCTAAAGTATTGATGAGCCATTCTTTCACTATATATTAATTGATAACATTATATTCCTCTGTAAAAGTTGCACTTGAATAGCAAGAGACGTTATCCTTCAGAATAATTTTCTATATAAATGCACCAAAAAATGATTTTTTTGAAAAGAATTTTGGGGGTTGCTGTTCTGAAGGCAGCACAATGTATTCATCGCTACAGTGCCTTTGTTCTGAACAAAGATTTGTTTGTACCACACTCACCAACTTCCTGGGAGCATCAGCATTTCTGTAACTAAATCAAATGTTGTTTTCATAGTGATGTCCAATGAAAGAGTGAATCAGGGCTCTAAATGCATGTTCAAGGCCAAGCAAAGACTCAAGGAAACTAGTGGAAATTTTCCAGTACCTTTGATAAGAGTAATATCAAGCCTCGAATATATAGGCTGCTTATTTACACAGTCCTGGCCTCCCCTTTGGCCTTTGCAACACTGAATACATGCTAAACTCTGAACAGACACATAGCTTCACTATCTTTTTTTTTTTAATGCTACCCAGAACAACCTGAATTCCACTGTGTCTGCTCCAAATGTAGCAACAACTCTTCAGAAACAATTACTCATATGTTTTTCCAATTGTCTTTGTAAATCAGAAATAAGTCTGAAATTCTGTTCATGACATCACACATATCAACGAACCTCTCTGAAGCCTGAGCATTTTCAGAACAATTATGTATTTATTTTTCCAAGCTCCAAGCAGTCAGAGTTTGTAAGTCTTGCAGGACCGGAACCAAATACAACTTCTCATGCTTATCTGTTCTCCTAAAAGATGATCGGGTTTTGCTTGATATAAACCAAGTTCTAACCTTAAAAACATATCTTATTTTTAGCAGGTGAACACTGCCTAGCCTATGCAGAAAACAGGATAGGGAAAAAGGACAGCCTAATAGAGCTTTTTTCCCCCCCCCCGTAAATGAGAAGCTGCAATCAGCATGAACATCATTTTAAGATATTGTTTTACGCTTTCATTTAAGGCCTGCATTATCTGGCTTAGATTAATAGTGATTTTTTTTTCAGATCTCCATGCAGAGTTAACAATAAAGAAAATTAAATATGATTACACTCCTTCGCATTATAAAACTTCGCTTAGAGAATTCAGTAGTTTAAAGTCAGTAATTCTGTGATTACAGATCTTGTATTAAAATAGTTTGGATAAGACTAACGGGGTAACCTTACAGTTCTTGATTTCAAAGCATACCCCGTTGATATGCTATTTGTAAACTGCAGAGTGCTTATACTGACATTTTCATGTTTGAATACTATCCCAGAGTTAACAAACAAGATAATAAAATGATGTCTCTTATCTTTATGATTATGACTACTTTAAAAGGAAAGATGATGTGTTAAAAATAGTCCCCTCCTTGGAACCCAGTAGTGTCTCCACACAGAGGTGGTTACTTCTGCTTGCTTCTTTCCTGAGAAGAGCCACATTCACTGCTGTGTGTTCTTCCTGCCATTGTGGAGACATGGGTAGGGCACACTGTGATCATCAAAAGGCAGTGGGGTTTTTAAAGGGAGTATTGGTGAGAGAGAAACACAATTCTTACTGTTTTTCCAACTGTCCAAGAAGTGTTCACTGGTGATGTGGTCAGATTTGTTCTCAGGAGAAAGTTCAAACAGGGTAAGGAGTTAGAAACCTTCAGTTGGAGTCAAGTTCTCAGCTCAGGCATGAGAACGGGCTCTGTGGTTTAAACCAACTCCTTTCCAATTAGGCAGTTGGACTAGATGATCATTGTACATCCTTTCCAACTGAAATATAATATTCCATTCTATTCTGTTCTGTTCTGTTCTTTCACTTTGCACTGGACCACAGCAAGCTCACTGCGACTATTTACCATGTGTCAGCTGAGGCAGTGGTATATCCGCTCAAATTTTTTTTTCCAAATCTCGTCTGCTCCCCCTCATCCTCTTCAGATCACTAAGATGTGATAAAAGGCAGAAGATGATGAAATCGGAAAAAAAGTTTGATCTTTCCACAGTTCAATGTTGGAACATGTTCTTTGCCCTCTTTCATTTGTATTTTGGGGAACTTATGCACTGAGAGCACTCATTAAAGAAGACAGCAAGAGACAAGAACCTGAAACACACACTGACAGTTTTCTAGCCACTCTTCAGGCATAAGTACTTGCTGTTCCCAAGAAAGGTCAGAGCCTGTGCAAATTGACTGACTCCTATTTCATCCCTGGATGAATTTGAAGAAAACTGTTTCTTCTAAGGTTCTATCAAGACAGTGTTAAAAGTTGGAGTTTGAAGAAAACTTTCTCCTAAAGTTCTGTCAAAATAGTGTTAAAAAGCTGGAGTTTTATTGATATTTACCTTGAGCAGCAGGGAGTCAAATTGATGTCATCTGGCACACTCATGCAAGTGACAGGCCACAAGAACTGGTCCAAGCATAGATCAAAGTTTCCTTTACATTGCCAGGGTTATGGCCTTGCTGGAAGTCAGTGGTTTAGTTTGGCTTCCCAACCTGCTCTCCCAGCTGCTCCCTCCCCAGAAGTCCTATCTCAGATCCCCAGGGCACAAATTTAAAGCACAATGTAGTTTTGAACTAATCCCAGTACGGGTCATCCAGGCATGGATTTGCCTGAGGGTGAAAAGGGCTCTAGCCTTCCCAACAGAAGAGTTAACGGAGTATGGAAGACACTCAAAGACAAGTTGAGCCGAGTCAGATCTCACGGTTAGATTGTGAGTGTGTCTTTTCCCATCCTCCATTTTACAAGGAGGCCAACACCATTCAATAAGGTTTTTAAAAGGCTGCCAGCCAGCTGCTTCACTTGCATTGCATCAGTGTGAACACAGCAAGACTACAGCCATTTGCTCAGAGACCTGCTCTATTGTCAGCCTTGTTTCAGGGGAGGAAGAAAGTGCTTGATCCCAGCTAAGCTTGAGAAATCATAGAAAGCCTTTACCATGGCATCTTTAGAAGTTGTCAGACATAAAGTGCAAGAAGAACAAAAATATCTGTGTAAATAACATATCAGAGAAATATTTATTTTAACAGACCCGTAAACTGATAAAGAAGGGAGAGTCGATTCTGCACTACATTGAGTACATTGGGGTCTAAATTACAGTAGCTTCAGGTCTGGGCTTCTAGCTGATTTCTAGTTTTACTTCTCATGTATCCTTTATCTGTACAGTACTGTGATATCACCCAATTAATCAAAACAGATTAAATTACCTATATGGACAGCAAACATGATTCCAGACAGCATTGGCTCTAGAAACAGTTCCCAACACACTGGAGCCCCTCAGAAAATGTAATTGTCTATAGAAATAAAGTCAGCTTCCTGTGCGTATTCAAGGAGTGAAAAGAAACTGAAGTTACTGGAATCCAGGATCAGGAATGATTACAACTCCAGAATTGCTGGCCTCAGTTTGGATGCGTTACTACTAAGTCATGTTTTTGCAATTGGTTTCAGTCACAGCCTGATCAGGTCCATTATGCCTGTCTTGTGATTTAACACTGTTACACTAAATCTCAGATTGATAAACCCTAAGCAATTTTCACTGCAGTGTGCAGCAGAAATCACTTCAAAATAGAGAGCATTTTGTTCCTTTGAAGTTTTTACCTGTTTCTGTGGAATTCAATGTGTCATGCGTTATATATTTCTCTCAGCACAGAAATAACATGGAAAATTTGTGAAAGTTTTTTATAAGTTTCTTCCATGGTATGACTGAAGTTTCGAAGTCCAATGTATAAGAAAGGAAAACCCAATGGTTACAGTTGTAATTTGAGAAACCTGATGTTGACCCCTCTGCAAGAGTTGTGTTAGATTAGGGTCAATGGTGGTACTTTGGTGTGAAGCTTCTGTGATGGAAGCAGAGTCAAGCTATTAGCAATGTGAGACAAAAAAAAAAAAAAAAAAAAAAAAAACAACAAAAAAAACCCAACAAAACAAAACCAAGAGAGACTGATCTTCACTACATCTATAGGAAGCATGGACAAAATATCTTCTTACTGTGCAGATTTTGGTCACAGCCTTGTTTTATACTTTCTCTAAATTGGTTGAGGGCATCAAAACACATACATGATAGAATACTTCAGAGACCATGGGACTTCATTGTGGTCAACTTACCACATCACACACTTCAGCATAGCAATGTTCACCTTAGGCGTGACAGCTCTGTCGCGAGAGGCTGACGTTGCACAGCCGTTGCCAGGGTGACCACAGCCACCACCCCTCCCCCAGTCCTTAAATTCTCACGTGAGGGCAGAGAGCTAGCTCTGCCCACAGAGAGCAACACCCTACAGCAACAGAGGAGGCGGCTCGTGTAGTGGGACGCAGAAGTTCTTCTGGGTCCAGGAGCCTCACACGGCAGCTGTAGGAGCAGAGCGAGCAGTCAGGGTTCCTCCGAGGGAAGTACTAGAGACCAGGAGAAGCATGGACGTCCTCCCTGACTCTTCAAACACAATGGTGGGCACTGGTCACAGAGCTAAGGCTGCTGCTCTGGCCAAGGGGCCTGCGCCATCTTCCCCTGCGGTGCTTGACGCCTCCGTGCAGACAGAACTACAGACAGCAGAGGCATCTGTACAGACCTTGGTGTGTGGGAGGTGCCCAAACCTCTCTCCTGGAGTGGGGATGGGAGACAAACAATCCTGCAATAGGTGTGCCCAGGTGGACCAGCTCCTTGAACAGGTGGCCAAATTGCAGGAAGAAGTGGGAAGATTGAGGAGTATCAGGGAGTGTGAGCAGGAGATAGATTGGTGGAGTCGCACCCTAACATCCCTGAGGCAAAGGCAGGAGACAGAGGCTTCACAAGAAGCAGAGGATCCCCTCCCCTCTTGCCAGCCGGACAAAGGAAGGGACCTAAAAGAAGGGGGAGAATGGAAACAGGTCCCAGCCCAGGGGAGGAGGCGAATCCCCTCCCAGCCTTCCTCACCCTCCCAGTTGACTTTACACAATAGATATGAAGCACTGGAACTAAACGGCCAGGAAAATAAGGACAAAGATGAAGGTCTATCCAGGGGGTTGCCTAAGCTGAGACAGTCGGCCCCACGCATTGCAACTGCTTCAGCGAAGAAAAGAAGGAGGGTAATGGTCATCGGTGATTCCCTCTTGAGGGGAACAGAGGGACCAATATGTCGACCTGACCCTTTTCACGGGGAAGTCTGCTGCCTCCCTGGGGCCCGGGTTAGAGATGTCACCAGGAAGCTCCCTGGTCTGATACAGCCCTCTGATTACTACCCACTACTGGTCCTGCAGGTTGGAAGTGATGAGATTGTGAAGTCCAAAAGCAATTCAAAGGGACTTCAGGGCACTGGGGCATTCGATTAGAGGATCAGGAGTACAGGTCGTGTTCTCCTCAATCCCCACAGTGGCAGAGATGAATACTGAGAGGATCAGGAGAACACACCTGATCAACACCTAGCTCAGAGGCTGGTGCCAGAGGTGCAATTTTGTTTTTTTTGGATCATGGGGAGGCTTATGAGGCACCAGGCCTGCTAGCGACAGATGGAGTTCACCTGTCTCACAGGAGGGTAAGGATTCTGGCTTGTAAGCTGGCAGGACTAATCGAGAGGGCTTTAAACTAGGTTCGAAGGGGGAAGGGGGAATTCCCAGGCCAATTACAGACAAGTCCAGGGGCGGCACGGTGAGGGTAGGAGTGGACTCTACAGTTCAGCTCAAGTGCAATTACACTAGTGCACGCAGTATGAGCAACAAGCAAGAGGTATTTAACGGCAGAAAAGCCAGCAACAAATGCCCAGGGTGGTGAGACACTGGAACAGGTTGCCCAGAGAAGCTGTGGGTGCCCCATCCCTGGAGGTCTTCAAGGCCAGGCTGGATGAGGCTTTGAGCAACCTGGTCTAGTGGAGGGTGTCCCTGCCCATGGCAGGGGGGTTGGAACTTGATGATCTTTAAGGTCCCTTCCAACCCAAACCATTCTATGATTCTATGATTCTATGATTCTATGATTCTATGAAACTGAGACCAGGGATTCCCATGTTCCAATCCTTCTGCTCGAGATCTGTGACCATTGCACACTTCATCTTTCCATCAGGTGTTTTCATGTACAAACTGTTTTTTTCAGAGTAGAGGTCTTGCAACTTAACAAAGGGTCAAATAAAAACATCTGAAGTAGCTTCCCTTTCTTTACAGAGACAAACTGGTTCCAGCACTGGGTCTGTAGGAGTAAGTGTCGCTGGAGAAGAACACGGCCAAGAAAGAGCATGCAAAGGATGTACAGCCCCAGGATGTCTCCAGAGCAGTTGCATTAGCTTTTTTTCCAGCATAACTATTAAAAGATCCTGTCAGTAACCTAATATGCCTCCTACCCCTCCCCACAGTAAATATTCCAAATGACGTCAGACTAGATCTGCACTTCTTTGAACAGCTTGCTCTGGGTGCTCTGCTGCTTGGAGGTGCAGCCATTACCCTGCAGTGGAACAGCCCGGCCATTCTCTTTCACAGCCAGTACCAGCCTTGTATGGTTTATGTTCCCCTCAATCTTAGCTGTTTAATAAGCCTTACTGTTTAATGATTTTTTTTCTTCCCCTCTTCATGTGATATAGCTGTATCTGGAGCACTGGGGATTCTCCATTAATAGGTTGTCCTATTGTGTTTTGTCACGTCCCTTCTTGTGACTGGTAATTTATCAGTAGTATTGATTGATGTAAAATTATAGACTTCCCAATCTTTCCTAGCCTGCAGAGTGTCTTTTAAGAACTCGCAAAGTAGCTCAAGTGACGAAGAGCCCTCCTTAGCAGAGCCATTAAGAGGCTGCTCTTTTAGAGCTATTACATTTGGGCTATTAAGGCAAAACACTAAATAGGGGTCCCAGGGTGACTTACAGCTCTCTTGTTTCCTTTCTTCTCAGAAGTATGGATACACTTTTTGGGGTTTTTTTATTTGAACATAAAACACTAAAACTGTCTAAGACACGTATTGTCATCTCAGAGATAAGAAAATATAAGCTCATGGTTTGAAAACTGAAATAATCTGCTGAAGGTCACAATATAAGCCCATGCAAATTGAGCTTCGTATGAGGAGCCAAGATGATTTTGTACACAGGTAGCTTAGCAATGAAAAAGAAGAATCAACTGTTCACAAAAGTGATACCTGAAGGAACTGTTACCAAAATTAATTGTATCTGTAAAATAAGAAAAAACATTATTTGCTGGATATCTCATTCAAGCTGTTTGCTAAAATCTGTCAGAATAAAGATGTCTTCATGAATTTTTAAGTTTGCAACAAAAGAGGCAAAATTCATGTTCAAATTTGCAGAATCAATAGACAGAGTTTGGAGATTGCTGTGTGTCTGCTGAACAAATTGGATGAGTATTCAAAGTTTTGTAAGTGTTCTTGAAATTAGTAATTTTCTTGTTTTTCCACTACCTTAATTGCTTAGAGGACAGAAAATAAACACTCCATGATAATTTTTCAGGAAAAAAGCTACAAGAAATAGACTGCAGCCTAAGGAAAGATGTCTAATAGCTGTATATTTTCCTCTGAGTTGTTTGTTTTGCTGTTCTTCAGATTTAATCACGTCTCTCTTTGCCCTTATCTCATAGAGAGATTTGCTGCACGTACATTTAATATATGCATACTGGAGCATAATCAGTGCAATAGGATGACAGTAGAAGAGACAAAGTAGGAGGGATGGGATTAAAAGTGCTTTGTGAGTAAGGGCTAATGGTGCTTGAGAACTGCATGGTTTTGGAAAGTTAAAGATATGTAATTGCATCTTGTGAAAAATAGCAATGTAACTGGCACCTTGTAGTTTACCTTTGGTCACGCATAAGCATGGGAAAGCATTTTGCTGCTTGTTGGTATTGCATTTACTGGAATCATATGCAATTAGTGCAAGAACCCAGTTATCTGTCAGAACATTGTTATACAGCCAAAGCCATCACCAGTCTCTATAAATTTTATTTCCATGAATGAGTTAAGCTCCTTTACCCCCAGATCATGCATTAGTTCAAGGAAAAAATGAGACTGATAGAGCTTTTCATGAAGGTATGCTAATCTTGTCAGCTCTAGGATTTCCCTCAAGTGAAACTACTGCAAAGATGCCCTGAACAAACATCCCCTAGGACTGTGAACAGATGTGTCGCTTTTTTTTTTTTTTTTCCCTCCTTGCTAGCACTGGCTACATCTACATTACTGATTTGGTTTGACACAGGAGTGCACTTTTAAAGCAAACCTCACAGCGAGTCAATTTATCGTGCTTTGCTTTGCGTCATGGAGCAGTCAGCCCAGGGGATCAGACTAGAGCTAGTCTAAGTGAAACCCCCAAAACACACGCAGTGTGGACATTACACAGTGTGGAGATTACAGCCTCAGCACCGCCCCTTTCGCGTTCCAGATCAGCTACCATGGCACTGAACCAATTGCTAGTACATTCAGAAGACATCTCCAGGCTTCTGACTGCCTGGCCTCTAAAAAGGCTGTAGCCCCTGTTTCTTTTTTTTTTTTCCCTCAGCTGAAATTTCTGCCATATCATGAACATGAAGTAGCGTATCATTAGACTTACTATAGAATTTACCTGTTCTTTCTTCCTTCCTTCTTAAAAACTCAAAATAATCCAAAAATGCAGCTTATGGAACAAGTTGGTGAAGAAAATTCTGTTATGTACAGACACCTCAGTGTTTAGTTCTCTATTACACTCCAGCTAATCTCAATTTACATTCAAGCAATGATTCAAACAGAAAAATGTGTGAAAGTAGCAGGAGAGGCATCTTATTAAAAGTCCTCAGTACAGTCCGTATGTGCAGGCAATGAGGAGACTACAGCCATACAGACCAGCTGTCCTTAGCAACCAGACAGCTGGGGAAAATGAGCCTGACTCCTGGAGGTAAACTTGCGGGATAACATACATTCGCAACAGCAATTTTTTTCTTATTAGAGTACAATTGGACACCCTGTTTGGAATAGTCATGCTTGGTTAGGAAGGGGGAGGAACTCTTTCCACACAGACTAGCCAGCACAGAAGTGAGAAATCAGTTATGTTCATCACATGTGCGGTTTTCTAGGATCCCTACTATTTACAGAGCTGTAGACACCGTTAATTTGACGGTGTCCTTATTATGGGAAGAAGCCCCCCATCATTCTGCTGTGTCTCCCTTGTTCAGATATAATAACACTGTTTTCCTCTGAGAAATGTGTGTGATGACATATTTTAATCCAGGAAGGAAACTACTGTCAAGGTTTAAATTCACATGTAAATTATGCTTTTTATTAAAAAAAATAATTTTAACATTTTAAATGCCTTTGAAATTAATTTTAAAATGATAAAACAGTTAAACTTTTAAATAAGTATAAAGCTATTAAATTGTCATTTTGTATGTCTGATATTCTTCTGATTCCTCAGGAGAGAACCAGCCAGGACAGAGGAGTAAAAAGGCACCCAACACAGAATGGGCCTGTGCCTAGTTTCTCCTCCTCTGATACAGATTACTGACGACAACTTGGTCTGGATATTAACATTTTTCAGATCTACTGTAATCTTCACAGTTGTCCTTATCACCCTTTAAGACTATTTCATATATTTCCTGACTTTGTTTTTATTTTCTATACTCTTCCATAAACACAAACAGAGGAGGGAAGGTAGCGTAGCCCTGTATTTGAGGGTGTTTTTTACAACTGCTTCCATGGTATGGAAGCTGAAATCCGACTAACATCACCAAAGGCAGCTTTTCAAAAGGGAAGGAGCAGAGGTTCCTGCAGGTAGGCAAAGTGCAAATATTTGGGTTATTTTTCTTCAGGCAGAAAGGGTTTAAACTTGCTTATCTGTTTTGTTTCAACTCAGTTTGCAGCCTTTGTCTTGGTGGGCTGGGAGGTGGTGGTTTGGGATTTGGAGCACATTTGTGTGCCTGAATGAAGTCAGAGTGTGCTTGCTTGAAGGGAAATGTGTTACTGCTGCTGCTTGCTGTGACGCTGCTGCTGTTGATTGAAAGGACCCTGCTGTGGCTTACTGCTGAAATTACAGGAATCTTCAATAGACTGACCAACAGCCCTTGGAGGTGGATAAAAAACACAGAAGGGAAAATTTTAAGGTAAAATTATGTTGCTGGTGAAGCTTGTTGTTTATATAAACCACTCCTGCTATGAGCCCAGCAGTGACCTTTTCTCACATAGGGCGGTGGAGCTCGTTCCAGGCAAGGAAAGTAATTGCGAGTGTGCTCACAAATGAGGATTTTGCAGAAGTCCTGGCAGTTTTCATCTGAGTCATCTCCCAAGAACAGAGTAGCAGCAAGAGTGTGAAGGGCCAAACTACCCCAGCTTGTGTTGATCCACTGTGGCCCATGGGCACAGCAGTAATTTGGGAGCAAATAAATACTCTTACTGACTACCCACATAACATTTTCTGTTCTTCTTCTTTTCCCATTCCTTCTGAACTCTTCAGATCACTAACTATGCAGTGCCTGCTTCAGTGGGATCCTTGTCTTATGTAAACACTAACAACAACCATACCAGAGTTACGCTAGAAAATATCACCTCTCACAATCCAGCACAAAAGCATTCATCATCTCCCCTTTTTCAAAAAACTGGGTAATCAGGGTTCTTAACTGGTTTCACAAAAGCTTGGCTTCAGTTGATTGCTGAAAATTAATAGACCAGAAAGCATCTGGTTTTCTTAAGAAGAGTACCATTAGTTGTGGATGCCCCATCCCTGGAGTCCTTCAAGGCCAGGCTGGATGGGGCTCTGGGCAGGCTACTCTAGTGGTTGGCAACCCTGCCCACAGCAGGAGTGTTGAAACTAGATGATCTTCATGGTCCTTTTCAACCCAGGACATTCTATGATTCTATGATCCTAATGTGTGTTTTCTTCCTGTATTTTATGCAATCATTTATTTTCTTGCCAAAAAAAAGACAATGTATATTCTTCAGGCAGCATTGAACATGCAGCTCGTGCTTGCTTGCACTACTCATGTCAGGACAGAACCTTCTGGTCATTGCCCAGCAAGACTGCTCACCGCCAGTTCATTTTGTGCATTCCCATTTCCCCATGCCCTCAGGCTTTTCAGATTCACTGTCAGCAAGGCACCAGCTCACAGTATTTCATTTCCAGCCTTCAGTGTCATCAGGATGGAAGCTGCCACAGAGAAAATAACACGTCTCGAACATGTGGTAAACACAGTCCAGTGGCTGGCATTGGACTTGTCTGCCCAGTGCCAAATGAGACTCCATCAGAGAATTATGGACATTAAAAGGACAGTTCACCCACAGCAGAGACTGAGCTGAGGCCTTCTGAAGCTGAATACATGATCTGGAGCTTGACAGCACTTCAGTGCTGTGAAAGCTCTCTCTTCTCCAGACAGGGTACCAAGCCGGGAATACGAAGGAAGAATTTGATTGCAGGTTTAGACCCAAACAGGAGAAACTGTTCAGAAAGACTGACACAGGGTATGTGCTATTCATCCTAAGTGTTGCCAGATAAACTCCACAAGTAGCATTTGTGCTTCTAAGGATAACTGTGGGAGAAAAAGCTGGCCAGTATGAGCATCCCATGTACACAGAAACCCCAAACCTGACAGCAACAGCACCCAAAACAGACACTGACTTTTCCAGATGTGTGTGTGCTCTGCCTGTGTGACTGGTTAACACCAGAACTGGTAGAGTGCACAGGAACACTGTGTCTTGGAAAAGAAAGAAATGTGATTACCTTCTAAATCTGCTGTCTCAAGTGGGAATGATTCATTGACACCAATAGACACAACAGTGTGAAATCCACCATATTAACACAGACATTTTTCATTCATAGATTTCATGAAACTAATACTAAGCAAGGCATGCAATTGCCAGACAAGGAAAATATGTTATTAATGGATATAAGAAAACAACCTTGGGAGAAAAACGGCAGTAGGTTGAACAGAGAAGTGTGCAGAGGTTATAGCAAGCTTCTGCAACCCAGAGACCATCTTTTCACCACAAGTTTGCACAACTTCTAGTTCAGTGGGAGTCTTGATCTATGACTTTGCCCCCTAAGCTGTAATCCATATAGCAGTGCCTACAACATATGTCATCTGGAAATTAGTCTCCAGGTCTCAGCAGCATAGTAGATAATCACATCTAGTGTCTTCTTATTCTGTGCTTCAAACATCCTCCGGTAAATTACATTAACAGTAGACTTCATTCCCTTGCTGGAGGCTGTGAGCCAAAAGATAAAAGGAATTATGAAAATAAAGCATGCATAAACAACAAAAAAAAAAAGGCAAAAAATCATTACATTCCCTAAGGCATCTATGCTTCAGAAGGACCAATGGCCATGTGGTTTATTAAAGATGATTGTGGATTATGCAGTAAAAACTCCAACACAGAGTCAGCCACAACATAGCTTGCTTGACTAGGTAGTTGCACACAAATATTTGTCCACAACTTTTTCTGTGCATTTTCTTTTGCTATAGGCACACGTGCACACAGTTCGAAGTAGAACAGTGCTCTTATTGAAGTCAAAATTCACCTGTTCTTAAGAGTTTTTCTGGATGTGAACCCTGGGTTTCCACCTAAGAACACCATCTTCTCCTTTTAACCAGTGCTTTCTTAAAAAAAAAAATAGTGACACAGCTGAAACTCCTTCATGGATTGCACTGGAAATTCAAGCAATTTATACACCAGTTCTAAATTAAGAATGTCTCAGCATCAGCAGTCCAATCCAAAATTAGCTTGTATTTCTTCCAAGAATATAATTGTCATACCTACTGTTTAATGTCAGCTTAAGCAGCAGAACAATCTGAAGGGGAAAGATACACCCCCATTTACATTAGTCTTATCTAGTTTTTAAATATCTGCTTTCTAATTACTAGAATAATTTGCTAAGAAATTATGGTATGTTCAACACTGCCCAAAGCACTTACAAAAACTTAGTCCCTACCCAGCAGTGCCTGTGGGTAAAACAAGCTGCAAAATCCATTGCGAGGCTTGTTATGTCTTTATCTTGAAGTGCAGCCATTTTTCTGTATCACTCCAGCATCAAACACTGACACCTCTAGGCCTCTTTATCTGCTTAAGACAGGACCATCCACCTTCTGTCTCTTCTCCTGCTCTGCTGCTGCTTGGGGCAGTTGGTAATGGAGGGAGCACCAAGAAAGACAGTCTTCGTGTTCACCGGCTGTGATCCCACCCATCATTGACACCCATCATTGGGGCTAGGTGCAGAAGCATCTCTCATGGTTTGGCCTCACATTTGCTCATCTGAGCTGTCTGCGTCCAGCCCGCAAGTCCCTGTTGTCTTTTTCTTCCTGTGGTCAGAACCCACCAAATAAATAAAGTTAAATAAATAAAAACTCAATAAATAAACATTCAATAAATAACAAAGATAGATAAATAAATGAATGTATTAAATAAAGCTAAAAAAGGAAAGCAAGAGAACGTTATTCAATTTAAGAATGTCTCTGGCTTAACAGCATCTCCATTTCAGGGCAGAAGCCAAATTCCAAGCAAGGGTCGGACTCTGATAGTTTTAACCATGTTACTGTATCAGTTGTCCTGTTCCTGACGCTAGTGGCGAAGGGAGGTTCCAGAATCTGGTTCCACCTCAGAAGAAAACAGAGCTTGACTCTTCTCATAATTCTACCTTCAGTGAGCAAAAAGAAAAGAACACATAAAAGTGCAAACATACATCCATGTCTTATCTCCCGTCTTGCATGATTTTCTTCTGGAGTCACACGCTGGATGTTCACATTGCAGCAAATTCTGACTCATTACAATTGCCACTGCCTGCATTTCTCTCACATGAGAAAAACAAATAAGTGCTGCATATGCAATTTTTTCCCATTTTTTTTAGCTCTGACTTGGCCAGAGGATATAGGGCTGTCCCTGGGCAGTGCTTTCTGTGTTTGGAAAGTGCCTACTATATTTGTCCAATGCCTCAGCTGGTAAAAACAAAGAAAAATGTGAAAAACACAATTTAACATGCACTGAACTTCAGCATCCAGACCCAGTACTGGTTTGTTTTCTGTTCAAGGTCTGAATTCTTCTAATACAGTTCCTGTGTGTGTGTATGCGTGTGTGTGGTTTGGCTTCAATATTTCCTGGAGGAATGTGTCCATACAGCTAAACAAAATACCTCCCTGGGGGAAGCTTGTGCTTTACAGTTGCTGCAGAGCAGAGAGAAAATCAGATTTTACAAAGACAGAAATGGAGTACATCCTGTCAGGGTATAAGAAAAGCTTCACGCTTGACATCATTAATGGTCAAAATACAACATCAAAAAAATAGCATTTTAATCCAGTGCATTTAGATCAGGAGCCTTGAAACCTTTCCTGTCTCTTTGGGAAAAGAATAGGAGATAAATACATGAAAATAATAAATATTTTCTAGCTGTAGAAGGACTATGACCATGCACCTTTTCCAAACTGCTCTTTAAATGTGTTCCACATGCTTTGTAAGTCAGTCTTTTCCCCTGAGGCTTGGTCTGTTAACAAAGAGATGTATTAAATACAGATGAACAAAAAGATCAGCTCAGAGCTTTTCCTCAGTGACTACAAATGCTGATTCCTCTACAGGGCTACTCAGGCTTGACACCAGGTCTCTCTCAATGAGGACTCAGCATCCTCAGAGAGCAAGAAATACATTTAGCCTTTTCCTAGCAAGTTTAACACTTGACAGCAAGGCTTAGAAAATGTATCTCACTTTTTTTGTTCCACGTCCTATCAAAGTATAATGCTAAACAGAGCCGGCATCAAGAACCAACACACTGTATTTGGAAATGTACCACTTCTTTGAAAAGACACTGCTTTGATCACGTTGATACTTTCCTGAATGTTTTTCAATTTCTTTGAGTCTATTCGCTCCATTTCTCTTTGGTGTCAGAGAGAAAATGGTGTGGACAATGCTATCATTCTCTGCTTGGCACATTGTTTTATTACAGAAGCTCATGTACCTAAATTATGCAATACAAAGAATTGAAGCTGTGTCTTTTTGACATGAGCAAAGTTGATGCCAGCATTTTTTGTTAGTGTAGAATTAATGAATAAGACGGGTTGATGTTCTGAGTGCAGTTCATAGTGTGGCAGCTGCTGTGCTGCCTGTACTTGTGCTTTTCACATTCCGCAGGAGGAAACCCAGCCTTTCTGAGGGTGGTACTGCTTGCACAGCAGTTTTAATGCTGTGTTCAGATGAGGGCACGGTGGGGCAAACATAACTTCTCTGGTCAATGCATTACCGTGTCCTTCTCTGGGCTGGACTCCAAGGCCTTCAGCCTCTAGTTCATGCAGCTGTGGGCTCCCTCCCAGAAAGCCATGGGCCATCACCCTATGCCTCTGCAGCTTTAATTCTCACAACAGTCAAAGCGATGGCTACCAGTCAGCAATCAAGGCAGGCCCAATGCAAAGGGCAGCACTGAAGCAGAGTTTCCAGCTTACCTGGGCACTGCACCCCTTTTGTGCCTGGATTTCTGACTTTTTGAGTGACAAGGATGTGTGTGCATAGGGAGGTTGTCTACAGGACCATCTCGCTTTCCACCACTATGAGAGAACTTCCCAGTGACAACCACAGGAAAAGAGGCTGTGAATTTCTGAATCTCTCTCCAGGAGAACAGGACAAGGACCCAGCTGTTGGAAAAGTAACTGGAGTGACAAGGAAAGGGAGGCAGAAGGGGAAAATGCACACATTGTCCTATCTCTCCCATTCACTGAATATTCTGACTGTTCTTTCTGCAACCCATACAGTCTGAATTAATTCTCCTCGACAGTGAGTGACCAATAATGTACATGATACGCCACCAAATGAGCAGATCCCCACTTTTACACCAGTATCCATATCTCCTTGTCCTGTTGGATAACTCCTGTGACACATCCTAAGATTATACTTACTTTTTCATGGCATTTCTGATTGGTAACTAATATTCATCGTGTGATTCATAGAATCATAGAATCATTAAGGTTGGAAAAGACCTCAAGAACAAATATGTAGAAATAATCTTAGCACATTTTTTTCATCCTCTATTATTGCCATGTAATGAGCTCTCACATTACAGCAGAAATTCTACACAAAAACTCATAGTCAAACACATAACACTACTGGATTTCATGATTTCCATTAATCCAGTCTCTCGTGTTCATTATTTATTTATTTAGGCTATTCTGATGTTCTTCTCTGTTGATATTGGCTCCTATATTTTGTTTTTAGGCTACGTCAGTGGAAGGGTATATGGTAATACTAGTCACAAAGATAGACCATGTTTAATCTAGCAAAGATAATACTTCAGCCACGTGTGTCTTTGTGTTACCAGGCAGTCATTATTTCATACCATCTCGTTGATTATAAAGTAGACAACGAATATATTAACTCTGGATAATTTAACATAAACAGATAGGGTTTTCCTTTCGTATTTACCCAAGATTTCTAGGGAACTGGGAAGTCTCTTCCCCTCCTGTGCACTCACACATGCCTTTACCCTTTTTGGGCTATTTGAGGAACAATGATTTAACAAAGAACATTTAAATTGCCTCTGCAAACTTTAGCGTGACTTTACTCTTGTATACTCTATGTATATGTATATTAGAAGGACATTTTACATTTCAAAAGCAACAGCTTCTCACAGTTTTTTGAAGACGGCTTCCTGTTTCAGGAGAGTTTCTCATTTGCAAGGGTAGCCTCAGCTCTCAGCAAGAGAGATCACTGCAGTGACTCGCCAGCTCTCACTGCTGATAAGATTGTTTTTTGCCCCAAATGCAGTTTGCCTGGTTTTCAGCTTGAGAAACTTCTTTAAATTCACCAGTGACTTTGCCAGCTAGACAACGACAGCATCAGAGTGTGAATCACACCATTTCAATGGGCTGATTGTGAAATAAATATGAACAGGAACAGCAGGGGGTGGCTTTTGTTTAGCAGTCACAGTTTCCTTTTCACTATATGCCCTTAAAATGCCCAGGCAGACGATTAGTGGAGGGGAAGATTGATAGAATTGCATTTACATTTTAAATCAAGCCAAGTTCTCACTTCCCAGCTACAACCCTCCTAAAACATCAAACAAACAAACAAAACATAACAAAACAAAAAACCTGCAGACAAATAGAAAGGAGGATTAGCCTTCTAATGGAAATTAGCTTAATGGTTCAAAATTAAAAGTATAGACCTTGTCTTGTTCTACACATGAAAGGCATAACACTGCAACTGGGGTGATTCTGGACTGAAAATATTTCTCTTCATTCCATCCCTTACTGCTTTCCTCAGTACGTTAATGTTGACTCAGTTTTGCACCATTATTTCTCTTTCATTTTGGGAACAACTATAAGGCTAAAACAAAACTTTATAAAACTGTGAGAGTAAGTAAACACACTGTTTCTGGGAAGGTCCCCCAAGCCACCCTTGGATCTGACTCACCTTTCACCCAGCCGGTGACCATGAACACCCATCCCTTGCTTGGCACCCGCTGCCCTGGGCACCCCACACGAAGGTGACTGGGTTATCGCACTGCCAGGCACTCTCCAGAAAGCTGTCTGAGAATCAGCCGTGCAGTCAGGAGGGGCCCGTTTGGTGCCTCATCCTTGCAGATGTTCTCAAAACTACCTGTTGAATGGTGCCTACACCTAGCCAGATGGATGGGGGCAACACTTCCTCTGCTCTGCTCCTGCTGGGACAGCAGGTCAGCCTCCTGCTGTAGAAAATCCCCTGCTGCATGCTACAGTCCTGTTACTGTAGAGAGCTGTCAACTATACCATGCAGGTGTACAGCTACATTTCATGTATCTTTAACTAATTCTTTTCTTAGTCAGCTGACTTAAACAAATGCAAACTAAAAATACAGTTATAGGGACACCTATTCATCTGGGAATTCATTATGTGTGGTTTGGAAGGAGATTCTTTTTCCTCTTTCATTTTTATCAAAAGTATTTAAAACAGAAAAGTTGCAATGAAGACTGAAATTCAGGTTTAAACGAGGATGACATCTGAAACACAGCCTGCTATTGACAGCAGTTTCTGACATGCTCAGATTATTTTTTTCTCCTTGTTTAAAGACAAGTTGACAGAACGAAAAATATAGTTTATTGATTTTCTTAAACACAATGAAAGTCCACTTATTTTCATCACTTCTGGATTGTACCTAGTAAAGCACATCATCAACCACCCTATTTTGTACATTTTTGTTCCATAGAAGAGTACCTGTACAAGGTACTTGTCACAGTTCTAAGACACTGGCAAAAATGAGTGAAACCTGTGTTATGTCTCCAAGAGACTGGACTCCAAAAGGCAATGGTCTCTGCAAGAAACAAGAAATAATGCACCTGATATGCTCAAGCTTTGTCTTCAGGGCTTTTCTGCTACAAAGGCCAATGAACTGAACACAAGTTTTAATCTAGAGTGAGAATGTGGATCTGCAGGAGTCTGTGACATGTGTCATTGATTTCAGAGACAGCAGGATTTCTTCCACTGTACTTAAATGTAGATCGTGAAAAGCAGCGTATAGAAAAGAAAGTAGAACTATGGAGACATGATGTATTGTATGGACCTGTACTTCACCTTCTCGGCCACCTGAGATGAGAATTTATTTTACCTTGTGGTTGTGCTAGCCTGCTGGAAGAACTGTTGTTTATATCTAGAAATATACACAGCAACACAAGCTTTGACATTTGCAGGTTTCTAGGCAAGAATAAATAGAAAACTGAGCCTGCTAGCATTCTAAACAGCTACTAAACAGCTTCTGCGCAGGCTGTAGTTCAGCAGAGAAGTCTCTTTGGGTTCCTGCTTGGTTTGGACTGGGTTGTTATACAGAGCTACACTTTCAGCCTCATCCATTTATTTTCTTTTAGTGATATAATGCTTCTGAAAGGTGTGGGAATACCAGTCCTAGAAAATTTAGTCCCTCATCTCTTTGCAGATTAACCACAGCATAGACAAGAGCTCCTTGGAGGGACAACCTCTGAGAGCAGATAGATCAGACTTTGCATTTTTTCAGCCCTTGAATTCCCTGGTGGGCTTATGTTTGGGACAAATTTGGTAGAGGAATACACTTATTTGTATCACCTCTGTTACATTCCTTGCTGGCTGACATAATTTTTCATTCTGAGTGTAATTAGGAGGGGGTAGGAAGCTTGCCAGAAATGATAAGACCTGGAGCTATCAGCCACATTTGAATGTGCATGTGGAGAGAGAGGGGAAGCAAGGGCAAGGGGAGGGCAGGAAAGCATGAATCACTTGCTTTTACTGCTGAGCACTCTCTAAATCTGAACAAGGCTCTCTCCCCAAACCTCTGTTATTTAGGTCCCGACTTCAGTGTTAATAAGGCATGGTATTACCTTAAAAGAACTCACACACATGAGTGGTCTCGAAGCCCAGACGGAGTGCATACAAGGCACTTGTGTGCTGCTGGGAGGGAAGGAAGCAGCTTTGCCTGTGCTCACACCCAGCATGGGAGCTGGGCTGAAAGCATCGCTGTTATTTCACCGGAGAGGTCTGCGTGTTACTCTGAGCTAAAATTGCCTTTTTCTTAGCAAGGCAGTGAAGGTTTAAGACTCTAAATCCTGCATTGCTTGAATCAATAAGCCTAGCCACTGACAGGGCTAAAGCCGTGTAATTTCCCATCTCCCCAGTGCTGATGGCTGCGTTCCCGCAGTGTCCGTGGGAAATACCATTATCCCCATTACACAGACAGCTGCCAAGACACAGACAAGCCAGGCTACGCCTGCACTGTGGTGACAGACGCTCATCCGGACATTTCCAAGCAGTCCCAGGCACTGTCATCCTGCTGAGACCCACGTAGCCCAGGGGGTGCAGGAGCTTGCTGCCCAAGCCCCTGCACCTCTGCAAAGGCAAGTTGGACACACCACTTGAAGTGGTAAGCACAGTGGCTGGTAAGCACAGCTGCTGTCAGTGATTTGGTCACTGGTCCGAGGCAACGTGAGGAAATTATTCCTTCTCCCCAGCCCTGCAGGGCTGTCCTGTCTCTGTCCTGGACCACAAGACTTCCCATTTCCATATGTTTTCCTGCAGGGAAAGTGCCCAGTGCCAGGTTTGTGCTGGCGAGACCTCCAGATTTCAGAACATCTTGTTTCTTTTTCTGACCCAGATGGCTTAGCTGCTTCTATACACATTTTACCTAAGAACATGATTTTGAGCAGTAACATCTGTTTCCTGAATATATATGTAAATTTTTAAAAATAACAACAGCAGCGTGAAAAAAATAAGCCTGTACCACCGAGTAAGCAAAGAGAACTTTTGCTTAACTCTCACGGGGAAACAGCACTGCAAAGCCAGCCTGGCAACAGCCCTGACATCCTGCCTGCCTGCCTTATCCATTGCCCAGAGCTTGGCCAAACGGTGCAAACGACGCAAACCACCAGCAAAGACTTATTGCTAGCATGAAAGAGAAAAGAAGACACGTTGGATTACTCCAGCTTCAAACGCAGGCCCACTGTGCTGCTGTACCCGGCTTCCCTTCTGTACGCGGGCAGCTGGCAGTGTTGTGCACCAGCATCTCCAAGACCCACGGCAGTGTGTGGGGCTGCCAGCCCCTATCCCGAATTCAGTGCTGATGTCTACAAAAAGGCTCAACAACCTGTACTGTTGCACAGTGAGGAAAAACATGACAAACAGATAAGACCATAACCAAAACGCCAGAGTTTCCAAAAAGGCTGTGAACACCTCTTTTGTGCTGAGACCGATGCTTGCGGGGCAGTTTAGCTCTGCTCTGAAGCAGGAAGTGGCACCTTTGCCACAACAGCCTGTTGAGTCAGGGGGCTTTGAATCGAGTCTTAGATACACAGGGTTTTCTCTGTAAAGTGCCATTTTACTTTTCCTACTTTTCAATATAATCAGAAGCTCATTTCACGAGGTGTCTCATGGCAGCCCCCAACTATTTTAAAATAAACACTTTCATTAAACAAGTGGATTTTGGTGTTAGGAAGTCAGTGACTTGAAAAGGCTTTTGTCAGAAGTTGGTGGAGGCCCTGGTAGACTGTTCAAACATGGGAGGAATTTCTGCTGCATAGTGAGTTCTTTGACTTTTAGAAAAATATTATTGTTTGAGTTTTCAGTGACTTGGAAGCAAAAGGACAACATAGCTCAAAAATCTTTTTTAAAAATATACACGTGGTTTTGTCATTCTAATTTTCCTCTCAGCCCATGTGTCTGCTTTTGCTATGGAATATTCCTTGTAAAAGAGTAAATAAACACACTGCAAATAGCACTCAGGGCTGTAGTAACATCACCAGACTCAACAGTTGATGCAAAACTCAGAGGGTGTATGTCCTGACTCCTCTGAGCCCTCATATGCTCATTGAATTGAGGAGTACAGTAAAGATGTGTCTGTGGCGGAGATGTCCATGTCATGATGATCATGATGGATAGATATGGAGGTACTGATTTGCTCCTGTTGTGCTCCCTTCTAGTGCCAGCCTGATCATCACCCCACAGACTAGAAGGGCTGCAAGTAGCAGCTTCTCCATAGAGGCAATCCTTGGGCAAGTTTTGACTCTAATATATTTTGACCTTGTACCTTCCCCTCCTGTAGCTCTAAGGACTATTTCCATGTCCATTTTGAATATTGCCTCTCAGATGCTATTAGCCTTTGTGAAGAACAGCTTGTGTCTCTCTGATAAAGACCTTCTCTGCCCAAGGCAGGCTATGCACCAGAATTAATAAGTGGCTTTGCATATGTGACTGGATAAAGAGTGTCTGGAGTTTCAAGGACTTCAGTAACTGTCTATCTGGTTCAGGGTTGTGCCAGGTGCCTCAGACTGAAAGGACTCCCAGCGCCTGGTGTCACTAGCAAGTTCTCCTGAAGTCACCAGTGAGCTTCTTAGAGAAAAATAAGTTGTTTGCTCTTATTTGGACTGCAGATTGAATGTATCCAGAGCTCAAGGTTAATATTGCTTATGAGCTACGAATAGAAAATAACCGAGAAGAGGGGATCTGTCTTTCTTGAACTGAGTTGTACATTCTGTGTGCTGACATACGCAGAAGGACTGATGAGCTAGTAGACATTGGAAAATATCCATCTGGGTCAGAGTCAAATATGCACGTAATTTGGCCCAGGGAGAAGATTTAGGTGAGGAAGTTAAACTCTAGGCTTTCCTTTATAGCTCTTTTCTGAAGAAAATAAAACCTTTTTTCCTAGTGTTTCTCAGGGTAGGTTTTTTTTTGGTTTTTTTTTGCTATTTGAGTAGATATCCATCACAGGTGGCATTCCTTGAGTTAGTTTATATGGGATTAAAGAGAAGCCACAAGGCAGGAAGACTGCGTCTGAGCAAAAACTTCAGAGCAAACCTTTTCTTTGCTCTCTGGGCCAAGACGAGCTTGGTCACTCAGCAAGTCATTGCACTTTCCTGTTCTGCAGAAGAAACTCAAAGGGTGGATCATTTCCCTGCCTGCCATTGGCAAAGCATCTCTGCAGATGTGTGAAGCTAAGCAAATCTCACCTCTTAGGACAAGTGTCATGAGTAGCTGGCTGCAAGTGCGGCATCAGGCAGACTTCAAGTGCAAAGACGCGAATGGCAGGTGTCAGTCTTTTCCTCCCCCTTCATCACTACCTCAGAACATGGCCATCCAACCCAGCACCCTGCACCTTCAGAAGCTATTCTTCTGGCGTTTCATGCCAAAGAGTTTCCATGGGACCATGTTTGTCACAGCCACTTTGCTGACACCTAACTATCTTTTAGAACATGATCCATAGTATTTAATTGTAGTTTGAAATGGAGTCATCACTGTAGGCTTAGTATAGGTAAAGAGAAAGAGAATATCGCTCACACTTAACAAAAAAAAAAAAAAGCAAATGCTACATTTTGAAGAAATCTGTAGTAGCAGCTGGATTGCTGACCTCCTTTTTGCTGTTCAGAAGACTGCTCTTCTGGCAGAGAACTACATTTTAGCAGCTTGCCAAACAAGAATATGACAGAAGGATAATATTTCACTCCTACCCTCAGCTACCCTTTACAGTAATGAGATGGTGATTGAGAGTCGGTTTATTTACCAGCAAGGCTCACAGTAAGTAGCATCTTTTCCTTGGACGTGCACTAGGTAGCTGTGTTCAGATCTACAATCCAGATGCTTGGGGCCATCTCAGAAGGCTTCCTGTCTTCCTCTGGCCTCTTCATTCATTGTCTAGGCAACCCTCCTTCCTGAAAGTAAGAACCAGAAGCCCATTTGCCAAAGCCAGTCCTAAATTCCCCACAGCCAGGACTCAAATTTTCTTTCCTCTATGAGTATCGACCACTTTAACCTTCAGGAGCACACAATGTTACCAAACCAATAATTCTTTATGAAACCAAAGAAACGTATAACCAGATAGCAGTATGAAGTTCTCTTCCTCTACTTCCTCCAGGTGTTTTGATGGGTTTAAGTCAGAGCCCTCTGGAACATATAGAATAATTCTTTTCCCCCAAAACTACTTTTCAAGGCTCTGTTTTCCTCTCTAAAATGGCTGATGTGAAGGCTCTTTCTTTTACAGGTGTTCAGTCATTTCCCTTTCTCCCACCTTCAGATGAACCTTCCTGATCTACTGCAGTACCAGGGGATTGCAGTACTTCATCAGATACTTTACAATTTTGGTTAATACCAAGCTAGAATGTGAATTTGAAAGGTCCTCAAAATGGGAGGAGGGGCAACTTGTGAAATAGCCAGTTCTTCATTCAAGGGTACCTCCATTTTACGAGACAATTAACATGTAAGAACAACATATGTTCAGCCTCACGCCTGCATCCCAGCATCTGGATTTCTCAGCTCCATCTGGCATCTAATCAAAGAACAGAGCCTTAGAAATTCAGCTCAGAAAGGAAAATAGTTTTTATACACTTATGACAGCCATATAGAGATGTATTAATTCTGTTTGAAACCATTAATGTGTAAATACACAGGTCTCCCCAAGCAGCTGTAACAAGCACTATTGTTTTAATTAAGAAATTGTGAGCATCTGCATTAGTTGAAAAGAGAAAGTTATACTGGACCTGGGAGGCGTCCTTTACAGCAGTAACATTTCAGACCTGCTAAGGTTGACAAGCAAGCCTGATTGATCACTATCAAAATATGATACCAGTTGTGGAAGGATACCCCTCTATCTGCAGCCTGTGTAGTTCCACAGCTGTACGTTATATTCTCAAGAAAGATGTGTATGTGCTAAAGCACATACATGATCAAGGCCTATGACCCTCTGATAACCCTGTGCTGTTTCTTACACATATATGTGTTGTTTGAAATGCTCACTAGGTTGTTTTCTTTCTGGAATGAAAAGTGCCAGTAGTGTTTGTTTTTGTTATCCTTCCCTCCTTTCCCTGCTCCAGGCAGGAAGGCGCTAGCAGCTTTGCCTCATAGGTTGGCAGGAAATTTAAAACGGCAGCAAGCTGCTGCTCAGACCACCCCCAGACTTTTTTTTTCCCCATTGATGCAAGAGACTATTTAATTGGGGGCTGACTTGCCAAACTTACTCGTTGATGATTACCAGTAGCTGCCTAACCACGAACCGATTTTTTCCTCTTTCCTCCTCCTTTGGACAAGCTCCCCACAATGAAGATGCTGCTGAGCCTGATTGCTCTGCTCTCTGCTGCCCTGTTAGCTGGTGCAGCCCCTCCAACTTGCTATTCGAGGGTGTTGTCTCTGAGCAAAGAAATCACAGAGTCCTTTAAGGAGTTACAGACCTCCAAAGCTGTGGTGAGTCTACCTGAAAACTGCTCCTGCAAAGGCGCTGTGGGTCGCTTGCTTTTGGCAGAAGTTTCTCTCTAAACAAAATTGCACCGAGTCTTTTCTCTTTCCTGCAGGACTCATGCGTGGAGACGCTGCCCAGGCTGTACTTGGACATACATGTAAGTTTTCACGCTTCTTTCTTACTCCTCTGTAGTAAAAGCAGCTCATGGAAAGAGGACAACTCTTAATATTCTAACCCAGAAGAGTGGTTTGAAATTAATTTTTAAAAGCTTAATTAACTAGAGAGATGAGTGACCAAAAAAAAAAATCTCATTTTGAAATTTATTAAAATCCTTATGGAACTTCTGAAATTTTACTTGTTTAAAAACTCAAAAATGATGAAATCAACATTTTGAAGTGATTACTATTTGTACATTACTAATTCGTTGTGACAGAGCCTTTTCAGAAGTTAAATATGTGCAACAAAACCCTGAATAAGTGTTTAAAAAAGAAATGCAGAAAATAATTTATTCACTTAATAAATTGACTTCATTTTGTATCGTGAGTGGCTTCTGGCACTGCAGTTTTAATAAAAAGAAGTACAGGAATACCTTGCTGGCTTTTTTTCTTTTTTAAATAGCCACTTGTTGAATCCAGAAAGAAAAAGTATGCCTGAGGATATGGAAGCATGATACAGAGAAAAGACGACAGTAATCTCCCAGCAAATGCCTCCTGCACACATAGTTTATATCATAGCGTTCTGCCCTGGGATATCCGACATATTTTGTTTCTTTTCCCAGTGCTCAGCTGAGTAACTAAAAAGTAGAAAATAGACAAACCTAGAGATGTCTAACACATTTTGCCAGAGGCAACTACACTGTCAAGTTTTGCAAGTCAGGACCCTCCAGATCCCAGTTTCAGAGTTGAGAGTGCCTCACTTTGCAAAAGAGTGAGCAATGTTGAGTCCAGTGCTTCAGTTTCCCTTGCTTTAAAACAAGAGCCAGGATATTATTTACCTGCTTCACAAGGATATTGTGAAATTAATGTTGGCTGTGTTTTATTTTGATAACGCAAAGTCTGAGTTAAAAATTGCTCTGAAAATAAATCTTCCTGGTATTCATAGAATTGCCTATTGTACAGGAACAGAGGAATCATGTTTGTGAGATCTTGATAATCTGTTCACCAGCTCAATCAGGTGCTCTCTTAAAAGGGAGACAGTGCACCTCATGTAGGTAACTTCACCAACTACAGGAGCAAATTTGATTGTATTGGCACTCCTGCCTCCTAAACCATGTGCAAAACAAGCTGGCAGACCAAAACTGTGTCTATACACTTTTCCAAGTGCTTACTTGGACCAAACATCTTTGTTTTGAAATATTGATGGTGAATTTTCCTAACTGAAGTTTATACAGATTACACCTACATAGAGGTAGGAATTCAAGGTTCCCACAGAGGCAGTAAAAATTTTGTAAGTAGTGGATGAGAAACATAAATCTGTGTTTGTGCAGGGTTACACATACCTCTTTTGCGTGCTTTGCAGAATTACTGTGTGTTGGCAAAACTCCGTGATTTTGTGGCCTACCCCAGATGTGAGAGAGTTCTTGAAGTGAGTGAGCTGAAGGAAAAAGCCCGGAGCCTGTACACCATCATGATCTCCTACTGCAGAAGGGTAAGTCAAGATGCACCAAGAGGGATATAGTGTCTGCTTTTAGCCCACTCTGTCTCCACACTGTCCCCTGATGAGCAAAACTGGATCAGTGCCTGAGCTTCTCAACATTGTGAGATCTTCTGCCTTCCTCCTTATAAATGTTAGCCTTCTCTTTTGTTTTTCCAGGACTTGGTGTTCCTCACTGATGACTGCAGCGCTCTGGAAAATCCTGTTCTGCCTCCCATTGATCCTTCCATCATTGAGAGCTAAAATGGAATCATCCTAAAAGCTGTACGTGAGAAATTTTCAAGGAGATGAAGAGTCAAAATACATATATGTGGTAAACTACAACAATAACAACTAAGATCTTTTTCAAGCACACTAGCAATATTATCTCAGACCTACCCATTTTTCTCTGCCTTAGCAGGAAATGAACTGCATGCCTTGCATACCTACTGAGCTGCTGGGGAAACTATGGTTAGAAAGCATTTTTTCATTGGGCAAGGTATGATATTTCAGCTTAGCCAAAAGTATAAGATATGTTTTGTTTAAACGTTAGATACTAGATTTTTTTTAGGTCTTTTGTGAATAACTAGAGTCATATATCAAAAATACATTAAGATCAATATTCTATCCTGACTTTGCAGTTCTTCTTTTATTAGATGGGCTTGGAAGGGACCACATTTATTTTTCTTAAAGTGTTTGATAAGAAAAGTGTAACTCTGTACTGGAAGACGTCTCCCTACATAGTTCATATACATATGCTGATAGTTTTTGATGTCAGACTTGTAAGAATAGACGTGAAAGTAGCCTGTCTCTGGGGAAAACTCAATAAAAACAACCTTCTAATCCAAGTTGCTTGTGTTATGTATTTTCAAGATCAATCCAAAAGGTGTCATTCTTACAAACTCACTTTTCGGGCACTTGCAAGTTGTTTTTCACAGTATAAGCCGTCTTTAGCTTTGTTTCCATAGCAATGCAAATTTTGCTATGTCTGCATGATTTGACAATATCTAACTTTCTACTGCGAGAATTTTTCCTCACTGTAAACAATTTCTCTGAGGAAATTAGTGGATTTTTTAAAAATACTGTTTCTGTTGTGAGAATGTAAGTTGTGAGACAGTGGTTCACAAAGCCTGTTAAATGTTTCATTAGATTGTTGTACTTCTAAGACACAGCCCATATACCAAGCTACTGAGATTAATAAAATTTCTAGATAATAGTTCCAGAGTCATTTGTCCCTTCAGCATTTGTAGGATATGAGAGTTCCACATCTGGCAGCTCTTTGGTGCCAAGAAAGAAAGGATCTTCCCCATATTCTTGGAAGTAGCTGCTACTACCCCAGAGTCTCATCCTTCCCTCTGTGCAAGTTGTTTCACCTTCTCCTGTACAGTAGAAGGTGATGGTTCATCTGCAACACAGCCAGCACTGGTGACTTGGTCAGTGGTCTCACTATGTTTTATAAAAACCACATCTTCTGTAATCATGGGATTCTGTGACAATCACAGCTCTTCTGTCATCCTCTCATTTCAGTGAATATCTGAAGGTATCAAGAAAAGTTATTGACAACTGTTATGGAAATAAGTGAATCATAACATTAATTCAAAGGAAAAAAATGTGTGGGGCTGGGGGGAGGAGATTTTTTTCTTTATTTTGGGATAATCCTATTCTGTAGAAACTATTAAGCTGATTTTAGCTGTAGAAAATTTGACTATCCCACTGAACCCAGGGAGAGTGAACCCAGGAGAGATACAGTGATGAAAGCAAACAAGTGGTTTTCTTTTCAACAAGTTTGTTTCAAATCTAAGTGTAGATTCAAGGAAAGTACCCGTCAGACTTTGTACTTCTCTCTTGAAGATGAAGTCTTCATATGCTAGCTATACCAGTCCTCTAGATGAGCTTGTTCCCACAGGCAGCTCACAGCAGTTCCCATTCAGGTGTCTTTATAGGCATCTTGTAGAGACAGTAGCAAGCTTAGCAATTTGATCTAGCACCAGGCTGAAGTCAAAAAAGTACAACAGCTCAGATAGTCCTAATATCAGAAAAATCATTGCTTAGTTTGCCGTTTAGGATCACCCTCGTGTCCAAGCCAGCAACCTCTGTACAAGATCCTATACACTTCAAATATACCAATACCATTTTTTCTGCCTCACCTGGATATACCCAACTCCTCATGCAGTAACCATATCCTGGAATAAGGGCACCTATTAGCATGCTTGCAGGGAGCCTGATAACCACATAGGGAGTGTGTAAGCCCTAGCAGCCTGCTGGTTCAAGGAGAAATGGAGGTGGAGTTGAACCATGTGCTGTCAGACTCTGCATTCAAGTCTTTCCTCCCTTTAACCAAAGGCTCAGCCACCGCCTGGGAAAGCACGTAGTGCTGGGATAACATCAAGGCCTATACACTTCCACACAAGTACCAAAACCACATCACAGCCCCTGCTTTTCATTCCTTTATACAAAGACAGCCATGGATGTACCTTGCAAGAAAGTGTGGTATGGTCATCACAGGCCATGGCATCTGCAGAGCTAACCCAGGGACTGGGCAGTATGTGTGCTTGGAAACTGGCAGCAAAAGCTGTTAATTTTTGGCTATTTTTTCCACCTCCAGATGTCACAAGTTTTAAACACAGGTCTGTTGTAAAGCTTGCACTGTGACTTGGCAAGCAAACTGCAGAGCAAGATACATTTCCTTTCCCATGGAAGCACACACAACTCTGTCCCCAGAACTGGACTTTGGTTAAAATCTGCACAGGTAACCATGACACTTCTGCCCCTGCTTCTCTCCTGTCACATGGACACACACTTTCTGAAATTGAGTATTTGATGAGGATTTTCTCATGGATCTTCTCATAGCTCCTCTTGATCCTGCTTTGTTGAAGTCAATAAGCCTTCCCTAGTCCATTTTGATGGAATTCGTGGTCTTAACTCCAGATTACTCCCATAATGCTCCCATTCTTTCAACCACCTTCCAAATACATTTCTCCTGCTTTAGGCTGATTACATGTAGCCCAATTTCTTTAGAACAAAATTTCTTGCAAGGAGTCTTTTGAATTGGAAATAAATTGTAAATCATTACTTTATGTTTCTTTAGTTAGTAACTTCAACCTTTTCACAACTGACAAGGACACACTCTGTCTGCAATACACTCTCAGCAGGGTTACTTACCAACTGCTCTGTTTGGTGCTGTTGCATCCTACTTCTGCAGAACCTGAGAAAAGCGACTAGATGCTTTGGGGACTGTACATACTTGAATGGACTTTAAAAGCCAATCCTCCATTTGCAGATGCTGTATATTTTATTCCCAGAATCAGATTTGTCTGGTCATTGGTGTGCTTTTACACCAAATGTATTCCCTGTGGTTTACACTGTGCCTCTCTTCACATCTCATATGTCATTTTTAGTGGAAAGCATGCTGAAAGCAAAGCTATGCTCTTTCAGTTCACAGTAACCTGCTGTCACTCAGACTGTCTTAGTGAGATTTGTGATTAGATGAACTCTTTTTATGAATGCACCTTTTTTCCAGGTTGTCACAGTCCAGGGGAAAAAAAAAAAACAAAACAGTACACTGATAAAGAAATCTAATCCACTTGTAGTTTGCCAAGAAATCACTCACTTCTCCTTTTCAGTAAGACAGTAAGTTTGCAGACTTTTTTAATTTACCATAATACCAAGTATATAAGGAGCAGTGGAGCCATTCATGCAGCTGGGCATTTACTCCTGTGACACAGCAGTTCATGCTCGTTAGGGCCCCAGCAAACAGGGAGACTGTGAAGGGATTAAGAAAGACATATTTGTTGTAATTTGCCAACTGGCATCTTGCCTGGTTAGTGCAGGATATTACTAAAAGCTCATCATTAAGAAACTGTACTCAGTTTGTGCAATGATTAGAAAAGAACTGTAGAAAAACAAAGCATCAGTTCTGTTGTCTTGCCTGTAGAAGAAGGGTTGTTGAAAGCAGCAGTCAATCCTAGGACGAGGTTTCCTTTTGCAGACTTTTCTCATCTGCAAGAAGCCTCATTAAAGAGCTGTCCTAGGACTGCTAGGCTCTCCCTCATGTTATCTTATGGAATTCCAAGGCAGTCAAGATGGTAGGTCATGGTGACTGTGTCTGCAAAATTATTTGAAAACATTAATTTCCAATTTTGCCAGAAATTTATATTCTGGATTTTACTAGAATCAGTTCCTTTCCCATCTCTTTTGTTCCAGTGTCAGTCACAAGAGTTTCTTTAAGTAGGCTTTCTGGTTACTTAACTTCTCATACACTGTTTTTAGTAAAACCAGGCTGGGGGTGAGGGCTAACAAATGTCTAATCTCTGACCACTACCCCAAGTCAGGAAAGACAGCAGCCTTTGAGCAGATAATTAGATCATCCAAAGTGTCGGGGTTCCACTGATGCTCCATGGAATACATGTGACCCAGTACTAATTAACATGGTACAAATTAAAAATGGTCTTATTAAATACTTTAAAAAAAAAAGAAAAAAAACCCAAGTAAAGTAGCATTGGAGAGGAATATGAACTTTTAGGTTGCATACTTTCTGGAGCAGAGCGTTAGTTCGTCCAAACACCAGATTTGAGAGTGCCCATTTGTCTGTTGTACCTCTCCCTATGTATTTGACAACTGTGGGTTGAGCTAACTGGATGCAGTAAGAGATTTTCCAAAAATATGCTACAATGCTAAGGTCTTCTACAAACATTTAACCACCGTAGTTAGGAAGAACCTCCTCAAAGATATTTTGCAATAGAATGAAATATATTGACATTACTTCATTAATATTCAACCCTTACAGAAGAAAAAAGACAAAGTCATTAACAAGAAAGAAACTCGAGACCTCCTAATGCATCCCTTGACCCCAAGACTAGCCTGACTATCCCAACGCACTCCTGATAACAGCTTGCCTGAAAGATTTTAAGAAGGAGTTGATGCTAGAAAGCCCACAGAAGTTCAAATCAATTCATTCCAGACCCTCCTTTTGTTACAAACTTTTACCTGGTACTGAGTTTGCCCTCTCAAAATTTAAGCCCATGCTTCCCACTTTATTCAGTACAGAAATGGGGATTGGATTGCTTTTTTTTTTTGTCTTTGCAGCAGATGTTAGTACAGTTGAAGACTTCTGTCTCTCTCGCTCTACTCTGCAAATCCAATTCTTTCAATCTTTCTTCATTGATCAGAGGTCTAGTGTGATGGGTTGGCCCTTGGCTGGGGGCCAAACCACACACACCTGCTCACACAGTCCCTGCCCCCACCCAATGATAGGGGAGAGAATTAAAGAGGTAAATGGCAAAGAGGACTCGTGGGTTGAGATAAGGACAATTTAATAACTAAACTACAATAATATTAGAAATAATACTATATACAAAGGTGCAATGT
>WKFP01014061.1:607947-637118 GCA_011057875.1 Pterocles orientalis | reverse complement strand
TTTTTTTTTTTTTTTTTTTTAAGTAAGGCCTACAAATTCCGTTCTGGATTGAAGCATGTCATGAGTATTTTTTGTTCAGCCTTTACACAGTGCCGGGTTGTATAGCCTGGGCCCAGCCTGCGACTAACTAGTGCAGTTGGGAGTTGGGCTAAGGCACAGACGCTTCTGGGGTTATGGCAGACAGTTGCATTTATGTAGCAGCTTTCTTCACCCAGCACTTTCATTCCCTTTAGCCACTGCTGTTTCATTTTCATTAAGGACCTGAGAAGTCCTAGGAGCCTGCAGCCTGAGCTTTGCCAAGCCTTGTATGGAAACTAGGAGAAAGTCTATGACCAAATTACTTGCAGCCTGGGGTATATATGCCATTCGTGAAATTCTCTGCATCAAAGGTAAAGAAATGTCATTAAGTGATACAGGAAAAAGGAAGAATGACACAGTACGACAGTCTGCAGGAAGGTTAAAGCTAGGCAAACTTCCACCATGGCCACAAAGAGCAGGCAGAAGGTCAGAACCACATCTTCTTGCTCTCCCACCCCGCAACTTGCTACTCAGCACTTGTAAGAACAAATTGGCTTATCTGGTTGCCTGACATAAACCTGACATTAGCCGTGTCTTTTTGCCATGATCTTCAGAGGCAAAAGTTCTTAGCTGTTCCTGAAGGTTCTTCAGTCACTTTGGCTGAAGAGAGGGAAGAGAATGGGGATGGGAAGGAAGAAGAGCCAAGCGAGAGAATCCTGCATCTTTGTTTGTTCAAAGAAAGATGGTTCATTTTCTGCAAAACTGTCTTCCTCAACCAACTGCAAATGCATCAGACCCGCACCAGTATCCTGTAATGGCATTTTATCACCTACGTCCTCACTAAAAAGTCTTATTCAGAAGAGCAATTCTGCAAAAAAAATAATTTCTAATCATCACTGTCTTCAAAAGAGGACAACAAAGAGTTGCTCAAGAAAATCTATTGATAAGGGTAATTACGCTATTAGGCTTTCTCAATCATCTCTCCATACATACAGCAGTTACTTTCAACTTAGAATCATTCATCAGCGTGGCATAAAAGTCTGGATAAAGATGTAGACAGGTAAAGAAAAGATCATGAAGTGCTTTATGTACATTAATTATACCTCATAATATCTCTGACAACTCAGCAAGAGATCATTAAATTTAGGCATTGATGCCTCTAAATCAGACTGCTTAGTTATTTAAATGCAGTTTTGAGGAGCTACATATGAGCACTGTGACATAAACAGCTTGCCTAGCATCAAACGTTGTTGATGACAAAGCCAAAAACAAAGCATATGGCTTTTGAGCCCCCTCCTCTAGCTCTCTGAGCACTGGCTTTAGCCAAATGTCCTAAAGTAGTCTAGGAGTGGCTCTTGTATTTACTGACAACCAGCATTTTACACAGCAATCAAATGGATTACTATTTCATTGTACCTGGCAAGCTTTTGACTGAAGCTAGATTTGTGGTGCAAATTTAAAATGAGTTCTTATTACATATGCCAGAACTGGTTGGAAGAAATATTTCCCCTGTTAAAGCTCTTGTCAAGCCAATGAAAGGCCAGTCTCTTCTCTGCAATGTGTATCTTGTAGTGGCTTATACAGGACACATGACATTGAAAAGCAAAGACCTGATGGTAACAGCAAAATGTACTTCACAAATTGCTTTGTGGAAAGAACATAATCCAAAATTCATCAGGAAACAATAACTTCAGAAGAGTCCTGGATTCCTAAAAAATGTTGAAATCCTGCAGAACATTACAAACTGTTTAACCCAGACCTCTAAAAGCGCAGTGATTTGTTGTTAATGTCTTCAAAAGCCAATACTGCAGACACTGCCACTGAGACCATATTATGCAAGTGCCTCCATACACTTTACATGCTTACAGTCAAACATTAAGATGTATGACATCCTCTCCCTTACCTGGGCAGTGAAATGAAATATCATAAAATAAGGCCACTGAACAGTTGGTGAAAGTCAAAAGCCCTATCAGGATCAGAGTCTGCAATTCTAATCTAAAAATGAGGGAAAGGAACCAACATTTTCGAGTGTTAACTGTGGTGTTACAAACAATAGTATTTTAAGTGGGATTCCTCCTGACTGTCAGGGTATGCTATGAAGAGTCCAGGGTACAGATCAGATCAAATAACTGATGCTAGCAAATGGGAAGCTCTAGCAGGCAGTAATATTTCCTTTTATGCAACTATGTGGAACAGTTGGTACCTGGATTTTACACAAATATGCAGCACAGTTAACGGTATGTTCTGCCATAGTGCAACTGCTGTAGGACTGGATACATTGTAGGATGCATTCATTGGGGAACTCTCATAAAAGAAACATATGAAAGGAAAAAGAAAAAAAAAAAAAACAACTGAACTATCTGTGTGTCAGCTATGCTGATTACCCAAGCCTAGGTCCAGGCTTGGTACATAATCCTGTGCTGTAAAATCGTAGAATCATAGAATCATAGAATGGCCTGGGTTGAAAAGGACCATAGTGATTATCTAGTTTCAACCCCCCCGCCATACGCAGGGCCGCCAACCACTAAACCAGGCTGCTCAGAGCCACATCCAGCCTGGCCTTGAATGCCTCCAGGGATGGGGCATCCACAACCTCCCTGGGCAACCTATTCGCAGTACCTTTATGCCATGCATTTCATGTTGCTTGTTCTCACTGGACATCCCTGGTGCTTTGGTTCTGCTACTTTCTGTCCTAAAACCTATCCGATGTGAGCAGGGACAATATTTCTCTTCCAACTTTCTTCTCTTGCTGGCATCAAGATGAGAAAGTAAACTTTGGAATCTCTTGATTTCCTCAAAGGGAGATTAAATTCTGATCTTTTCTGCACCATTTTAGGGTGCAGAAATGTCTTTAAATCATCCACTATGTTCATTTGGGCCAAACTGCAACGACCCTTGCTCATAGGTAGTGAACAGACTCAAGAGGCAAACAATTTTGGGCATGCTGTTGTCCAGGAGCATTTCTGGGCTGCAGCTTGTTGGTTCCTTGACTCCAGTGATCATAGATACCTGGTTACAGATCTACTGCTCCACCACAGAGAAGCTGAACAGCCATGGCATGATGGTGTCGTGGACCATGCCATCTTACAGGTCTCTACACTCAAAAGGAGACCCACAGCAGGAGATACACCCACAAACATCCTGCACTTTCCCATCATGCACACTCTTACATGAGTTTGCACCATGCTAAAACTTCATGCATGGAGTCTTCATGGGTCATAGATTAAACCTAGGTAGCCTTTTATTATTGCTTTTTGAAGCAACTTGATTTGTTAAGCTACGAATAACCCTTGTTTATTGCTTCAATCTGGAAACCAGACACTGTGTCTCAGCATCTGAGTCATTGAGCTGGACCCAAAAAAAACCCAGCAGTGACACAGCTACCAACTTTTTAAACTGGCTGAGTACAACATAAGTTTTAAAAGCACATTTACAGTGAAAACAGTGAAGCTGGCAACAATAACTTACACCTTTCATCTTAGGTTTTTGTAAACTTAGGCTCTGCCTTAAGAGACTGTGTGCTGTTTGACTCAGACTTCACAATCAAGCTTTTGGCATTTCACCATTTTTGCTCTTCGTCTTTCCACAAATTTATGACTTCTACTCACCAAGTCAGATTGCAAAGTCAGAAAGCTGCTGTGTGGACTATTTTTCTCTTCTCTCCACTTAGCTTCATTGATTTTGAAATCTGCCTCTCTATAGCTGACTCAGGGTTTATTATTAACAATAGCCAGACACATTTTGATGCTACTTGATGCTGAAGATAGTTTTGGATAAATTGGAGGAAGATTGCTGTAATACAAGAAGGCAAGACAATCAGCTTTGTCTCTGTATGTCTAGAGTATGAAAAGTTTATTGCTGAGTTTAATTTATCTTTACTGGAAGACACATGAACTCTACGAGATAAATTTGTCCCAAAAGTGCAGAAAACAGTGTGCCTCATAGCAATGGTGTTCATTTATCCTTTCAGTCAATTCCCATAAATCAGACCCCCAAAACGCAATTTATAAATATCCTATTATATTATGGAAGTTACAGATAGTAAATCTGTTCCCCCTGAAATTGTATTCCTTGTTCTTCATGCTTTTCAAAGAGGATGTCTTTACCTATGCTAAAGCAAGAGCACCAAAAGACCAAGGAGTTCCTGACAAACCCCAAATATAAAAAGAAAGCTCACATGGGGTGGAATTGGGGTCAGAAGACTCAGGAGGAATATAGAGACACTGTCTGAGTATGCTAGGACAGGGTTAGGAAAGCCAAAGCCCACCTGGAGTTGAATCTGGCAAGGGGCTGTGAGGGCTTCTACAGATACAGGGACCTGCATTCCACAGCAGCATGGACCCACTGCTGAAAGGGGAGGGGGAGCTGGTAACAAAGGACATAGCAAGGGTACTCACTGCCTTTTTCACTTCCAACTTTACTGTTAAGATCAGCCTTCAGAAATCCTAGGCCCCAGAGACCAGTAGGAAAGTCTGGAGCAAAGAAAACTTACGCTGGGTAGATAGGGATCATGTAAGGAACATTTAAACAATCTGGACATACACAAGTCCACGGGTCCTGACAGATTTAACTCACGAGTGTGGAGTGTTGATGTCGTTGTGAGGCCCCTCTCAATTATCTTTGAAAGATCATGGTGATTGTGAGAGGTTCCCAAGTACTGTAAGAAAGCAAAGGTCACTCCTATCTTCAAGTAGGGTAAGAAGGATTTGGGGAATTGCAGGCTGATCAACCTCATCTCCATCCCTGACCAAGTCCTCCTGAGAACCATGCCCAAACGTTTGAAGAACAAGAAGGTGATTTGATGTGGTTGGTATGGACTTATGAAGGGGGAAATCATGCTTAACCAACCAGGTAGAATCTTACATCTGGACGATGAGTGTGGTGGAGGAGGGGAGAGCAATGGATGTTGTTTATCTCAACTTCAGAAAGGCTTTCAACACCGTTTCCCATAATATCATCAAAGATAAGCTGAAGTACAGACTACAGAAGTGAACAGTGAGGTGTATTGAAAAATGGATGAAATGCCAGGCTCAAAAGATTGTGATCAGTGGCAAAAAGTCCAGTTGGAGTCCAGTCACTAAGCGATGTACCTCAAGGGTTGATACTGGGGCCAACATTTTTGGCCCATTGTACAAGTCCTGCACCTGGAGAGGAGTAACCCCAGGCAGTAATACACACTGGGGGCCAAGAGTCTGGAAAGCAGCTTTGCAGAAAAGGATCTGGAGATCCTTATGGACACCAACTTGAACATGAACCAGCAATGTGCCCTTGTGACAAAATGGTAATCATGGGCTACATGGCCAGCAGGCCAATGCAAGTGATCCTTTCTCTCTGCTTCCCCCACTCTTACTGAGAGGGCAGTCAGATGCCAGAACAGGTTTCCCAGAGAAGTTGAGAAGTCTCCATCCTTGCAGATATTTGAAATGTAACTGGACAAGTTCCTGAGCAACCTGCTTTAGCTGATTCTGCTTTGAGCACGTGGGGTGGACTAGACGTTCTCCAAATCTGTACCTTCCTGTGATTCTGCAATTATATCCATGTGTAAGGAAGATAGGTTAGTGCAGCTCTAACAAAAGTATCTGAAAAGTTTATTTGGTTCTCAGCAGGGAAAGGTCACTATTACAAGCTAGTGTATATAACAGACACCACTAGTGCAGTTTTTCTTCTTGCAACGTTTTTCCCCCAAACTGTGAGTTTCTCTGACAGAAGGATTGAATATAGACTTGGTTAGAAGAATAATTTCAGTAGTAAGGAGGGACAATCTTTTTAAACAACTCAGCTGGGATTTTCCATTTACAAGAGCTCTGTGCTAGTTTTTACGCCTGTGAACAGTTTTCTGTTAAGTCCAGCTTCCAACAGCAGAAACAGTTGCTTCTGTCATAGAAGGGGAAGGGAAGAATACCTGAATAATATCTTTATTTGGAGGAAAGTCATCTTCTTTGAGAAAGGAAAAATAAAAACACTCAAAGTGTTCTGCAAGGCAGAGAACTGAGTAGCACTTGATAGTATGGCACAAGACGTACCCTGGGAGTCATTCCAGGAGCACATGGGAGCCTTCCCATGCTTGATTGCTTCCTTTACCCTTCTGTTCTGTAGCCACACACTCAGTGTTAGGAATATTCCTCTAAGGAAGACAGGCGATTTCCTTTTGTCTCCCTTTTAAATTAAATTCCTAACTGAATCTCTGCAAATTAGAGATTCAAGATCTCAAAAGTAGAACCATCACAACCTCTTTACAGTGTGGGGTGATGTGAAGAGACGCGAAAAGCCTTCTGATGCTCCTAAAGCCCATGTTGTATCTTCTGCCTCACTAAGAGCAACAGTTTGTTAATGAGTAAGTACTCCCTTGGCTCCATAGGGAATGTAAGGGCTTGATGGCCCACCAAAGAAACTCCTGCCACCAGTTATCACCTTGTTTAATGACTGTGGGCTCAGTTCAACAAATCAGATAGATAGGCATTCATATTTAAACATTATGCTGAGTAGGAATGGATTTAAACACACATCGCAGAATGAGCTCCTAACTGAATCTTCCAGAACACTTTTGTAGGTAAATATCTTCCCAGGCAACATAGCCAAGTAAAGTGTGCCTGTTTTACTTAATCGCTGTATTAAAACCAATGGCTCATGCTGTTCCTGTAAGAGAACTTACATAAGGTGTTCTACTGAAGGTTATGAATCTCGTTACGTCTAGGGAAATCAAAGTCTTGTTTCTCCAAGTGCATAAACACTGACTGAAATCATACAGGGACGTATTCATAAATTAACCTTTACAAGTACTAGCAATACCTTGTAGACCAGTACATCAGAGAAATTGCGCAACTGAATCTTACCTTGCAGATATGTAGGCTTGAACAACACCATTTGATTAGTCCCGTTGAATTCAAGGGATTATTCTAAACAGAAAAGTTATCCAGTATGCCTAAGCACCAAACTCTCCAAAGGTTAAACACTCAAATACTTTGAAGAAGATTAAGTACAAGTGTCTCAAAAACTGGATCAAAGTAATAGAAACCGTCAGGAAAGCATGAATAAAATTGATACCCACTGTAACAAAATGGAAACAGCTTAAAAAGATTTAGAGAAAATTTTGTGTTCTAGAATTAAAAAAAATACATAAAAATACATAAGTGAAACAAGAAATAGGGCATTTGCACAAATGTTTTTCTGTCATATAGTTTCTAAAGTGACCAACAGAGATGACAATTCCTCTGTGCCTATCAAATTAACTTGTGATCTAAACAGTGTATCTAATAAAACACTAATGGATGGATTGACTTCCAGTTTATAGCTTTCTGAGACAGGATTGATTTCTGAAAATTAGAATTCTAGCTCTGAATGGTCACTTCCAGAAGAACAGGATAATTCAATGCTGTTAAGACACAAGTGAAACAGCTTGCCCTCCATCTTCTACTGTTCCCCATCCCAGACACTCCTCTCAGTCTACTGGTGCTGATAAATGCTCACCTTTTGGAAGGAACATATGTAAATACATATGTGTATGTATTTTTTAATTGTTATTTTTTCGCCAAACTTACAGTCTGTTACTGCAACCATAAAGCCAACATCCAGTCAGGCATCCCAGAGGCAGAGACCACAGAGAAAAATAAAGCTGTATCACAGCAGAGGAAACAAAAACCAAATGTGCTTTATTCAGCATCACAAGAGGTAAGAGCAGCCCAGGCCAAACTACGAAAAGTCACAGCCAGGAGGCCATCCCACCTTCTTCTTCCTTTAATTCATTTCAGTTTTTCCAAAAACACACCTTTGACCTGTAATCCAGCAAACTAATCCAGGTAAAACTGAGTAACTTGAAGTTCATTCAAATCTAATTATTAAAGATAAACTTTGAAAAGTTTAAGTCACAACAGCTGAAGGGAGGACAGTTCAGAGATTCCTGTGCACTGCAGCAGTCTTCTGTTAAACCATTACTCATCTCCACTAATTGGTTTTGGCTTCCGATAAAGATTTTGAAAATAAATTAACTCTACTTTGGAGACAGCACACTAGTGGCAAGATGGGGAATCTTATTCTAGGAAAGAGGATGGTCACTGAATGACTGTGTTTCTGCCACTTAAAGCTTCCTTTTTCCTTTTCTTCTCCACAACTGTAACTTGAAACAGACCTATTCTGGTTACTGAATTCATTAATCACTAAGGACTTCAGTTGCTGCATATCATGGTCTGTGAAATGATTGCTTTAGCAATTTGGAGGAAATTTCTCAGGACTTCCAGACTTGTGCACTGATCTGACAGAAAAAGGAAAATAGGTATAATTTTTTGCTAGATCAGAGTGCCAAATGTTGGGCGAGGCAAAGAAGAGCAGGTTATGTTAGCAGTATCCTTGTGCTAAGCAATAAATGATAGGGATAAAACTTGAGATTGGGAATGGGGAAGACTTATCTAAAAGTAAAGTTTAGGGGAGAAGGAAGCCAATTCTGACAATCATCTCTCCAACAAGACAGGCTTAAGCTCAAAAAACTGCCAGGCTCTGGTACAAATGGGTCTGCAACCCATCTCTGCCTGGTTTATAGATGGAGGAGTGCTCTTACTGGCACTTCCATGTATGGGACCATCACTGCCATCATCATGTGAATTATAGTGACTCAGGCCAGCAAGATCTGTGAACAAACTTTCTTGTGGACATCAGCCAGACCCTGAATAACCTTTGAGGATTCACTCCTGCCTGGACCAGACAAACATGGCTGTGCAGTCCTCCTGCCTCCAAATCACAGCCCACCCCCGTCCCATACCTCTTCACTCCTTCATACACAATATATCAGCTATGCTCTCTGTCACTCTGAAGACCTGTATGGTGCTTCTTTCCTTGTCTCAGGTACTTGGCCTGGATGTAGGCAAATGCAAACGCTTCACAGTAGCAGATATAAACAATTTCTGCTCTTTAGTCACTTAGAATGTGATGACTCCAGTTCCCTGGTCCCATAAAGCATTGCCTTTTCCCTCATGTTTATAAATTAAAACTTAAAAAAAAAAAAATCACACCGAAAATGCAACTCACAACAGTGTTTCCCTTTCAGACTTCCTTGTAGCTAATTTTAGAACCAGCTACAAATGTCTACTACCTCAGAACCACCAGGCGGAAAAAAAAGCCTCCATCTGCTCCCTGACTTTCTAGTCATCCCTTTTCTGCCAAGGAAGCAAAGTGTTATTGAGAGAACCAAAATCCTCCAACCACCTTACTGAGAGGAGAGACAGGACATACATGTTTATAAGCATTCAGGACAGTCAGCTATCACTCAGCTCTTGTACAGCCTGAAGAAAGTGATTTAGCTTTGCTGTCCTACCCAGTATCTGTCTCTCTGCAAATTGTCCCCCAAGTCAAAGGACTGCTCTCTTCTCCTGCACCAAGGACCACACTTCAAGCAGTGTCAAACTGAAGCCCTCTTAAAAAGTCTAACACAGACCTCCTTCATTTCTGCCTCACCCTCTCTTCAGTCTCATTCCTGTCATGCTCTCTCTCCAGCCACATCAGTGGTCTTTTCCTCCACATCTCTCTGTCTCCACATTCTTCAGCTCTCTCTTCCTTACTCTTCCTCCCACCATCCCCATCTTTCCTTTCCCAGAGCTAGGTCTCTTTCACTGTTGTTTGTTTCAGGCTCCAGCTCCTCCTTTGCCAGGCTCCTTTTTCCACACCCCTTTTTCCACCTCCTTCCAAGAACAGTGGGAAAAGTGCTCTGCAGTCAGGGGAGCCACCAGCAAGCTCTCCCACACCTCCTCACACCATCTCCCATGCTTCCCTTCTTCACACCAGTGTCCTGGGTGGCACGACTCATGCAGATTGCTGCAGAAGAAACCATGTTTTAAGAGACAACAATGTCATACAGAAAAGTTATCCAGTTCTCCGAGAATGACAGAAGGAGAACTTCCGTATGCTGATATCGAGCAGCAATGGGATCAATGCACTTCATTTATCAGCAGGTGTCAGTCCCAAGGAAGGGCATTTGTGCGTGTGATGGATTTTAAGCACACACATCCAATTGACTTCAGTGAGATTTCCCACCAGCCACACTTCAGCACACACACAAACGCCCACTGGATCCAGAGCAAACACAGACACGACCCTGACACAGCTGAGCTCCCACTTCCAGCAGCTGCTGAAGACAGGCAAGGAGCAGCTGTGGCCGCAATACCACTTGTCAGAGTTTGGGAATGCGGAGAAAAAAATGTGCGGTGGTTTTGTTCTGTTGTGGCAACATCAGGAACAAAAGCAGTAAGTAGGCAAGGAAAGACGTTAAACAGTTCTCCCTACACACACACCCCCATTCAACACATCAATTGGCAAATTTTCCCTGTTCTTTCCCCCACACATATGTTTGGGAAAGGAACAATCCCCACAGAAACACCCTCACTGTGCAGGCACATATGCTTTCAAGTTGCAAGAAGGATAATTCATAAACAAGTAATGATAATAAATCAGGTCTGGGCACAGTCACACTTGGCAATGGCCACATCCCTTCCTGGTTAACAGTTTTAAGACCAGAGAGATTCAAGCTTGAGAGACATTGTCAAAACACTCCTAGCACACCAAATTACCTAACACCATGGGTGGCTTACACAGTGATTTTTATTTGGTGTATTTATCAAGTATATTGACACTAGTAGATCTCTAAATGAGCTATGTCTCCAACACTGTTCAGATAGATTGTGGAAACTGGAATTTCTTAGTATTCCCCTTAGACTTTAGAATCAGAGAAACAATTATTTACTGTACAGCCATGCTGCGTTCAGATATTACTGCTTACTTGTATGTAAAGCCACAATAAACCTTTTTCTCTTGTTAGTGTAACACTCTTCCTCAAATGTCTGGTAAGACATCACAGCACTTGCTCTGCAATACTCTAGATTTGTCATCTAGAAACCTGGTCAGCTAATTTTCAGTGCAAGAGAATAATTTATTGTCTTACTGTAGGGGATTGTGATTCTATTTTTAATTAAAATAGATTTATATCCTCCTGTTATCACCAGGTTCTGAACTGCATTTTCTCAAAATGGATTCAAGCCAGAAAGAAATGTGGCAACAAGCAATGAATCCTATTAAACCTGAAATAGGGTGTTTTAGCTGTATTCACAAGTCAGCCTGGTTTTGAGGTTTAACTGAGCTCTTGCAAAGAACATCCAGTCCTTTCTGCATTATCAAATTCATAAGATGTCTTCAGATTAAAAAAAAAAGACAAATTCTATTTCCTTTTCAGTCATAGCCATAAGGTTGTTTATTTTTTTTCCTTTTGATGAATATATCCTATTGAATTGATCTTCGAAGAAGCTGAGAGTTTTCTGTTCTCACTACTCATCCCACCCCTCTTAAAGCTTAACTTTTAAATTGATGAAGAAAATTATTTGAAATTGGAAGGATTTAAGCTTTCCTTTAACTTCTTTGTTTGGAAAAGGATTCAGTGGGGATCAGGACTACACAGGAAAACCCCACAGTTGCTCTATTTTGAAATGTATCCAAAGAGGGCATTGTCTTCACAATAAAATAATTTTCCACTTTTCTTGAATGTTGGGGTGACGTTTAGGCTCCAGTGAAGCAAAAGAGGTCATTTATTCCTGCTCCCTTGGAATAGGATTTCAGCCCTTCACATTATCCAATAGCACAGACCATTGCAAATTTGATATTCTTAAATAAAATCACCGCCCTTTCATTTCCCATCAAACCCAGAGACTCACTGCATCTTGTTGGAACACAGGCAGACAGACACAAGTGAAGCAGCTATTATTTTGCTTTCCACTATCTCCTTTTCCCCCCCTCAAGGATCTTTGCCGAGTTTTGCCCCAGTAAGCAAACTGTGGTGTACAATGGGAGGGCTTGTGCGGTGATTCCAGAATCTTCCTCTTTTCTCACTAGACTTGCTTGTTAAAGCTTTAGCAACTGAAATTTTCTTTATTCTTCTTTTTGTGGGGGACCAAGGGAGATTAAATGCTGTCAGAAAGTACAGATACATCATTCCAGGTAGAAGATTCTCATCTTTTCAGCAGCATTTAATCTCTCTTTGATGCTCTCGTGGGTGGCTGGCTTTTTACTTTTGCAAAGCTCAGGTATCTGTTCTTTTGGATAAATAACTCAGGACTGAGGATTTCCTGTGTGGGATGGAGAGAGGCACTGCTTCAAGTCCACACTGCTCCACTTTGTGAAGTACAGCAAATTGTGCTCTTGAAAACATCTGTACAGATGCAAGGCAACTCTCCAAGAGTTGCTGCTAATTTACCCAGAGAAAGCACAGGCTAGGTCTGATTCACATCCTTACAGCTGAGGAAAGGTTTCCAGAAGCATTTATGGAGTATATCCCCCCCATCGGAATGCAAGTCCACCTTGAGACCTTAAAGCAAGAATGCCATATTAACTTCAGACATGATGCCTTGCCTATTTTACAATGTGAAGTAATTTAACTCCTTGCCAGGCTATGGGAATAAGGTGGCAGCACAGATGCTGGGCAAGTTAAATAGAAGTATATATGAGGTGACTATGACTAGGGGATGGTTACTTGCTGGTACCAGGTGGAGCACACCATTTCACTCGTGGTTCAGTGGTAGCAGCACTGCGAGTGAAATGGTGCCACAGCTGAGACTTAATACCCCACCTCCCGTGGTTCTCATCAGTTCAGGAGCTGAGCACCACAGGATTTGTAAATTTCCCCCTCACACAAAGTATTCCCACATGCAGTGGATTTTGTTGTGGGAATGGGCTTACAGGCCAGCACTTAGAACCATCTGGCCAGTATTTAACAAGAAGCTGAAGCTATAATGTAAGCATATTTTATTCATTCAAGGGCTCTTCTGCTGGCTAGGAGCCAACTTTCAGGCTCCTAAGCCATTTCCCCCTCTCCGTCGTATGCTTTAGAGACTGATGCAGTAAGTTAAGCATTGAAAGAGCAGACTCTCACGTAAGTCATCTGGCTCGCCTTAAATATCTGTCCTACAGACACGATCCTTACCTTCCTCACCCCAGTGTTAGGTAACAGGGTTACAGACATGTTGGTGACCACAACTCCTTCTCCATCCATGCCAGAGCAGCTAGCAATGCCCCGCAGCAATCTCCTCCATTTATTTCAGGCAAGTGAGGTTTCAAGGCAGTTTTACCTGATCTAAGGTGGTTGCTGCACTCTTGCTTTCCACCTAAGCCAACATACCCACCCCATCCTTTGCAAAAAGGTGCCAATTTTCAGATAACTCCTTTTCTACACTACCTGTGATGGGTTGGCCCTTGGCTGGGGGCCAAACCATACACACCCACTCACACAATTCCCGCCCCCCATCCAAGATTAGGTGAGAGAGTTAAAGGGGTAAAGGGAAAAAAGGACTCGTGGGCTGAGATAAGGACAATTTAATAACTAAACTACAATAATACTGAAAATAATACTATATACAAATATACAAATGAGTGATACACAGTGATACTGGCCCCTCCACCCGACAATAAAGACTCAGCCTGTTCTCGGCTAATGAACCCGGAGTAGGGAGAGAGAGAGAGAGTCCCAAAACCACACTCACAATTCCCCCAGGCAAGGGATGCACCGCTCCTGGAGGCACTCACAGAGTGGAGATAACAGTCTGAGCATTCCAGACCGAGAGCTGACCGGGGTAGGGTGGGAAGCAACCGCCTGGCCCTGGCTAACCATCCCAGAGCAGGAGAGTCTCGAAACTCACAGAACGGAGATAACAGTCTGAGCGTCCCAGACCAAGAGCCGACTGGGGTGTGGGGGCAAGGGGGAAGGCCTTGGGAGACTGGCCACCTGGAGCAAGATGATCTGGAGCCAAGAGAGATCCAGAACAAAAAGGGACCCGGAACAAAAAAGGAGAATCTTCCAGAGGGTCCTCACCTATATACTGAGCATGACGTGTATGTTATGGAACAGATTATTGGCTATTCTGAGTTTTCAATCTTAACCTAAGAGCAAATCCTAGGCTAGCAACCAAGCTGTGTTTCCTCCCTGGTCTGCTGTCCTTGGCAGCAGCACAAAAAATCATTTCTTATCAGCTTTTTCTGAGCACAAATCCAAAACACAGCCTCTTGCTATTATAAAGTTAACTCTGTCTCTGCTTAACCCAGGACACTACCTCCCCCCACAATTGCTTGTGTGCTAGTGGCAGGGCAGGAGAAAAAATCACACAGCTGATGGGGAGAGAAGAGTCCAGCTTAGATTGGCATTAGCTGCTGGGGAATCAGATCTCAGGGTTGCACCTCTCTTGGGGTTGTCTCACTTTCTCTGTTGGCTCTCAGTCTCTCAGATGCTCAGGCTTTCATCTCTATCCTGGGATTGCAGTTTCAGGACTGTCCCTGCTCCAGGTTCATTAGCTGGGAATGGTCTGAGCCTTGGTCATCAGGTGGTGGGTAGTATCACTGTGTATCACTCATTTGTACATTCGTAAATATTACTATTATTATTATTATCATTATTATTTTCAATTTTATTCTAGTTTACTTATTAAATTGTTCTTATCTCAACCCACCAATCTCTGTTCCCTTCACCCCTTTAATGCTCTCCCTCATACTCAGAAGAGGGAGGGTGAGCGAGAGGCTGTGTGGTGTTGGAATGCCAACCAGGTTTAAAACCACAACAGTATGAATTTAGATACCGTTGCAACTACACAGTCCCTGAAAGTAGGCAGAAGATGTGGATGGCATCATATATGCATAAAGCCCACCCAAATCCTCAATAGCAATTACTATATTGTTCCCCAAGGACTTCCTCCCTTCCATATCAGTTGAACTGTGATGAACTCACATTAATATTCTAGCTGAAAGCCAGTAAACAGGCAAATAAATTGCTGGTTTTTGTATCCAAGTTTTTAATTTCCTTTCTACTCAATAGCTTCATTCATCAAACCAAGCAAAAGAAAAAAAAAAAAACAACAGAGCTCCTTAACATAGTGTTCCAGTCAATATACTGACTTTGCAGCCATGTCTACTACATGCAGACTGTCAGTAATGAAAAGTAGAATTCACCTCATCAAACAGTCTACAAATTTGCTTGAGGATATGTCATTAGAAAAGCAGATACACCTCTGAGGCCCAAATTAAAACCATGTCCGGTTCTTAAAGAAACAGTCACTGTTATAGCTACTGTTTATTAGCAATCCTATCAAACCTCAACAAAAATGTTTAAAATACTGGATTTAACTTATAGTCCATCTGACCTAGCCTCTCGTGTTTGGGCATAATTCTTACCCTGTGCTTCAGAGGAATTGTCATACACAGTGCTGTAAATAGAAGGGACCTCCAGAGTTTTGAGACCCAGAAGCAATCAGTTTACGCTCAGACACTCTTGTTTTGCTTCCATTGACACTTAAATGCCTGTTAATTTCAGTGTGGCAGGTGCTTAGATATAAAATGGCTTTTGTTGCTGTAGAGACAGTGCCTTTAAGTCCTTATTTCCTTTGGCATTAATAGCATTGCATTTGATAATACAAACTGTTCCTCTCTTGGGTGTATGTAGAGTCAGGCCTTACCTCATGCACCAGACAATCAGGGCTCATAAAGGCAGCTGGACACCAAGTCCATCACTTTGACTATAGAAGAAAAAGTCCGGCTCAAGAGGATTTTCCCTCTGCAAACCTCCCCAGATATTCAAAGCTTTGTTTAAACATCACAGATATCTACACAAGCAGAAAAGAAGCAAAGTCCATGACTGTTAAGTTATTGCAGCAAAGTGCTTCCCCCCTTCCTACCATGCCCAGCATCATTTACAAGCATGCCTGCACCCCAGAACGTGGCCAGAGGGGTCGGATAACCTGGCCCTCTCTGGGGAGGTAGCAAGGACCATCAATGCCATCTACTTCTGTCAAGCTCTAGGAGCAGTGTTACAGCAAATCCCTTGTAATCCACAGGGATGATTCATGAATGAGGAGAAAGAAATATGAAATATTACATAAATTAAAAACTGCAGGATTTTGGTGCTGCTTTCAAGCACAGGAGTTTAGGAGAAAGTCTAACTGCACACTTCCTTACCCCCAGAGCTAGCAGGATCCCATAGTAAGGCTGAGAGCAGTGAATGTTCTGCATAAAGTAGTGAAACAGCTTTGTTTCAGTTATTAAGGAAATTCCTCTTCCTTGATGCATCATGGCAGCTGCAATCTAAGAAGACAGATGCTCCTGAGAAGAGGCAACCTCAATTCATGAAGTTGTCCTACTGTCCCCAAATGGAAGTATATTTTATGTCTTTGATATTAAATGACCTTTGGAACAGCACTTCAGATTTGTCTCAAATTGACAGTAACAGCGAGGCATAAAGTACAGAAGGCTAAAAGGTATCTCATGCAAGGACATAAAGTGAAATAAATAAGTTCTTGTTACAGAGAACTTGGCCATGCTAAGCAGAAGGTTTGTCATTAATCCTTTTCCCAGGCAGGAGAGCAACCATTGGTAGTGACTGGGTGAGTCTCTCCCTGTACTTTATCCTCAATTTTCAACATAACCGAGCCAGTGCAGGCAGAGCAGCCTGCAGCAAACAGGTGTCCTTTCTGTGAGGTGTACAAGGGCAATCTATCTCATAGAAATACCTATGAGTAATATTTCTTCTCAAAGCCTCTTTGTCAGACCTGCAATCCCTCTCCTGCCTTTTACAGGAACAAACTGACAGAAGAGAGTTTGCAATCACTTTGATTCATACCAGTCCCACTAGTGAGAGGTACCTCTGTTTTCCAAGCCATACTTTAGTATAGAAAACAGAAAGGCATTCTTACAGTTTTCCCTTTGAGGACAAAATATTTTTTCCATAAGGATTTAAAGCTTGGTGCATGCATAGAGGTGAAATTCCCTGATTTTTTTAAAAAATACACTCATGTCACAGTATGAGCTCTCATCTGACTTCTGCTTTGCCTGTCATCAGCTGCTACCCTTTCCATGCTAGCTAGCACCTCCTACAAGCCACGGCAAGACTGGGATGTCAAAGGGACACAGATCTGAGGGCACTGCAGGAATTTGAAGTGCTCCTATTAATTTTTGCCCTGAATACAATTTCAAATATTAGAATATGACCTACCATCATCCTTGGATAGCTAGAAATAATTCAAATGTCTATAACCAGGCTGAAAACACAGCAATACAACAACTCACACAGTAGTAAAAGAAAGAGCAATACCGACATGGGTGCAAAGTCCCAGGTCTTAGTATCCAGCAAAAAATGTAGAAGTCTAAGCAATACCAAGATGTCTCCTTGAGTTTGCAGATAATGTGGGACGACACTTCTAAGAACTGTCCCTGCCTCCCTGTGACACAGTAAGTGCAAGAAAAGGAGGATTAATCAGGGCTTTCCCACGATGTGGGATGCTATTTGTGGCACAAGGAGAGCAAGTCTGGCCTAGCTTGTTTGTCCTCCCTCACTTTGCAAACAGAAAGGAACAACAAGGAAGAGTTTTACATGATGAGTTGCCAAAATCTTGCCAGGGCCAGGGGAGTGAATGGCCAGGCTAGATGCTAGACAGCATCTAGCAACAGGTTTGACATGTTCTTGAAGAGATACAGAGCATAAGCTGTGATGTGGTCCTAAGTCCATCTCAGAACAGCCCAATGGTTCTCTCCTTCAAAATGACTGCAAAATCTCTGTTGAGAAAAATATTAAATTCACTGCCAAGTTTTCAGATACTTAGAGAAATTAACAGTACAATCCACATGGGCAAGACAGTCTGAACCCAAAAACTCAGTGAGTATCCTGTAGTACCTGCTGGAAGTGCTAAAAAAACCCCATATTTTCCACCAAAGCTTTTTCACTTGAAGTGAGAGGAAATAAAAGCAGAAGATGTTTCTTGTAGCCATAATTTAAAATCTCATTTAAAAGAATGGAGTAATGTATTTGTGCAGTCTCAGTATGACGGACATAATGATCTCATGGTGGCAAGGGAAAAAATACCACCAGTGTGCTCATGTGTTCTGTAAGTGAGCATCTTCCAGTGATGAGTGTCTCAAGACATGCAGACAGACAAGCAGAAGATATAACACAGTAACACAAGATCTGTGTCACATTCAGCCTTGCTGCTTCATGGGCTGCCAGGGATAGCCATGATGACAGGGAAGAACAGGAACGGGAATGTGCTGCAATCACTGTGGTGTCTTGGAAGGACATGGGAACAGCACAGGGAGTCACCCAGGGGAGGCAGGGGTTGAAAAGGCCCCCTCCCAGGCAATCTGGGTGCGTTCGTTGCAAAGTGTCTCTACACCTCCAAAGCAGTGCTGTAACTCAACTTCTTCCCGTTTCTTGCATGTTGCTTGCTCCTTCCTAATTTCAACACCTCTCTAAACACATGATCTAAAGGGCAGAAAGCTCTGTAGAAACATAACATTTCTAAAGAGAAAAAGATCATTTAAGAAAAAAATATGTGGTAACATTACTTTTTTTAAGTTGACATCAAGGGACAAAATACCAGGTATGTGGTTATTCTCAGGAAGAGGACTTAAGGAACATGCACAGGTCTTCATTTTTTCCCATGAACTTTACTTAGAATAAACATAGAAGAATAATTTTCCTCTGTAAAGAGAGGCATATAATCAGCTTACAGGGGTCACACTTTCCCTCCTCCTCCTTAGATTTAAGACCCGCTTTTCAACTCTCCAGTCCTGGTGTTCACTAGTTGTTACCTTGTCTGTTGACTCTTGCTGGACTGGCTTAGTTTTGAATTCAAATCCCTGATCAATTTTCAGTATACAAATAAATTCCACCAATCAATCTAATCTGGTCCCTAGCCAAGGTGAGATTAAATAATCACCTATAAATTAAGATAGATGCACATTTGGTGCAAATTACTGTATTTCTCTTAAAAAAAAAACCAAACCTCCATTATCTCCACTAGGGACTAGGTTTTAATTAATTATCATAGAGGAAACAGTAAAGCAGGGACACAGCAGATGTAAGGACGTGATGCTCTAAGACAGTGGTAATACTGGTAGTGGCCACAGCCTACAGGGCCAACACCACCATCAGCAGACGTTGCAGTTTCTCCCACCTCCAGCATCAATCCCTTCCTTCACTAAGCTGTTGTAGGAAACAGTGTCTAGTGTAAATTCTCCTGTGTCCTTTGTGGCAACCACATGTGTACCCTGAAAAGTCTTTTTACACCTCTGTGAACACTCATGTAGCAAAGAACAAAGGACTCGTTGTTTTACTGTCATCTTGTGGTTTGATTTTGAGACCACTTGGGTTTTCAGCAAGTGAAGGTAATTCAACATTTATGAATCAAAAATTGTGACAGGAGAAGAATGGCTGAGATTTTAAAAGAATAAGAACATATTTTCTCTGCTTTCTCTTTCTGCCATTTCTCCCCTGTCTGCTCTTTGAGTCTGGGTGAATGTGATGCATTTTGTTACTTAGCTATTTCAAGCCATCTTTGGAAACAGCATTCACTGCTGCATACTGCTATCTAGTGGTAAAACTGCAGATGTTTGGTGGTGGGAATGAAGGGTTAAAAAATATCCTCCCAGATGCAACTGGATTTATGCACTAAACATTTCTGCTGTGGCAACAGAATCTGTGACCCTGTAAATATTCATTCCTCTTAAATAGCCAGCACAAGTAAAATTAATGCATTTCGTAAAATAAACCCATTTTTAAATGTACTTCTTATACTGTACATTTTACTATTAGTGAAGGAAGTGTTTTCCTTTGGACCAACACACGAGTCTAGCATGATAAAGGAATATGAAAGGAGAGGCTGATTTGTAGAGAAAAATGAACCTCCTTAGGAAGGGTGGAGAAGATTGTATGGTAGAAGAGAGGTTACAGACCTCTCTTCCTTCAGGTATTGCTCCTTGAAGGAGCAGTGACCTCCAATTAAGTTGTAACTACTGTGGGTCACCCGAGTCACAAGATAAGAATCAAAGAGTAGTTGAGGTCGGAAGGAACCTCTGCAGATCGTCACATTCAATCCCTCTTCTCAAGAAGGGCCACCTAGAGTCTATTGTCCAGGACCATATCTTGGCTTTTGAATACCTCCAAGGATGGAGACTCCACAACCTCTCTGGGCAATCTGTGCCAGTTCTTGGTCACCCTCACAGTAAAAAAAGTGAATGTCAGATGAGATGGTCTTTGCTCTATGACTGCATGGCCTAACTATTACCAACAGCAAGAGTGTCTGAACAACCCTTCTGTGCTCTACTTCAGATAGAGAAAAAAAAACAATTACTTGTAATCAGGAAATCATGAAGTTGGACATCCTCATCTTTATTCACTGAGAAGAATAATAAAGTTGCATGTGGACAGCTCATCCCACATACATAATCTGAAAAGCACCAGATGTTAATTGAACTAAGTTAGTACTCAAGACTAAAAAATGAGGACATCTTAAATTGAATTATCTGTCAGAAAACTGAATCACTGTCATTTCTCAAACCTGAGTTCGTACTCTTGATCTGTATTACTGTAACAGCCACTAATCATCAGTGAGACATTATCCTGCAACCTGTCTTAATACAGACTTCTGCTTTTTTCTTGAGTACTGCACGAGCTATTGTTTGGTATAAGCTCTTCTTTCTCCCACTGTGTAGCAGTACATGATGAGGATATAATTTTGCTTGGAAACAGTTTTTATAAACAACTGAATTTGTGGAGCCTAATCCTGTTCTATAAACTGTTGCTCCCTCAATGTCTGCAGTTTCTCTGAATGGCTCCACAAAACTCACTCCGTTATCAGTGTGCCAGGTGTTTGTAATGCTCCCATCACCATCTCTTCAAAACAAAACAAAATGCAAAAATGGATGAATGAATGAATGAATGAACGAATGAAAGAATGAATGAAAACAGGAGAGCTGTGAACTGAGAGAAACCCAAGCTGCCCTTGGTAAGTTCCCTGGGAAATTAAACAAGGTACTTTTCTTTGCATTGTTCCAATGCTTTAATAGGACAATAGTTTGGAGGTGTACTGTGTCTTAATCAGTCTGCTGAAAATGTGCATCTGAAGAGGAGCTGCCGTGTAATACTGTCTCTGCCACGAGATATCATTAAGCAGAAGAAAGACATTTCAGGTCTAGGATGAACATCTCTTTTGATCATGAACATCTCTTTTGATAATGAACATCAGTGTGATTGTTCTGGAGGCAAGTAAATTAACATACCCTTCATTTTGCACCACAGCCATGTTATAATGGAAATGGGAAAGCAGGAGAGCAGAGGAGACAGTTAAGAGTGGAAAGCAGTTCTGGCATGGGAAAGCTCACCTCCTTGAACTTGAAAAAAGTGGCAGAAAAGGTAAGACAGGAGTTGATGAAAAAGCATTTGCTACAATGGGTTATGCTGTATTTGCTACAATGGATTATGCTGTAAGTTCTACCAAATTTATCAGGTAAAAGACCATCCATATCTTTCTTCTACCTCCAACATGTACCTTTCCAGCCCTCACTGCAGTGGTCCTGGCATGATTGTGCTAGGCACCCTTTAACCAGACACGCTTTAACCAAGACAACCCAACCCACGAGCTTTTATCAGGTGATGCTGCGGCTGACTGTATGGCAATAACACACTACTTATCATACGATTATACCATAACATTCACTATATATCTGGAGTGAACAGAGTCCCATTTCTTCTTAAGGCCCAATACAAATCCCAGGGGTGTGGCTGGAAAGCATGTTACATATGTTCTTGAAGCACCACCACAGACTCAGGTCTGAATTCGTGTGACAAAAACAATATCTTAAAGCTGAGAGGACCAAAACCTTCTTCACTGCACTCCACACTTGAATCATTCAAAACTGAAAATCCATATGGTGCTGTTGCTTGGTTTGCTGTGCTGTTACAAATATTTGTTCTGCTGAACACCTATCCGTCCAAGCCATTAAGTGGGTACAACATAAAACACAAATCTGCTATCCAGCACAGGAAAGCAAAGGATGAAGGCAGCAATCGCAGGTAAACCTCTGGCCAGATCAGGCAGGAAAGCACGTTTCTCAGTTTTCTAATAACTGCCATGGCAGTTAACCGGGAAAACTGCCAGGGAGCAGACTCAGAGTAATGCATCTGAGCAATGAATAAATGACATAAACTATTAAATACAGTAATTCATCTGAGTTTTGTCTGCAAGATGTTTCACAGCAGTGTCCAATATAAATGAATCAGTATCTGCTAGCATGCCTTTCCCAGGGTGCCAGCCATTAAATCCTCGCTGAGTCATTGTCTTGCTTTGGTTAAGACTAAACAATTCAGGATTAAAGTACATTATATTAAAAAGTTATTTTACAGGGTTTGGACCAAATTCTACTGTCAGCTATGGTAGTGCTACATCGTACAGTGTGTGGTCACTCTGATACTGCACTGAAGTAAAAATCCAAATTTTAAAGCTAGAAAACAGTCGGTACTTCCACCGTTTGAAAACACTGCCGGCTCATTAGAAACTCCTAACTTGCTTCCCTGCCATACACATGCTCAAATGTTATTTTAGAGTGGGCAGTTAAAAGGTTAAATCTCTAGAAATAATAATGGAAAAAACAACCTAGGTAGCACTCCAGCACCCCAATATTGACCTGATTTCCCTGCTCAGGAAGAGAGGAATCACAAACCTTTTTGAATGCACGGGAGACTTTGCGGAGGGGGATAAATTGTGGGCACTTTGTGGATTTTTTGGAACAGTTAAGAAATCATTTGGCCTTTGAAATGCAGGACAGCAGATTAGTTTATCTCATTTGAACTGAAAGCGCTAAAAACTCAGATGTGCCTGGCCATTCAAAAGATCAAATATAAAATAAAACAAACTTAAAGTAAGAATGTAAAGATTTGAAATTTGAAAATTTGTCACAGATTCAGGCCACTTTCAAATAGATTGAAACCCTTGGCAGAGAGTAAACTAGTGTTGTGTATTATAGTTTTGAACTACTGCCATTTTTTTTGAAGTGAATGGATCTGTGCTAATATCCGCCAGCTGATCACATAGTTACATCAGTGTACCACACAGCCATGAAGATTTTCGTCTATAATGTTGAAAACTACCTCTGTGGAAGTACCTTGTTTGACTACTACATTTTCCTGCTAAATATCATTTCCATTATATGGTAGGTTCTTGGATTTATTTTCAAAAGCAAGGTCCAGCAATTGATCCAAAAACAATAGAAAGACCCCAAAACAGGAAGAAAACATAGAAATAATTTTTGTTTAAATTAAAACCACAGCTGACCTCTAGTGGTTGTTTGTCAAAATTAAAGTTGCTCAAATACTCCATGAGGAAAAACAACCTCACATTTTTCCGATTTTTTCTGGATTCAGAGGCCTTTTTTCTCCTCCCTTTCTCTAGGAAGTGCCTCTTTTGCTTTTCCTCACACATTTCTTTACCAGTTCCAGGTCTTCTGCAGACAACATCCAAGAGTTTTGCAACAAACATAAAAAACATAAACTCAAAACTTTCAGTTGCTTTAAAACAATTTTTAAGTGCAAGTTTCCAGGTTCTGGAAAGAATATTTTTAAAATATAACTTCTGTTTTATTCAAAATAATGTAGATTTTCAGTAGAAATTTTTCTTTCACAGTTTTAGCTTACCAAGTATTGCATAAAATTGGCTAGTCAGAAAGTAATTTTCAGTAAAAACCCAAATGTTTCCTACTAGAGTTAATGTTATTTGTTTACCTAATGGGGTTTTTTTAAGGAAGTTGTAATATTTTTTCCATTAAAACTTTGTAAATTTTATGTATATCACTGAAAGCGGAAAAAATATTTATATACATATATATATATAAATGTTTGCAGTTACAGTATTTCCTCTCTTCCCTAAATCTTGAAAGTTAGAGAAAACCCTGTATCAAATCTAACCAAGACAATGTGTTAGTAAATCCAGGTCTCCTCAAGGATTTTCTTGAATTGTTCTCAACAGATCCTTGGTGACTGGCTCGCTCTCCTCCTGGTCGCTACCCCACCTAACCTGTAGTAAGATCAAGACCACTCATGCAGCAGCACATTGCTTTGGCAGGTCTGCTGGTAAAGGAGCGTTTTCTGAAAGCTGGACAGGCAAACCAGACATGATTTTATAACTTAACTTGGTAATGCACTGGCACTATTCAGTACCTGTGCTGAATTATTAATCCCATAACTAATTTGGCAATACATTGATACCTCCACCTCATGTGTTGGCCTGAGCCTAGTCCATCAGGTGGGTACAGCCTGGGTTTTTAGCATACAGTGAGATGGGGTTACGTATTTTCAAGGAGCTGTCCCAATTCCCAGCCTGTTACCCCACACAGGACTCCTGGACAGGGCTGAGAGGGCTCTGTGTGAGCAGCAGCGTGGCTGCTTTGTTCAGGGAGCCCCAAGTGCCTTGTTGCCTTGGGAACAGCTCAGCCTCTTGCTCAGGTCAGTCCAAAAGCAGCTCTTGCACCTCCCGCTTTCTCACTCCCCTCCACTTGTCTCCTCAGCAGCATCAGGTGTGACACTACTATGTGAGAGCCACCGAGGTCACTCCTCAGCGGAGAGTGAGTCCAGGCAGAAGAGACTGCACAAAGATGTCAGCCATCACATGTTTGATGTAGGGGAGTCCAAGATGTCACTGTTCAACCATTCATTCAAAAACAAAATCTTGCATTTTTCTTGGAGATGGGATGGTTTTCTTCATAAAAACTTCCCTTGTTTCTTGGAGAATACTTATGTGGAGAACTGTTCTTACTTCAGTGGGGCCCACAGCTAGCATCACCTCTGCAGCGTGTCAGAGTGGAGGGCGTGAGTGCTGGGCACAAGGAAGGAGTGAGCCCCCCTCCACATCTCATGTCATGGGCAGGAGCCCAAAGGCCAGCCCAGCTTCCAGAAGTACTGCAGCTGAGGGAGCTGGGGTTGTTTAGTCTAGAGAAGAGGAGGCTGAGAGGAGACCTTATCACTCTACAACTATCTGAAAGGACGTTGTAGTGAGGTGGGTGCTGGCCTCTTCTCCAAAGTAACAAGTGATAGGACAAGAGGAAATGGCCTCAAGTTGTATCAGTGGAGGTTTAGGCTAGATATTTCTTCACTGAAAGAGTGATCAGCCATTGGAACAGGCTGCCCCGGGAAGTGATGGAGTCACCATCCCTGGGAGGTATTCAAGAAACGTGTAGATGTGGTGCTCAGGGACATGGTTTAGTGAGTTAGGTGGTGTTGGATTGGACTTGATGATCCTTGAGGTCTTTTCTAACCTTAATGATTCTGTGATTCTATGAAACTGCAGGGCCTGCCTCCATTCCCTCTACTATCACACCCACATGAGCACAGAGCCCTTGTAACAGAAGGTGACAGCTCCCCTCAGTGTCCACATCTGGGATGGGACCTGTCCCCTCACAGCAGGTCAACAGAGAGCAGTAACTTCAGTGTAAACAACTGGAACAACCTCTGCATTGAAAAAAGTCTTCTAAGACGAAAAGACAGTTCAATGTTTTCTCCAAATAAGGGTTGACCTTAGAGATTTTGTATTTTTACACTGTTTTTCTTGAAAATAAGTCATACCAACAAACAGCCCCATAGTGCAGTTATGATGGTCTGAGGTTACAAGCAATGTCTTTTAGGGAAAGGTAAAAACTATTATTAGAGCAGCTGAGAAGCTGGTGCACTCAAGAGTGTCTCTGCTTTTTCTCTACCACTTGGCATTGTAACATGGTGATTCAAACAGAGCTATAAGGAACAACAGTATTTGTGCTAAGAGTCAATTTGAAGAGACTACTCTCAATTCCCTTCTGTACCGGTTTATGTTTTCTGTCTGGGTGCAGTTAAATCACATGGGCATCATCAGGGTGCTGTGCATAGGATGCATAATTCATATTTTGAGACCTCCAGAGGGACTGCAGCTTTTTCTGGGTGAAGTCACAGCTGCTGTTGTCACTTGCGCTTGCTAGACTGAGGACTGCACATCTTGGGACACCTGTACTACAACCAAACTCCCACCTTGCTAGGTAAAGGTCAGTCTCTAGCTCTCAGGTGGCTCAGATGGGGATGCTCATGCTGCCGCTGCCAGTCATCTGCCCCAGCGATGAAGCAGCTCAGAGTAAAGACTGCAAGTGATCTGGGTGGGCTTCAGATTGAGCTTTACCCAAGAACCTTGAAGGCTGTCAACTGGCACCCGTCTATGTATATTGACATTTTTTAAAAGCCAAGACAACAGAAGGTTTTGAAATGGAGCCTAGATGCATAATATTTTTCTTGTAACTTGGTCTCAGAAATTTCACTGGGCCTGTACAAACTCACAAAATGCTGAAAACTTGTATTGACGTGTGTTTGAGAAGTTCCAAATCAAGTCACTGCAATACCGTATAAAAATAGCTAAAATGGAAAATCATCAACAGAAAAACTAGAGTACTAAATGATCTATGTTATTATTCCCATAGTGATTAACATACTGTATTTTCCCAGCCTGTTGCAATTTATTAGTCCGTGTTCTTCTGTATCACTATCAAATATTATTTCACTATAAAAACTTGTGTGCTTGTTAACAAAAAAAAAATCCAAATTAACTGTCAACATATGTTGCTTTCACTTTTTCAAATTAGAGTAAGCAAACTGGCTCTAATTAGTTTCTTGATTAATGAGTGGACGGTAAGCAAGAGAATTACATTAAGAACAATTTCCAGTTTACACTGGTTAGGAGGAGGTAAAAAATAATTTTTCAACAGGGATCAAATAAATCTACAGAACCTCATTTTTTTACAATGCTGTGAAAATATGCAAGGCATCACATTGTAAATTGCTGGTTAGGTCACTGGAGCAGGATGAATAAATACTGTTTGCCATATGAAATTGGCTAGTTAAATGAAGATCACAAAATTGTTTGTTGCTATATAAGGCTCATTTTTGCTATAAAAAGAGCAATTTTAATTTACAGGGGCTTAAGGCAATTTTCCATCTAATTTTATGTTTTATAATGTCTGCTAAAACACTGGTGCCTTATTAGTTTGTGTGGTCAAATATATATTGTTTCCAAATTTCAAGTCCATTGATTTATCTTGACCAAAGTAAAACATAGTTACATTTTCTTCCTAAATGCTAAGAAAAATCCTTGCAGATCACAGTAAGACAAGCCTAAATTGACTGTATCACAGATACATCTCTTCTTGTGATCAATAGAGACAACATCATGGTTTATCTGGGTATGAGTAATGACAGGTCAACTTCACTGGTCAAAACTATAATCCTTCCTATGCCACCCTTTACTGTGCAATCTCAGAACTAAAAAGCTTAAAACTGAAGTGAATTAAATTACTGTTAAAACACAGAAACAGCTGGATGGACATACAGCATGATTTCTTGAACATCTAGTCTCTGTTCTCACCAGCAAAGGTCCTGGCAGCCAGGTCAAATGCAGCTTCAGGCTTTTCATCATCCTGTGGTTTGGAGGCTTCAGCCTCCTACCACCTCCCTTCCCAGACATCTGGATGTGGGAGGATAACACCATTGCCCTGTTTCCATCAGCCTGACCCTGGACAGTGCTGGCCCCAGTGCTCAGAAAAATCAAGCATCCCACTTCTTGGCCATGACACAGCCAAGGATGACCATAAGAAAAGCATCAGCCCTCCACCCACAGGCTGAATTACTCCCAAGATCCTCAGAAACCTCAGCCATTTATAAATCTCATCTCCTCTAAAAAGCAGCATCACTTACAAGCTTCGAGACAGATTAATTTTTTTGGTTTTATAACTAACGCCCCATTCCCTGTCCTTATTTCTATGACAAAGGGACTCTAAAAGCCAAGAACATATCTAGGCCATTTGAGTTTCTTCTCTGGCTCACTGCGAGACATTGATGGCAAGGAGCAGAGGATTTGAGGTCGGCTGGGACCTCATGGCAGATCTACTCTCATCTCATGACAGTTTTCTCATCTTTTCCTTCTCTGCTTCCATCTGCACGAGGGCAATACTTCAGTCTAGCTGAAGATGTATAACCCCACAGTGGACACTCTGTATGAACACAAAGCAAGGCTGATCTCAAAGACATTTCCTCCAAAGTCTTTCTCAGCTAATGTTTCTCAGACAGTGGTACTGTATTCTCCCCACTCTAGATTTTCTTCAGCTACATAAGTTTCTGTTCTTCCTTTCTGCATTCATTCCACATTTTGCTCCCTGTCCTCAGTTGTTTTCTCTCTTCTCTCTCGTAGGTCTGTCACAACTTTTTTTTTTCCTACATATGTACTAACCACTTTTAACTCAACAGTTTTATTTTCAGGTTGCATGATTGCGTGTGCTGAAGAAAGATTTTTTTTCTAGTGTCAGTGAAATGGGCAAGGAAAAAGTTTGAAAGCAGTCAGTGTAGCAGGCCTGTGTGCAATTATTAGCTCTGCAATAAACTTGCTTAGATGCATCAGTGAAAGAAGTGGGTTCTCAGCACTTTGCAAAATCAAACCACTTTTATTTTCCATCTAAATATAGAGAGCCTTATGTGGGGAAACGGGTAGCAGTTGTGGGAGGCGATAATACCATGTATATTAGAGGAATCAGTAAGTTGCCTTCTTTCATCCTTTCAACTTCTGAACAGAAGTTGAAGCAGAGACAAGAAAACCCTGTTTCCTGCAGCCTGCTTTGTTATACGTTTTTGTGTACTGGCTCTGCACATAAAAGAGACCTCTCACTGAAAGTTTTGCAGATGATCCTGCTTTGCTTTCATATAAGTTTGAACTTAGATGTTGCTGAAGAGGTGGAGTTGGAAATTCCCTTAGTGCAAGAAACCCCTGTGTTAGACTTGGTAAGAGGTGGCAGTGGCTCCGTGAGCGCTGCGCTCTGCCAGGCCATGGGACTGGCTGAAGACATGAACTCCACTGGGGAAAACTGGATGCTGGGACAAAGATGCAAGACAGGGAGTGTCCATGGTGGAAGAAGGATCACTGGATGGGTGGCCTTTGCACATGGAAAGGCTTGTACAGGAATATAACTGCATACGCAACATTTTCAGTGTAACTGAAGGAACTGGGGCTGCTGGAAACCAAAAGAAATTGGTTTATTGGTCTTACAGAATCACAGAATCACAGAATGTTAGGGATTGGAAGGGACCTCGAAAGATCATCTAGTCCAATCCCCCTGCCGGAGCAGGAACACCTAGATCAGATCACACAGGAACGCATCCAGGCGGGCTTTGAATGTCTCCAGAGAAGGAGACCCCACAACCTCTCTGGGCAGCCTGTTCCAGTGCTCTGTCACCCTCACTGTAAAGAAGTTTCTTCTCATATTCAAGTGGAACCTCCTATGTTCCAGCTTGAACCCATTGCCCCTTGTCCTATCACTGG
>WKFP01014061.1:548932-607927 GCA_011057875.1 Pterocles orientalis | reverse complement strand
CTCAGCCTTTCCTCGTAAGGGAGATGCTCCATTCCCTTAATCATCTTCGTGGCTCTGCACTGGACTCTTTCCAGCAGTTCCCTGTCCCTCTTGAACTGAGGGGCCCAGAACTGGACACAATATTCCAGATGCGGTCTCACCAGGGCAGAGTAGAGGGGGAGGAGAACCTCTCTTGACCTACTGACCACCCCCCTTCTGATGCACCCCAGGATGCCATTGGCTTTCTTGGCCACGAGGGCACAGTGCTGGCTCATGGTCATCCTGCTGTCCACCAGGACCCCCAGGTCTCTCTCCCCTACACTACTCTCTAACAGGTCAGTACCCAACTTATACTGGAACCAGGAGTTGTTCTTGCCCAGATGCAAGACACTACACTTGCTCTTGTTAAATTGCATTAAATTTTTCCCCGCCCAAATCTCCAGCCTGTCTAGGTCTCGCTGGATGGAAGCACAGCCTTCTGGTGTGTCAGCCACCCCTCCCAGTTTCGTATCATCAGCAAACTTGCTGAGGGTGCACTCTATTCCCTCATCCAAGTCGCTGATGAATATATTGAACAGCACAGGTCCCAATACCGAACCCTGGGGGACTCCACTAGATACAGGCCTCCAACTAACAGCTTCTTTTGTGGCAGTATAGACCATTTCTACCTAGTCAGGGAAAAATGCTTGTGGACACAAATGTTTGTGTCCAAACAGGAGACATCCCCGTCTCTTATCTGCTGAGAGGAATGCTACAACTGCGCTGTGAGCACAGCATCATATGCTAAGTGCTGTTCCTCCACAGAGAAGCAAGCTCAGGTAGGATGTCCTTCAGAGACAGACAACAATAATGTGATTATCCTAATAAACAGTTTTATCAGATGTTCCAAGTATATATTTTGTTTCCATGATCAAAAAAATAGAATCATATAAACACAAAAAGAGACTTAATTTTTTTAAGCTAACCAGGACTTGTGGTCAAAAGGAAAAATGGCAAATGCAAGGATTTTTTCCTTTGCAAGAAAATTATTGGAGCAGCATGTAAACAGACCTTCTTGTGGTATTAATATTACCCCATTTATGCTGAGGCTATGCAAACAGAGACACATAAAGTTGTGGTCCTAAAAACTTAGATTGCCAATAAATATTTTTACCACTTTTAATTTATATTGTTTGCAACTTTGCCCCCTTGCAGAAAAGCGATCCCAGAATGCAAGCTAAGTTATTCTGAGGTTATTGAAGCTATCTGACATTTAAAATAAAGATCATTTCTGTTTCTCTGAGCTTAACCTGTTGCTTGTTTGGAAAGATTTGATTTGGCAGTTTACAAAGCTTCATCTTATGGGCTGGTGACAAAAGCATAGAATTTTTAGCTTGACTGAGGGCAAGCAGCCTTGCCTTTAGTGCCTCAGGGGACTTGAGTTCCCATCTTGACCTTACTGTATATGCCCCTGTTGCAAATATTTTGGTCTGTTTTCACAAGGTTACAGCTCTCCAGTTAGATATCTTGATATCTCAGTGTTAAAAAAGTCTCAGTACTGAATAGATTTAATGTGCCTTGCTATATGAAGGTACCAACCTCTATTCCATTAAAACAAAAACATAGCTTCAAGGTTCCTTTATAAGCTTATTGAGTTAATGGAAGCTAAAAATTCTCACCACACTGAAAAATCAGTGTGAAAAATCAGCACTTTTATTCTAGTGCCCGCATAGTGCCCACAGAATTTAGTACCTAATTTTCATAGTGCTTTAGGCAATATTCATCTTCAGAAGGTATAAGCCTAAAAAAAAAATGCCTAAAAAAAAAATTGCTTTATAAATAAGAAAGTGGTTTGAAATAATGAACTCGGACATTCTAAAGGTTTTCTTAAAATTTTGGGATTCAAACTCCAGAAATTTTCTCTTTATTCAATAGGAGGGAAAAAAGGATGGCTGAAGTTCTCCCACTGTTCTTGAATACGTGAGCTGGGAAATTCAAAGGAAAAAAGAAGACTGTGACAAAAGCAGGGAAGCTGAGAACTCAGTCTGCCTCAGGGACTGCTGAAACTAGTTCCGGGCTATTACCTCTATAGTTAAGTGACCAGAAAAAATTAGAGAACATTTTACAAGGTCATGGGCAACCTGACTTCCTTCATTTTCAAGTGTTTGACTTAACAAATCTTTGACTGGACTTTTAGACTCATATATGAATGATCACACTTCTGCTAAGGTATGGATATTATACTGTTTTCATTTCTATAACTTCTTCATTTTACAGGAATGTTAACTACAGCAATTTTAATATTATCTATTCTGGTCCTAGTTATTTACTAAAGAAACCAATTATTTTCTGTTTTAAAATTTCTTTGGTTTTAAGCAGCATTCAAAGCACTGATGTAGCTCAAACTGTCTGACTTAGATCCTATAATTTTGGGACATAAGCCCATAAAACTTCACACATTGGCAAGCCTTTGCTCTCCTTTCATTCCAAACCCTCCCCTCCTTGAGATGAAAACAAAGCAGAAATATTTGCAATTATAATGTCATAAACCACTGTTTGCTTGTTATATGTTTTCAGCTTTCAGGCTGGAACTGAGGAGGATGGATTGAAACCTGCCAGCTTACTAATGAGACACCTTTGCCTTGGGGAGTGGAAAAATCTGGGCAAACAGGTACAACTGCAAAAGGAGGTAGCTGTAATCAAAGCATCTTCTTCGGGGACCTGGTAGTCATGGGGGTGGAAGTACCCAGCTGTGGGCACTCTTCAGCTCTGGGTAGACAGTATAGGGCTGCTGTGGGGTTCCAATGAGTTATCTGTGTATCTTCTGGAGCTCTAGTCGTGAGTATCATGAACAGACCCTGCTCGGCCACTAAAATGTGCCATGGTGCTGGAGGTTTGCAGCTATTTGCAACCTTTTTCTCAAGCCAGGAAGAGTTTTGTGCATATACATGGAACAAAAAAAATGTTAGAAGAGAGAAAGTAAGTGAACATGACAGAAACAGGCGAAAAGAGGAAGACAAATACTAAACACTGGCAGATGTCACTGTTTAACAAAGATCAGTGTTGATGAAGGTCAATGAAGCTGGCTGACAATTAGCCTTTGGCTCTGTGAAGAAAGGACTTTTGACTAGTTAGTGCATTATTCTGAAGAGGTTAGTGTTATATACACTCATTAAATCCTCCTATGCCACCCAGCTTGCAAGCATAAAGCCAGGAAAAAATGATACTTTTTGCCAGTTGGCTATATAATTTTCAATGGCCAAAAGCCAACTGGCTGCTAATTGTTATTTCAGTGAAACTGAAAACAAAGCTCTTGGTATGAATACTTGAACTGTTTGTTGTATTCCCCCTTGAAATTCTCCAGGAAGTGCCACAAACTGCTGCTTACACCCACAGATCCCAGAGAAGATGAACTGGGTGCCTGTATCTGAGTGCAGCACTTGGTCTGCAGCCTTGGTGAATATTTTCAAAAGGCTTTTTGCAGCTGAGATTAGCTGTCTGCAAATAAATTAATGTACATAGCCACCTTGTATGCTTAGAGCATTCTCCAAAAATCTAGTGTATGTAGGTCCATGGGTGCCCCAGAAAATGTGTGACAGGAGAGAACAGGTGAAGGGTGGAATTGCTTTCGGTTATGAGAGATAACTCACACCTATCTGCTAGTATTTGCAGGAAAAGCTCCCAAGGCAAGGAACATCTCTTTGGTGTTTGTGTAGCAGCCAGAACAGTGGAGTGATAATCCATGACAGGGAGGGCTATGCACTGCCATCATTCCAGTAAATAATAATGGTTACTTCCAGAGCTGATTAAACAGACACTAGCTGCATCACCTGTGCTTGCCCTCTGAATCACACTGACCCAAAACAAACATGAGGGAAATGTGTTTCAGATCATTCTTATCCCTTCCGTCCCGCAGCCCACTCCATAGTGTAGCAACACTGAAAAAAAAAATGTGTTTTACAAAATTCAGACATCTTCATAGGCACCTCCATGACTGATTGCTTGGATTCCATTTAATTACAGAACTGAAGGTAGACCTGTGCACCAAAGTTCTGCTGCTGTCAGTTACATTGTTCCCAGTATGGATTAGTTGTGTCCCCATTAGCTGCTTTTGTTGTGCGCAAAGAAGCAGGGCACAAAGAAGCAGGGCAGCCCTATCTCCTGAGCTGTCCCATTATTCTGCTTGGGGTGTTCGCCTAGACTGAAAAAGAGGATTTTAACCACATGTCCACAATTTCTGGACTTTAATGAGCCCTGTCAAAGAGTAGTCTTAGTTGGGTTGCCTGCTGTTTGGATAGGTGGCCACTGTCCATGGGCATATTGGCCATAACAGCAGATGTGCAGGGGGACAGCATGGCCAGGGCACATGTAGCACACAGTACGTGTACACCGACTTTCTGGTGGAAACATAGAAGTCCACATACAGAAAAGCTTTTTGGCTAGTTGATTTTATATTTCTTAGAGGTGTGCTATAACTGACCAGACAGATAATGTCTTTTGTTGCCACACACTGCATTGACTGGCATGTTATGCCAACTTACCTACACCAAAGCCAAGCTGTAGCATACATGGTATGCACAGGGAGAACATAAATGTGCAGAGATAATTCCTTCTTCAAAGTATATATATTAGGTAGTTTCAAGTAGCAAAAGGAGCACCTTTTTTCTTCAGAGCTGTGGAAAAGATAAGGCATCAGAGGACATGCGTTTCAGTTCCTATCTCAGCCAGCATAAATGCACCAAGCAAATACACACCTTTCTGAGACTTCCACCTGCTAATGGTCTTCCCCTGAGGGTGTCACCAGTCACAATGGAAAGAGAAAAGAAAGATAAGAAAACTCAGGGACAGTGTGTCAGAGGTGAGCAACCAACAGTGGAAATGGAAAGCCTTAGAAAAAGAGGCAAAGAGAACCTTGTACATTCACCAGGAAAGGAAAGCTCTGGTGAACACCTTTCGTGATTGCTTACTCACAATGAAGCAGATTGATCTAAAGTCCCTCAGAAGAGTCTAGACCTTTGATTTTAATGGCCAGTTTAAAGATTTATTTGATACATGCCAGTGCTTACTATTGTTCACACAAACATCAGGCATATACCACAATTACATAAAATCTTTATTAAAGTTAATTTTAAAAATCATACTTCAGAATACCTATCTACCAAGTGGACAAAAATATTTTGTCATTAGTATACTACTATTAGTTCCACCTTGCATGTACATAGCTAGTACACACAGTCATGCACTGGATCCAGCTGCACCCATCACCTTCTAAACACAGAGACACAATCCTTTCCCAAGGCAAATCTAAAACATTAATCAGCAAATACTTAGGCAGACATTTCTGCATGCATTAATAGTCTTATTGCATGTAAGAGGATGTCTAATGGTAGGTAAATAGTCTGCACACATCTGCAAGATCAAAGCCTTACTTAGGGCAATTCACAGGTTGTGAAAAACACTGAGAGATAAAGGGAAAGAAAGGCTGAACACACAGGCTAACTTCATTTCTAGTTTCATTTGTACACCACATACATGGTCAGTCAAATAAAAACCATGGTAAAGTGGGGTACTTGAAAGCCAGCATTTCCACAGTAGAATTTTAATTGCCTAGAAAGAAATACATTCAGGTCAGCACATAGTGAAGCAGCTTGAATAGTTTAACAGTTGCTGAATTCTGCTAATAGCTCCCATTGCTAATGCACCCTTAAAATTCTCCACAGTTGTTATTGTTAGTTCACGAGGAATTTGCCAGCAATATTACACGCTTTTATTATTCGATTTTAGGGCACACCCCAAACCAGACTTCACTGGGGAAGAGCAGAGGAGGGCTCCCAGGGTGGAGCCAGCCCTTGGGAGAAAAAACAAGTCAACTCCGAACTAGCTGCTAAGAACTGTGTTTTCTCTAAGTTATAACTTACTTTATTTACTTTGAGCCAGTGATGTCTTGTTTAATGGCTGTAAAGCAGTACAAGGTGGAAGAGCTGTGGACCTTTTAAGTTCAGAAGAGAAGAATTCCAACTTTTAGACCACCATGAAGCTGAAGGGGCACTCTGTGGAGAGATGTTTGCGGCAGGCAAGAGTGTGCCAGGAATTTCTGCAGTATTGCAGGGATTCTTCAGCCAGGCTTCCTGGAAGATCTGTCTAGGTTTTACAGACAACACATTACATCAGAGCCATTTTAGGGACCTATTTTAAAACACACGCGCAGGGCACCCTGTGCTCTGAGGGCCTGGGGATTTGACATGCAATCACTCCTTGTCGCAGAAATGTGCTCTTGAGTTGCATCTTTCCAATGTGCTCTTGAGTTGCATCTTTCCTTCCTTAAAAAAGTGTATGACTACTCTTCATGACTGAAGAAAAGCTTGGAAAGCATCTAAGCAATATAAGCGCTCAGGAACCCTGACTCTGCAGCCTCAGAATCTGGTGTTCCCTATAATGTTCCCTCACCAGTTTAGGCATAACACTGGCTGGTTTGCTCCAGTCAGACATCGCACATTTTCTGTTTTCTGTCCCCTTCTCAGTGAGGAGCTGCTTCCTGCTGTCCCCCATCCCCACAAAGAGAAGTGAACGGGACAGCAGTTTACTAGGGCTGTGTTGCCCCAGCCGTGCAGCACTGCAGTCTGCTGAAGCTCACCTAAGACAGTGTGACTGTCAAAGTAGAAGTTTCATCCTTATGTCCATCTTCAGCCACATGTTTTCATGTTGGGAGAGTCACTGCTCTGGTCAAAAAAAGAATCCCTCTTTCCAGGCTGACTTCAGCTGAACCACAAACTGATGCCCTGGGAAACCAAAGCAAAGGGAGGAGCAGGGATAAATGTCTGGAAGGGAGGCAGGACTTCCCATCCAGGGGCACAGAAGCCTTAGGTTAACTAAAGGTGAAGGTGGACTTTATACCAGAGCTGTTCTATCTTATCCCAGGTAGGACACAGATGACATAAAATAGAGTATTTAATACCTAACCTGTTAGAAAAAAAAAACACTAAATCAAATGTTCAAGTGAGTATCCTGGTAGAAGACAGATCCAGTGTTTGTCACTGCAGAAAGCTGGTTTGCAATCACAAGCATTTTCAAAAATGTAAAGGACAGAAACAATATTCTATCCTAAATCCTTTCTCATTAAAAGTTAGGACTTAGTTTTTAAAAATTTAAATGAGGTCTCTGTCAGAGAATTTTTTTTTTTTTAACTGAAGAACCAAATACACAGCCACACTAAGACTTCAGTCTGAGACAGGCATGTTGCTTCCCCAGAGCTGCCATCAGGTCTCACACTATGCCTGTCCTCTGCAAATCAAGCAAAACCTTTGGTCTTTGTGTATCATGATGATATGTGAGAAAGGGTCACCACAACAAAACTGCATGTGCTTGCCCTGAGGTGCATGACGAAAGATAAAGTCAAAGGATTCCTCCGTAGAAAGTAAGGGAAGAAGTAAATCACAATTCCTGAATGATCTGGAGTTTTCCCATTTTCATCTAAGATACTTCTTTTTTTTTTTTTATGCTTGTCGAAAAAATACACTTCTCTGTGTAAAATGTTGAGGATTTTCCATTTTTGTTAACACTTTCAGCAGTGAAACTTCTGTTTTCATAGCAGTACTTGTCTGCTTCTAAAAACGCAGGCAAAAATACCCAACAATATCAAAAGGAAGATTGCAGATGGCTGTCCCAAATCTGACACAACACAAAGCATCTTTTAACCCAACAGAGATCAGGGTGAAGAATTCATTTTTAAAAAAAGAAGCAAAACTGGTACCTCACAGAGCCAATGTTTCACCCCACTATCACTGAATTTAAGCTAATCCTACACACTATTTTTCTTGATTGTAGGTCAAAATGGAAACAGAAGAGACGTGGTCGGGGACAGTGAACAGGGCAGGGTTTTCCTTTTGTTTTGAGTTTTTAAACTAAAAAGACATGCCAAGATATAGTACATGTGGAAGGAAAAGACAGAAAGGAAATGCCCAGGGAAGTTTACCCCATACTGTGAGATGAGGAATAGAAAAAATGGGCTATGATTTAGCAAGATACCCTAAATTAAGTGGTTGCTTACCTGCCTGGTCATGCATTTCTGGTGTGACTCCTAGAACCAGGTATTAAAATCTTTCAGCTTCAGTGCTTTATACTTTTTCAGATACTTTTGATCTTTCTCTTCCTTTTAATCTCCATCTTTTCTCATGGGGCTGGGCTGGGGGAGATGAGGAAATTAGTTTTTCACTTTCTTTCCTTGGTGGGAATAGGTGTGAGGGGATTAAGAAGGTCTTTCACCTCCCCTTCATCCAGTTGGGTTAACAGAATTGTTCCATTTGTAAACTCAAGTGATTACAAACACACCCACTAGTTTCAGATCATCTGACACACTCATTAGGAAACCAAAGGTCTTTTCTAGATCAGAAGAGAAGTCTTTACATTAAATACTAAAATAGAAGCACTCTGGCATTCTGTAACCCTCTATAACGGATCATTATGCAGAGACAGAAGGGGTTCCAAGTTTTCTACAGGGTAAGGCTAATAATGTTTTACTGAAGAAAAGACCAAACACAAAATTCCTGAAATATCTAAATAGGTTCTATACTTTCCACAGTAAAACATTTCACATTTTTTTAAGTTATTTGAAGTTTTGTGACCTTTTTTGAGTGTGTAATGTGTTACAAAGTGTCAGATTGTTGTTTGGGGGTTTTTTTGCCAAATTAATAAGATATATATTTTTTCTTTCTCATAAGAGTCCAGGTCACTGTAGCTCCACATATTGGGCCTATTCAGCGAAAGATGTTTAGATTTTTCCTTTTTGTATTGAGTTAGAATGATGTTTTGGTTTTAGGTATCGACACCTCTAAGTTAGATTGTGGGCTTACAAACATGCCACAAACATAACAGCCAAATCCAGATATTGGCAAGTTACTAAGTAAGCATAATTCATAGCACACTATGCATTTATATTGGCCTTGATTCACCTTTTCAGGCATAATGGGATGCATTTTTCTTGGACTGTCTTGAGTTTAAATATATCCTGTAGGAAGGTGTTAAGTAGCAAAGTCAAAGAAAAAATGTAGATAACATGCATTAGGGTGCAGCACACAACTGGACACCACTGGGCTACAGAAACTCCCATAATGAACTTCCATTTGTTAACCTATTTTTACTCTGTCACACTGACTTGTGATTCTACGTCCACAGACTTCAACATGTTATGACCTCACTGAGTGACTTAAAGCAGGACAAGATAATATGACTGCAGTGTTGTTAGCTCATGTGCCAAGTACTGTCTCAGCTTAGAAGATCTATCCAGCTAGAAGTGTTTGCTTGTTGATCCCACCTTGCTCAGTGGGATCCTAATCCCAAACTAGATCTCTTATCTCCACCATAATATAAATATACCCAAACAAAAAACAACCCCACAAGATAGGCAATCTAATAGTATCCCATATGACCACACAAGGTGGTGCAATTTAATACATCATTTATTTATAATACAAAACTATATTTTTGATATGGAAATTTGAGGAGATATTTATACTGTTTCCTATGAGCACCTGGCTTAGTATAGGCATGATGTTCAGATTGATGCTCCTTCTGCTTGCTTTCCTGTTCATAGGGAAAGTGCTTTAAGCCCTTTGTGTATAGATTTCTGACTCCATAGCTGCTTGATTCCACATGAAATGTCCCTCTAATCTCCCAGGCTGAGGTTTCAGACTTAAAGAATCTCACTTTAGCAGCTGCTCCCATGAAATGGCATATACAGGCAAATTAGTAGAGACCTGAATCTTCTCCTGCTTTCTCGTGAAAATACTGGAGCAAAACCAGGCAGATTGACATATTGCCATTATCCCAGCTTTTTCTTACCACAACTATAACAGAGTCAAAGGAAGAGTGCATAAAAATACCTAAGGGCATTGTAGCTCAAATCTAGTAGGATAAATGACTTCCATGGTTGCTAGACTTTGTATTGAAGTGGAATTGTGAGTGGACTTGTGCTTCTTCTATGGTACTGATAGCTCCTTTTCATTTCTTATTGCAGAGCTTTGTGCTGAGAAGCATTTGAGATGCCCAGGAGTTCCCATAGCCCTCCAAAAGGCTACTGCAGGAAAACCAAGCAGCAGACACAAGCTCCTTCTTCCTGACATGCTCATATAAGCCTTGCAGTATGAGCAGTGGCTTAACTGAGCCTCCTTTTCCCTCTTGGTCTGAGGTTCGAAAATTAGCTCACCGAGGAGAGAGCTGTGAGGGCTCACAGTGCCTATTAATATGGAGTTAAACACCCAAGTTCGTAGTCCTTCCACAGTAACCTAGTGAGCAGGAGAGCAAAGTGCCTTAGCTCATACTTAACTAGAAACTGCTAAGGAACCATTTAAAATTACCCCTTTGAATTTCATAACAAGGACATAGCTAGAAAGTGTTAGCAGAAAATGTCTGTCTGTGGCCCCAGACTTTTATGGTTTATGGCTCTTTTTTTTCCTAAGTAGCAGCTCTATGCTGCCAGCAGCCCTCTCATTTTCTTCCAGGTTTTGACAAAAAGTCTTTCCTTCTAGCTCAAGCTAAAATTTTCCCAGCAAGTCTGTGCTGGTAAGAAGGTGTCTGACTTTAATATTTCTTAACAGAAACAGCACTTCTAGATTTACAAGACCCCAAAGGAGAAAAATCAGGCCTGCAATAAGGGAAAATCTGCATTTAACCAGGTCAGTCTTTCTCATAGAAAGAGTCTATAAGCAGAGCTGTGAAGTCTCACATGCTGAGCATGGGACTTACCCCACTGGCTTCTCTCTGAGGTCCCTCGGGTTGGGGTTCTGTCCATGCAGTGCACTGTCCCTGCCATTTCCCATCCCAGATGCACCGAACAGAGCAGAGCCAAAATCTGCTAATGAGCAGTAATTGGCACAGGGTGATGGAGTGAGAAGGCTGGGGCCAGCATGGCTGCCAGAGGCCCTGTGTCCAAAGGAGCCATGGAGGAGGCACATTCCTCAATCCCAGCCATGGACTATGTCTCTTCTTCACCACTTGCCTGAATAAAATCCCTTTCCTTTACACTACTCACAAGTCCATCCTAACACACAATCTAGTGCTCCAGACACATACTGCCCCTCACAATTTGACTGGAATAGAGGATTAAGCCATCCGACTCATATAAATGTCGAAAACAGGTAGCAGGGGCTACCTGTAGCAGTTGGTATCGCTGAGACCATTCTGACTTGAAAATCATTTATGCCCAAGAGCGATGAGATAAATTACTACCTGAGGCTCTTTGAGCTCCAAAGCCTGAATTCACTACTTCTGGTACCCAAATACTGTCTGGAACCAAAATACTGGCCCTCACACAGCAACCATGTCCATTAGCAAGGCAAGATGGGGTTTTGCTTTCCATCTCCATCCCTTGCATCATGACTTCTCTTCACCTCAGTCCATTGAATAAAAGTTTCCAAAGCTTCTACTGTTCACAAGCATGAGGACTTTTTCTTGGTTAAAGTTATGAAGATCTCTAATTTTAATGAGTTATATGTTGTGGCAGCAACTTGATGCTAATGAATTACAGAGGTTGGCAGCAGAAACCTTCCATAAGTTGCCGTGTGCCCAATTACACTAACAGGCTGAGTAGCAACGAGTGAATTATTCCAACAGAACACAAACCAGTGTAGTTGTTTTTCTGCAATTTTTATATCAAATATCACTTGTTTTTAAAAGCACATTTCTTCTTTCCTTACCATAGTCTCATGTTGAGAAGCTTGGTCTGTACTGGATCAGCTTGTTGCACCCACTGGAAAAAAGAGCACACATTGCTTGTATGGATTAAGCCATCTCTGTTTCATTATTTTTTCTCCTCTGATCTACCTTTAGGAAAGAAACTTGCACAAGGGCTTTCTGACTGACACAGTCAGCAGCACTAACTTTCAGTGTGGATAGATTGCTACAAACCCTGAGCTGATACAGCTCAGACTAGCTGTCATTTTGGGGTCATTTACATTCTAAAACCCATAGTGACAACACAGCATGTCACAGGAGAAAAAAGGGCTTCCTGATAGCACAGCTCCAGAGCTTCCTCACCCAGGTAAGCTGCAGTAACACCACTCTCTGTCTGCAACAGGGTTTCTGCTGCACAGCTCTTTCAGTGAGAGCATATAGGTTATTTTTTCTGGTTGGAGGGGTTTTTTTCCCATGCTGTTAATCCATACTACATAGCTTAAAAAAAAATATTAATGGTTGAGACCTGGCCTTTCACTGAGGCTCTTTGCTCTGGCTCTGGGCAAGGCTAAGCAATCATTGTATATAAAACATAGCTTACAGCAGTTTTGACTTTTTACAGTAAGGATTTGAACGAGAGCAACTTTATGATGCCTGATTTCTAACAATGGAGGTCCCCAGCAGAGACAGTCAAGGAAGAAAAATGAATTCGCCAGCACTAATTTGTACTTGGATAACATTCGGGCTGAATTTTTCTTTTTTATATCATCAAGGAACACAGGGGTAAAAGGATTCTTTCAGTTTGCCCTCTTCCAGGGGCACAGGTTGAAAGGATATGACTGTTGTAGTAGAAAGACTTCCCACACTTCTCACTTCAGCAGCTTGTAAAAATAGTAGACTGGGGTTTATTTGATTTTATTTTATTTCATTTTATTTTTTTTATTGCCTTATTTTCACACAGTTTGCTAAGCACAGAGCCTTCAAGTGTTTCAGCAGTACACGACCACTCAAAGATGCCAAAGACTGTGGCCCTTTAGGAGTCCCAGTGACGCACTTTGGCATCTCCAAACAGCCCCAAACCATGGCATCGGGCCATGTATCCCTCTAAGCAGCAAAGCCTGATGTGAGCAACACCTTCAGGGCCAGGAATGCATGGACTGTGCTTGACCCCATCTTGCGAACATGCAATGCTGTGACCTGAAAAGAATTCAGCAACACCCTGGATTTAGGGAAACATTTTTCTCACATGTAGTAGGGCATTTCCCTACCACCACGATCACCACCACCACCCCTGCGTGCAGCCACCGCCCCTGGCATGGTGGGAGTTCAATCCAGAAAATAATGTGCAGTCAAGATCTGCAGTTCAGATCCAGGAGCAAAATATTGTCTTTAATTTATAAAGCATATGCACAAAAGGAGTCCTAAATCTGATTTTTATTGTTTGTGCATATACTATTTTCCTTGTATTAGCATGGGCTTATGCCTATAGTTTCATTTGCTTTGGGTTGTTTTTTTTTTCATTTTAAAAATTCTGTTCAGCTTCTTCCTGTCTCTTTCTTTCTCTAAGCAAATTCAAATGTGCGTGCACGTGGTTGTGCAGATACGCGCACACACACACAGAGAACCGCTGTTCAACCCCGCTGTTGTTGCATTCAGGTTCCCCAGCTGTGCATTTCTTATGGCCAGAGCTCTCTCTATTTACGTGAAAGTTACCTCTAAATAAGATTTCCTCCATCACATGAGAACTGAGTTATTTCTGATTATGTTCCCTGCAGCATTAGGAATGTTAGGTGAGAAGGGACTTTAGGGAAGATGGCAGCATTCATTACTACTATCTCCAGCATACAACTGCTTTCAGAAACTCATGATGTCTCATCTCTAGGCTCTGCTGGTTGCCAGAGAACTTAAAAAATTGTAATCAGATAAATAACTATTAAGAGGCAAAAATACTTGATACTAGCGTCAAACTCAAGCAACACGTTTTTTTCAAATATTTATTAGTAAGGCAAAAGTCTTTTTGTTTTTCACTGCATTTTTCCATGCTGTACTCTGTCCAAAATCTAGGAGACACTGGATCTACCTGAGAGATGTTTGAACACTGAAGTTAGGCAAACCAAATAGGTTACTAAGAAATGCAGGAGTTTTGTACACAACATCATAAACAATAGTGCAGAATGTTATTATGCTTAGCAAAGAAACTAGAAACAAAATAGTCTATGCTTTACAAAACATGATGAATTGTGGGTTATGCCATTTCCTGTTTTCCTCCAATGAATTGGCTAGTGTGGATACTTTTATTACTGCTGTTTCGGTAGATGGCATATTGTTAAACAAGATCCCACTGCGACTGATGTGTGTCCTGCAAGACATCTAGTGATGGGGAAGTTGATCAATGCCATCTTCTTCCAAGACTGGAAAAATCTTGGCCTGACCCCCAAAGAATGCAGCAGAGGCACAAAGAAATGCAGTTTGGCCATGGGACCGAGTGGTCAAGGGTGTAGGGATAACTTGTGAAAAAAAGAGCCTTCAAAGTACAGAGTTTCAAGGGTCGAGCTTGGCAGGCAGGAGTCAGGAGAAAGCTCCAAGGGCAGGAATGAGTAAGAAAAAAGTTAAAAAGACAGTTGTGGGAAACTGAGACACAGGAATCAATAATGAAGTATGATCAGAAGTGTATGGCACTAGAGACTCCGAAAAGAGGCGGACAGGCTTTACCAACTTGTTTGTGCAAAAGTTGGAAGAAATGTCTGCCATCCAGAGCCAGTGTCACTTTCCATCTGTTGTGTATTCTGGATGGTTGAAAACCCCTTGAAGTCTTCCAGCTTTTCACAGGAACAGATACTGGGATTTTCCTTGGGGGTGTCAGAGGGGGGAGGAGTCCTTTTTCATTTAACATTTTCAGTATTCAAATTAGAAGACTTTCAGCATCCTGGGGTGAGACTCAAAAGCCTTTCCCTAGGAACCCTGGGAGCATATCAGAAATCAATGGCATGGAGGATGGAAAAAGTTTCAAAAATGTGAGACTGGCAGGAAATACTGGCACATTTCTGTTTGATATTTACTTTCTTGGCATGCAGTGGCGCTTTTAGCGCCAATGGAAAATCCTCTAGTGCCAAGCCACTCTCAGATAAATTTGCACACAAAATACACTTTGAATTGGCAAGTAGCTTTTGAGATTAAGGTTTACCCCTTGCCAAAAATATGTATTTTTGGATTCTAGAATCTCTCTTAAGTAAATTAGGCAACTTCATAATACTAAAATGCTACATGTGGCTGATTTGAATTTGATGAATGTGAGTTCAGCCAAACCAAATGAATGGGGAAGAGTGAGGACACCTGACATGGAAGGAAAAACCAGTCACCTGAGGCTCTGAATTATGTGCCTATTTTTGTACAGACATCAAAGAAATCATAACCTACACAACCTAAACCAAATCTCTGGGGATGATTGAGTCCTACTACAAGAGTGGAGGTGATCTTCACGTGAGTGGGGTATGAGGAGAGGTAGAGGATACACAAGAAGACCTTTCATCAGTTAATGCTAATAAATTTTAAAGCCCCTTAGCCCTCCTTATTAAATCCATGCTCACACTATATCCTACCCAAAACCACTGACTTTAAAGTTCAGCCTTCAACTGAACAGTCTGTACAATCCTGAAATTAAAAAAAAAAAAATCTTACATTATTCTGGAGTTCACGAGTTTCAGCTCAGCTCATTGGCAGTCCTGGTCAGTGACTGGGTGCAGGTTTGCTGCTGTCCCTCTCACTACTAAAGCAGTGATGCAGGAGTATCTCAGATCAGCAGTGCTCACTGTGACAGGCTGGGAGCAATTCCTGGAGCTCCAGGTCACGTAAGGATTGAATGTAACTGCATTTCAATATAACAAATATGGTCATCTGTATGACAATTCTGAACTGCACAAAAAGATGTCATGGACAGAGGCGTGGTATATACATCACTAGAAGTAGGGCCATGGTGAAGATCAGGAGACAAAGTCAGGTAGCACAAAGAAAGATCTGCAGAGCAAGACAGTTCTGAATGTTAAAACCTTGGGCTGGATCTTTTACCCATCTCCCACTTATTTCTTCTTTCTCATTCATCAGCATTATGCAGAATGTTTCTCAGCAAGGAAAGGGTCCTCACATCCACTTTTTCCTCACAACTTTCCAAAACAGCATACCTCCTGATAGATTGCCTCTGTGCTATCAGTGATACAATGAGAACCCATTGCCACCTTTGGGAAGCCTTTGGTATGCCACTGAGTCAGATGGAATCCTTGAAATTATGCTGTTTTTCCTGTGTGTATATGAAGACCATAATAGCCAGTTGCAAAGAAATTGAAAGTATGAGAGCAAAGATTAACCCAAGTAATTCTGCTGTTACTGTTTTTATATAGAGTTTAATTGGGCTGTTTTTAAAAGGCTAGGACACAAACTCAGCATGAATCTGAATTACCTGTATTCCATAATCCCATTATTATATGTTACCACAAAGAAATTACTTAAAAGATCTCTTGCTCTAAAACAGACCTTTTTGGCAGCAGTAGAACAGGAATGTTAAACCTTAGCTGTTTTAGCCAAGACAAAGCCTAGCTTTGCTGAAAACTGTAGGTATCCAAAGTCTTCCAGAGCAAGGTAACAGAGTAGAATTAACTTTTAACAAAATATGATAGCCTGTTAAATAAGGTGCAACAGACCTTGTTTATGCAATTTCTCTCTTCTAGTGTTGTTTCTTTGGCTTTAAAGCAGTTATGTCAAATTTGTACAGAGAATCCTAATACAATGTCCCCAGCCCAGTATTTCTAGGTCTAACAACCTCACTGGCAATGTCAGACTCCAGATTATTCTGACCGTCCCAGTGCAAAATGGCTTCAAAACATGTATTTATGAAAAGAGGAACATCACTTGTCATCCCAGCTTTCCAGCATTTGGCTAACTCACTTCTTCCTAGCAAAAAAAAAAAAAAAAATTGTTATTAACAGAAAAGGAACTCAAAGGAATTGCTTGAAGCCTGTTTCTTGGATACACAGTTTACAGTATTCAGACAAATACATCAAAAATATGTTGGGAAAAAAAGGTTGGTTTCTATATTTTCAGATCAAATATCTCACCATTTAAAATACTGTCAGTTTGTCTTTGATCTTCAGAGCTGGCAAACATAGGAAAACATTTTGCAAATAAAAGCAGCCTTCCAAAATGTCATACTGATTACCATTGACAAGTCAGCTACCTGAGGCTCAGCAAGATGACAAATATCACGAGTCCACTACATGGTTTAGCTGTTGTGGCTTGAGAGGCTGGACAACAGCCTTCTCTACACATATTACAGAAACAGTTGCATTGCAAAAGGCACACCCAGTGACAATATTTCCTAACCTATACATTTAAATCTATGATAATTTATTTTGGTGGTTGATAAAATATAGCAAAGGCTGGCATCAAGCTGCAAGCTTTTTGTCACATCACTTATTTCACAGGCCATATGTTGTTATGTTCTGCAATTTCATCAATTATTTTTTCCCACTATTTCCCCATACTTTGACAGTGACAGCAGTCTATTACCATCTAGCTCTAGGAACCTAGAAAAATGATTGTAATAGATGGTTAGACACATTTTATGCATGCAGGAACTACCTCAAAGTTGTGAGATGTTCCCCAGTGTGTACCTTTCCAGCATTAATGAGGTGTTGAGCAATAAAAGGAATGCATGTCAAATTGTAACTGGTAACAGACAATGATTTACGTCCACTGACTTTACCAGTTTTTCTCTCTCAGAAAAATATTTAGTGTATATCTTCATTAGTATGGCATTCTCAGAAGGACAAGGAAAATGAGACTAATGTCTCCTGAAGGAATGCTTTCAACTGCTGAGAATGGAGGGGAAAAGCCATGGAAGTAATTTGCTACTGAATTTCTTCATAATTACAGGGTTACGACACATGCAAAAACAATGAGTCTCCTTTTGAAATTTTACGTGGGTGAAAGGTGAAAACCAAGCTGAATTGGGTCACTTGTTTATTCTGATGATGATGACAAGCTTGAATATATAGTAATCAAGAGAAGCCAAGAGCCACTTTGACATTAATGAAAATTAACACACTCCAAATTGCAGAAAAGCCTCAAATGATTCAGAGGTTTTCTTATTCAGAAATAGTTCCTGCAGATTCTGGTAGCACAAGTGAAAATTTATTAAAAATCAATACAACTTTAATTACCCCCATATTCATTAATGCCCATATAGCTTGTATTTATATTAATGCTCATAATGATAGCATATTGTTTATCTTGGAAAGCTGGCAATAAGTTAATGTTTGATAATATACAATAAATTAAGCTGAGTTAATGTTTGATAGAGGAATAAGGTATTTGAAGAAGCCATTACAGGGTGTAATGACTTCTTAATCCACTGCTGTTCTTTACTGCACATAGATAGGACAATTTCAGGTGAAACTAGAATCCCTATGTCAAAGAGATGGTGAACGAACTATCGTGTCCAGTCCAATGTCTTGCACAGACCAAAGAGTGTCACAGAAGATGCCCACATATGGGTTTCTTTACAAATGTAAAGATGTTATTGATAGGATTACCTCTTCTGAATAATGAGAATCATAAATCTTTGTGAGCACAAGACATACCACTGTTTCACAACAACTTTTTTTTTAGAGACAAAATATTAGCTTCAGCCTACCTGATTCACCATAATTTTCATCACTTCATTTCATGTCTTAGTGGTCTAGGGTTCCATACTTTATCTCTTGTCCAAACACCTCAACTAGAGACACTCTAGACATCTGCCTACAAATAAACGTGAAGGACAGAAGACAGCCACTGTCTTAATCAGGTGGACACATCACTAAATCATTGGTTGCAAAAGCTGCTTCTATTCTGCTAAATAAAACAGGGACAGGGAGTAAATTCAAGCACTGGTTGTCCATACCACTTAATCGTTGGCATGCTTCTTGGCATGGCTGTGCCAGCTGCCTTTTCAGGCACAGTGTAAAGGACAGACAGGACTCTTCCAGCAGGTATTATGGACAAATTACACCAGGACCCCTCCATCTCTCATACTCCCTAAGACTATCCCAGCAGACTTGCCTCTTTATCACTCTTCAAGCTACTCTGTGGGCATGTGACACATACCCTCAGCTTCGTGCTACAGAAGTACTTCTCTGATGGCTGCAGCACATGATTTTTGACACTGCAAACGAAAAAAGTCATTTCACTACAAAATTAAATACCTGATCTTGCATGGAGTTATATCATTTAAATATGTCTGCCCATTTAGGAATGTTCAAGTAAACTATAACCACCTTGATTACTCCCATCCTCTGACTGCAGTTCAGATCTTATAATTTTGATATTTTGAAGGCACTAGATATGAGTCTCTAAAAATACTGTGAATCAGCAAACTCTTCTGCTTCCTTTGGGAAGATAATCTAGATTTACAGCTCTGCAAAGAACAAAGCCTGGCTTCCTGGGTCGAAAGTATATGCTGACTTCATATAATTAGTTTTTTAGGGTTAAATTAATTTTTAAGTGGGTTAAATTCATTCTTTTAGTTTTTATTTGATAAGGCAGATTCAAGTATGATAAGGTAGGAAAGAAGCCTGTTTGTCTTCAGAGAAGTTTAAATTGTAGGTGACTTCCTCTTGGGGGTGAAGAAGCAGGTTTTACCAGCTTCTATAAAGACTTAGAATCTCCATATAGCCAATGAAAAGAGGTCTCTGAAGGCCTCCATGGGGATTCTCTGCACCTGAATTAATCCCATTGACTCTTTAGCGAAGGTCAGTAAAGATTTATTAATGACACTAGAGGACAGGGAAATTCAACGAGTGCTTCAGAGTTACACTGAGAGCTTGTAGCCAAGTCTAGTATTAAGTCCAGACCTCTGGAAGTCAGTATGAAGACCAGAATCTCGATTAAAAGTTAATCTAAGTAGACCTGTAATGAAGATTAGGGGTAAGAACACATCTGGAGAACACCTCCAGGTGGTCAAATTAGTCTAAGTCGTCATCAACATTACTAAACAGAAAAGAAAAACATTTGAGGCTGAAAAAGGTTACTTGTAATGAATCAGTGAATTAGCATTTCCTTCTAGATAAAATCTAATGGCAGCATGCCCAGTTTGTCATGGTGAGCAAAATGATCTAATAGGCTTCCTTCACCTCTAATTTTAAAAAGTCAATTATCTACTTTAACAAGATGGGGTTTTTTAAACAAGGGCCAACAATAATGATGATGGACATACCCTTTTCACTTACAGGTTTTTTTTTTTAATTTACATATATAACATTTTTCATAGCATTAGCAGTATTCAGAAATATACTGAAAAGGTAATTGAAGCAAGTCTAGATCTGTCTCTCATGTAAACATGTGGAGGGCAAATACACATAGGACAATTAGTAGCTGAAGTGGCTTTTATCATAATAGCATTTAAGCCTTATTTCACGTGTTCTGAGATTATTTTTAAAAATCTGTTGTCTAAGAAGACAAATAACTTCTTGGGAGTTTTTCAGCCATTTGACTAAGAACTACCCATCACTCCCCAAAGTCCTGCAGCTGCTCTAGCAGAAAACTTAAAAGCTAAGATATTATAAATATCAGGAATAATATTGCAATGATTGGATTTAAAGCGTATTTGTTTACTTGTTAGGATTCACTACATTCCTTAAAGCACAGTTTTTAAAAACTATAGTAGGAACTCATTTAAGCAGCAGATCAAAAAACAAAGAACTCAATTCTCTTCTTCATTCAAAATATGCTTGTTTTTCATTTTGTGGTACAAAGTATGAAATGAAGCCTGAAGCACAAAGATTAAGACATTGAACTCTAATAAAAATGTCACCTTTCTCAATATATTGTTTCCTATTTCTTTTGATCCCAGTATTCCTTTCTCACAGCAGTATCTCTGTTTCTGTGCACAGACATCTGGGCCAGAGGTTGATTTCTCAGATATGAAAAAAATAGTGGTATAGAGTCTAAGTACATTCCTGCTGCAATTTGCCTTACTTACTTACATATAGCCATACTCTCCAGTCCTGCAACAGGACAGTCAAACAGCATGCAAAGAAATCCCTTTTTCAAGAAAACTCAGCCTAGGAGTAATTGGGGGTTTGCAGGAATGACTGTCACAAGAATTGACCTAATCAGAGCCTAAAGCAAAGAGCAAACATTCCTTTTGCCTACACAGGTCCCTCTCCTCCAGCTGTCCTACTCACAGCTTTGCACAACTCAAAAGTGATAACATGTCCTCCCAAAGGCAAATGCTATTCATGCATTAAAAATAAAAGAACCAGGAGAGTATGGCTATGCTGCCCCACAACTACAAGTGTTGTGTTCACAACACAATCAGGCAAAGACAGAAAATGGAATCAGGAGAAGGAGATCCTGTTAAGTGCTCTATCAAGAGGCTGAGAAGGTTTGTTGAAATGGGAAATTAATGTAAGGTTTCAAAGAGTTCATGATTACATTGAAATTATTGAAATACAAAAATGAAAATGGTTCCTAAGCTACTAATGTCATGAAGCAATTTTTACAGTAATTTCTGAATTGTGACATCAGCTATTTAGAACAAGATATGTACCCTCCTCAAGATGTAAATCATACGATGAAAACAGAAGAAAAAAATTCATTTTTCCATATTAGTCTGTGATTTTTGAGAACAGGTTTTCTACTAAGCATGCCATTTGTCTTGCTAGATGTGAATAACAAAATTAAAACTTCAAGGACTTTATCCTCAGCCAGTATATATTTGCGTGCAAGGGTTGAGGCTTTCGTCTAAACTATTCAAAAGCCCATTTGTGTTTTAAAAATTCAAGCAACTTTAATATTTTAATATTCCCCCTCAGGTTATAGAGAAAAATCAAATTTAATACTCACCAACCATCTGATTTATATAAATATCTTATAAACTTTAATACTGGTGCCTTTGCAAGCTTAAAGAGCCACATGGGATAGGAGAACAGGGAAAAGTTGCATGAAAAGTTAGTGGGAAAAGATCTGATTTCTTACTTATAAAGCAATAAAGGGCATGCATTTAAAATTACATATTTTAATATTTCACATAACCTATACTGGATGCTGCAGAAAACTAGTACATTGGTTTGGAGCTTTGCATATGCGCTTTGTTCATAACAAAACCAGGTGGGGGGCCTCAGCTGTGCTCTGAGGCACTGTGTGGTCACGCGTGCCTGCTGAGGTTCAAGGAAAATTCACCTTTTTGAACTCTAATTCAGTGGCCGCTCCTGCTTTGTATATTATTCATATCTCTCACCTGCAGGATTTACTATTAAGGAAGGTAACCGGGATGTTGGTCAGATCAATGGCAGTGAAGTCACTTGCTCTCTGGCACTGGTGTGGTGGGTTAACCTTGGCTGGATACCAGGTGCCCACCAGGCCTCTCTATCACTCAGCAAAATAAAAGGAGAGAATAAGATGAAAAACTCACAGGTCAAGACAAAAGCAGTTCAATTAAAGCAAAGGCCAAGGCCTTGCACAAAAACAAAAGGTAAACAAAGATGTTATTTTCTACTTCCCCTCACTAAGCAGTGTCTGGCCACTTCCTGGGAAAGCAGAGCTTCAGTATGTGTAGCAGGTACTCCTGAAGACAAAGGTAGCAACAAATGCCCCCTTCCTCCTCCCTTCCCTTGGCTTTTATGGCTGAGCTGATGTCACATGGTATGGAACAGCCAATCCGGGTCAGCTGTCCCAGCTCCGCCCTCTCCCAAGCTGTGTTATTAACACCCTGCCAGCTGCTAGTGTAACATTCAGCACTATGAGGGCTGCTGTGGGGATACTAATTCCATCTCAGACAGACCCAATACAATTTCTACCTCTTATTCCATGCTATTTGCAGCATGCTCAGATCCTGCATGATCCATACATCTATTGCTGGCACTTGCAACTTAACTACATATTTCAAGCATCTCTATACCCAACATACAGAGTTAACTTCTTTCCCCTGTCCATTAATGGATATTATTCTTCCATTTTATGGGCTTCTTCCACTCCTCCAGATGTTCCCAAACAGGCCATGACTTGGTCCTGTCTGCCAAGATAAGTGTTCAGGACAGGAGAAGCAGCATGTTTGCTTGTTGAGCACCAGCACTGGCTTAGTTGGGGTCACTGTTACACTCTTCTGGTTCCTATGAAACTTGTTCTTCATCGGTTCAGGTTGTTCCTGCCATATCATTTTCTACAACATACAACTCACATTGCAGATTATTTTTCCCCCAAGGTTAAATCTCCTTGAAGTGCACACCAGGTCTCCCCATCCTCCCGCATTATCCACCATGTATACATAGGTCCTTGAGCAAAGACAATCCCATGAATGGGTTTGCCTTACCCCATGGGAGGAGCAGTCCACACCACCTTCCCCAGCCATTTCCCTGTGTGCACTACGGGGACCTTATCTCCTCCCACAGTATGCAAGGCTTTTGTTTGGGCAGGGCCAGGATGGTTAGCAGACCCTCTGGTGTTAACCAGCCAAGTGGCTTCTGCTAAGTTTGTGTCCCAGTGCTTCCATGTCCCATTGCTCAACTCTCTCAGCACGGTTTTTGACAGTCCATTATATCTCTCAATCTTCCCAGAAGCTTGTGGATAATAGGGGATGTGATACACCCACTCAATTCCGTGCTTCTTCACCCAGGAGTTTATAAAGTTATTTCAAAAATGGGTCCCATTGTCTGACTCAACTCCTTCTGAGTACGATGTTGCCATAAAATTTGCCTTTCAAGGCCTAAAACGGTGTTACGGGCAGTGGCACAGTTTACAGGGTACGTGAACATCTACACGGTGTACTTTTAGGGCTATATTTTCTACCCAGGCAGCGATGTCCTGCCACAATGCAGCAACCCAGATGGGTTTGCCCCTACGCTGCCAATTGTTCTTCCACTGCTGGAGCCACCCCCATAGGGCATTAGCCACCATCCAGGAGTCAGTGTAGAGGTGGAGTACTGGTCATTTTTCTTATTCAGCAATCTTTAGGGCTAATTGGATTGCTTTCACTTCCGCAAACTAACTTCTCAGTCACCTTCTCCCTCAGCACCTTCAACGACTCGTCGTGTGGGACTCCACACAGCAGCTTTCCATTTTTGGTTTCCTATCACACAACAGGATCCGTCAGTAAATAAAGCTTAATGCCTTTCATCTTCCCACAACTCATTATACTGTGATGCCTCTTGGGCACGAACCATCTCCTCAGGTAACACTCCAAAATCTCTGGCCAGTCCATGATCTCTTCCAGGATACCTGGATGGTTGAGTTTTCCCAATCGAGCTAGCTGAGTGATCAATGCTATCCACTTACTCCATGTAGCGCTGGTTGCATGATGTGTAGATGGGATGCCTCCTTTGAACATCCAGTGCAACACAGCTAATCGCAGTACTAAGAGGAGACATGGTTCTGTACCAACAACTTCTGAAGTAGCTCAAACCCCCTCATAGGCTGCTAGTATCTCTTTTTCAGTCGGGGTGTAGTGGGTTTCTGATCCTCAATACCCCTGGCTCTAAAACCCTAACGGTCGACCTCAGGTTTCTCCTGATGCTTTCTGCCAGAGGCTCCAGGTGAGACCACGCTCCCTAGCTGCAGTGTACAGTACATTTTGCACAGCTGGTCTTATCCAGACAGGCCCAAGAGCTACTGCACAAGCTATCTCCTGTTTGATGTGCTCAGAGTCTTGTTGTTGCTCGGGACCCCACTCGAAACAGTTCTTCTTTCGAGTTACTCGATAGAGAGGGCTCACAAGCTGACTATAACCTGGAATAAGCATTCTCCAGAAGCCCACAAGGCCTAGGAAAGCTTGTGTTTTCGTCTTGTTAGCTGGTGGAGACATAGCTGCTATCTTGTTGATGACATCTGTGGGCACATGACAGCGTCCATCCTGCCACTTTATTCCCAAGAACTGGATCATCTGGGCAGGTCCCTTGACTTTGCTTTTCTTTACGGCAAAACCTGCTCTCAGAAGAATCTGAATTATTCTTTCTCCCTTCTCAAACACTTCCTCTGCTTTGTTGCCCCACACAGTGATGTCGTCAATATATTATAGATGTTCAGGGACATCACCCTTCTCCAGGGCAGTCTGGATTAGTCCATGACAAATAATGGGGCTGTGCTTCAACCCCTGGGGCAGTCGATTCCAGGTGTACTGGACACCCGTCCATGTGAAAGCAAACTGTGGCCTGCACTCAGCTGCCAAAGGAATTGAGAAGAACGCATTGGCAATACCAATCATGGCATATCACTTAGCTTCCTTTGACTCTAGTTCGTATTTGTCATGGTTTATAAAGCCACAGGGGACAGTTTTTGTTAAACACCTGATGGGCTGAGGCAGGGACAGGGAGGGTTTCACTCAACAGAGTCAGAGGCAAGAAACTGACACCACTTCGGAAGAACAAAAAAAAAAATTAAATTTATTAACTATTTACAACAAGAAGCAAGATACTGAGAGAGAGAAACCACATCTTAAAAAGGCACTTCTCCCCCACCCCTCCCTTCTTCCCAAAGCCCAAAGGCTTTGTTCTGTACCTTCTCTCCCCTGGTGATGTAGGAGGGCAGGGAAATGCGGGGTGCAGTCAGCCCACTGCTCCTTCCTACTCAGGGGAGGGCTCCTCACAGTCTTTCCCAGCTGCAACGTCCCTTCTCATGGGAGAGTCCTTCTCAAAAACTGCTCTGGTGTGAGTCCTTTTCCACACGGGCCCACAGTCCCCTGACGACTGCCTGGCTCCAGCGTGGGCTTCTCCATAATTCCTACATGGGTGTCCTCCACAGCTGCAGCTTCACATGGGCTGCACCAAGGGACAAACCATGCGTTGCCATGAATCTTCACCACGCTGCAGGGGAAATTCTGAGGGGAAAACATCCCTCTTTCTTGCTTCCCTTCTCTGACTGAAGTGTTGTGTGGTCCTTCCTCTCAAAATCTCGCTTCTCTCTCCGCCACAGGTCTTTATAGCTCCCAAGGAAACTGACTCTCTGGCGAGCCATGGCAGAGGCCTGAGCTACGACAGGTCGGTTCGCAGAAGCCAAGCAGGCGGCTGGGCAGCCGGGCCCTGCCTGGGGCCATGCTAACCACAGAATCACAGAATCACAGAATGTTAAGGATTGGAAGGGACCTCGAAAGATCAGCTAGTCCAATCCCCCTGCCGGAGCAGGAACACCTAGATCAGATCACACAGGAACGCATCCAGGCGGGCTTTGAATGTCTCCAGAGAAGGAGACTCCACAACCTCTCTGGGCAGCCTGTTCCAGTGCTCTGTCACCCTCACTGTAAAGAAGTTTCTTCTCATATTCAAGTGGAACCTCCTATGTTCCAGCTTGAACCCATTGCCCCTTGTCCTATCACTGGATGTCACAGAGAAGAGCCTGGCTCCATCCTCCTGAAACTCAACCTTCACATATTTATACACATTGATTAGGTCACCCCTCAGTCTCCTCTTTTCCAAGCTAAAGAGACCCAGCTCCCTCAGCCTTTCCTTATAAGGGAGATGCTCCATTCCCTTAATCATCTTTGTGGCTCTGCGCTGGACTCTTTCCAGCAGTTCCCTGTCCCTCTTGAACTGAGAGGCCCAGAACTGGACACAATATTCCAGATGTGGTCTCACCAGGGCAGAGTAGAGGGGGAGGAGAACCTCTCTTGACCTACTGACCACCCTCCTTCTGATACACCCCAGGATGCCATTGGCCTTCTTGGCCACGAGGGCACAGTGCTGGCTCATGGTCATCCTGCTGTCCACCAGTACCCCCAGGTCTCTCTCCCCTACACTACACTCCAACAGGTCAGTACCCAACTTATACTGGAACCCTATTGTTCCGTGCACCCTCTTAAATATGTTATTCGCAGAGGCGCTGATTGTCTCAGCCCTGGCCTGGGGTGGGTCCAGACCGAAGCTGGGGAAACTTTCAGTCGCTTCTCACAGGGGCTGGATCAGCGCTACTCCTTTCCCCACTTCCCCCCTACCCCTCCCATCCCAGTTACTAAACCCTTGGAGCCGGGAGGTGGGGGTGAACCCTTAGCAGACACTTACAGGAGCCACCACTGTAACCCCTCCCTTGCTGCCAGAGCAGACTTGGAGCTGGGGGGGAACTCTTAGCAGGTACTTACAGGGGCCACTGCAGCCCCTACCTTGCTGCCAGCAGAGCTGGAGTCCAGGCAAACCTTTAGCAGCTACTTACAGGACCCATTACTGTGGCCACTCCCTGCTACCAGACAAAACCCACCACACAAAACCACAATATTGAAGCTCAAGTATGTCTGGTCCTGCAGCACTCAGTTGCAAGGTCTCTTCATTAAGGCCATGATAGTCTACTGGCAGTCTCTACCCTCCATCAGACTTCTTCACTGGCCATATGGGACTATTAAAGGGTGAGTGGGTCTTGCTGATGACTCCTTGGCTCTCCAGTTGATGAATCGGTTCATGGATGGGAGCCAGGGAGTCTCAGTTTGTGCAGTATTGCCACCAGTGCACCATCCTGGTAGCAATTTGCACCTGCTGTTTTTCAACTCACAGCAACCCCTCAGTGAAGGGACCTTCTGAGAGGCCATGCAGGGTAGATAGCTGTTTGATATTTTCGGTGTTCACAGTGGCTACACCAAAAGCCCATCGGTACCCCTTTTGGTCCTTGAAGTACCCTCTCCTGAGGTAGTCCATGCCAAGTATACAAGGGGCTTCTGGGCCGGTCACAATGGGGTGCTTCTGCCACATGTTCCCTGTTAGGCTCACCTCAGCCTCCAACAAGGACAATTCTTGGCATCCCCCTGTCGCTCTGGAGATCCAGATGGCCTCTGTGCCCCTGTACCCAGATGGCAACAGGGTACACTGGGCACCAGTATCTACTAGAGCCTTATACTTCTGTGGGTTCGATGTGCCAGGCCATCAAATCCACACAGTCCAGTACACTCAATTATCCCTTTCCTCCTCCTGGCCAAAGGCTGGGACCCTCTATTGTTGTTCATCATCAGAGTACACACTGTCTGACTTTTGCAGTGCCACACCAGAAGTCCCCTCACCAAAGTCAAGGGAGGTGATCTCAATTCTTCAACGTCTGGGGGACTGTTGATTGCCTTCTTTTGTCGCTGAAGCAACTATGCTGATGCCCTTCTTGGGTGGCCTCTTCTTGACGGGTGTTTTCCCTCTCAGCTCACATACACGGGCTTCCAATTTAAAGGTGGGTTCACAATCCAACTTTCTCATGTCTTCCCCTTGGTCATGCAGGAAGAATCAGAATGTGCCACACAGAGGCAGGAGAGGATTGGCGCCTCTGGCAGCTAAGGTGATGGTCCGTAAGGATGAAGAGGTGCAGAGATTTTCTTCAAAGTTTTGAAGCTAGGAAGATGCTCTCTCCACAGTTGGTGTATCCATATCTGGGCGATGCATTGCTGCCAAGCTGTTAGCATATGACACTGGGGTACCTTGAATCACCTTCCTCCACATGGCCCAGGTACACATGACATCCTCTGGATCTGTGGAGACCTGAGCATCGTCTAGATCACTGTAGACAACTTCCACCACCGCTAATTCTCTCAGGTATGCCTTCATCTGCGGTAGTCCACTTTGCTGGGGAGCTCTTCCTTGAATGGATATCTTGCCTTCACACCTGAGAGGAGCCGTCTTCAAAGACTGCAAATTGCTGCCTCTCTTCCAATCTCTCTCTCAATTTTCTGGTTTCTAGCAAGGGGTGTCAGCTGCTGGCTTCTCTACCTTCCAGCTGCTGACTGTCAGCCCCATTATCCCAGCATCGGAGCAGCCAAGGAGCAATCCACTCACCTTGTTGGCAGCCATAATCTTTCCACAGGTCTCAAAGTTCTGATGAAGTGAGGGACTGAGTAGTTTCTGCTTCCTGTCTGATTTCTCTTACTCCTCCCTCCCTTCTCCTTATTAAAGGGCCGGGTCCTAGATCAAACTCTTCCTCTTCTTCCCCCTCCCTTACTAAACAATGATATGGACCTGTTTATCTCCTTGTCCACTGCTTCTTCTTTACTACTGGGGCAATTACTGTAGGTGCTACTGTCTGAGTCCCGATCTCAACCATGGTGTCTTTAGATGCAGTTTGGGTCCCTGCCTCAATCACAGTCTTCTGAGAGTGCTGAACTGCAGCTTGATAGACACAGGCCAGGCCTCAGTACAATGCTAAGAGCTGTTGGGTTTCACTGGAGTATGAAAGGCACCCTTCTATCAGGTGCTGTGTCAGTTTGCCAGGGTTGCTCGCCTGTTCAGGTGTGAAGTCCCAGGCTATGGGCGGTGATAACCACCCTAGGAACCTGCCCAAATCCTTCCACTTGCCCTACCACCAAGGGACCGGCCACTTCAGGGCACATTTTGGTATTTCTTCACCCAAAATACGCCTTCCCTTAAACCAAGATGCAACTAAACTCCTCAAAGCCCATAGTATACCAATAGTATTAATTAGTAGTATTATACAGCTTACGTACGGGTGAGCAAGGACCTTGGGGGCCTTCATTATAAAACCATTCACCTCAACCCCAGGTAAGGAGAGGGAGATGTAATCCTTCGTGTTTTCTGCAAGACAGCTCCAGCAGCACAGCAAAACCACCAGCGCCAGGACAAACAACACAGACATTGTATATACAACGGTATTCCCAAGTTCTTTCTTCCTCCCCGCAAAATAGCTCCCCCAGCACAAAAAAGCCATCATTGCCAGAGCCAGGCACAAAATCATTATTTGCATTAACATGTTTTAAATTGAGATAAGTGGTGCAGTCAGTAAACTTTGTGACCGGCACCAGAGCTTGTTCTACAGCACACTTAATGCAAGGACTGCTGTTATTGTGCCCCACGTTGGGCGCCAAGTAGTAACTGGGATGTTGGTCAGATCGATGGCAGTGAAGTCCCTTGCTCTCTGGCACTGGAAAGACAGAAGTCATTTGAATGCATCACCTGACCTGGACAAAATTCATCCCTGCATAAAGGGTTAATATGAAGTGAACATACTGCCTAATCTCCAGTGAAATCTTTAAAATAAACTGTAGGTTGGGGAATGCAGGAGGGAAGCCACAGGGATAGAGGCAAGAGGAAGCAGAGAGGAGAGCAAGGTGAAAGCACGCTGGGCAAGGCACACCAGCAGCAGTCCTGAGTGAATCCCTCAGGATGTGATCGCTCCTTGTGCTCCTCTGGAGTCGGAGAGGAGAGCCCGGAGGTGCCTGAGGGGCTTTGCCAAAAGAGAGAGCCCCTGTAAGGACTGGGTGTGCAGAGAGAGGACAAGGATGAGCTGATATGAGGGCTTCTGCTGGGGAAGCGACACAGCTGGAGCTGAGGAAGGGGCTCAAACCCATGTCATTATCTGACGTCACCTTTTACTGTGTTATTTCATTTCGTCGTAGAAAGATCTTTTTTCTGGGGTTAGACCCTGTCATGTTATGCTGTGTGAACTGAGGGGCGAATGCAAAGCCCTGTGCTGAAACCTGCCACTGACCCAGGAGTGAAAACACAAATAGCTGCAAAACATGATGACAGCCACAAGAGGTGACAGGAGCCATATCCCACAGTGGTGGTTTGACCCGTGCAAACCCCTGGCTGTGTGCAGGCTGACAATGGGCCCTGACGTCACTTTGGAAACTAAACGCATTTAAAGTAAGCCAAAAGAAACCGACTCTTATCACAGAACAAGCATATCCCCTGACGGCACTGTAGCGATACAGCTACGCTGGAGCCCTGATGTGGGAATAACGGGTGAAGCTTTCCCGTGATGACAAGCCCTTGGCTTGAGGCTCCCTCAGGAGCACTCATGGCTGGAGAGGCAAGGAGAGCCAGGGGAAGGCCCATGGAAATGCAAGAGCAAGGGGCGGCCTCTGCACCATGTCCTCCATCTCATTCCACTGGTCTCCAGCAATACCACTGTAGCGGCTGGGGCCTGTTGGTGCTGTTTGGTGAGAGGATGGCAGTCCCCAGGGCCGGCCAGCTCTAAGTGCATCTTTGATTGCAGCGTACCCAGAGCAGGGGGAAGCTGTAGTCACCAGAGCAGTAGCCACAGCTACAGAGGGGGGAAAAAACACAGAATCACCAAAAATGAAAAGGAGCTTAAAAAATCATTTAGCTCACCCTCAAAGGCAGGATCCAATTACAATCTGCTCATGACAGATGTTTGCGTCCCTGTCCTGAAGGAATTTCTAATTATGCACACTGCACAGTTTCCTTAGTTGTTTATTTCTGTTTTTTTCAGCCTTTGCCATTAGATATTTTTTCCCAACACCCCACCTAAACTGGGCATTTTAAGCACATCTTTTCTGATCTTATCCACAGCAGACAGAGAAGCATTTTTCCCCTTACTCCCTGAGGAATCTTTGACATGTTTGAGGCCTGTAGGATGTCTTCCAGAAGCCTCCTCTACTTGAGAGTAGGAACAGCAGGCAGATGGCAAATGACTTACACAAACACTTGTGTATTGCTCCATTGCATCTAGGTCTGTAAACATAACACAGACATAACATCAGGATAATCCATCAGGCAGAAAGCCATCTACTAATACCTGGGTACAAGGAACAATAGTTTTAATGGTGAAATTGAGCAAAGAGTGAAAAATGAGAATAATCTAATTGCTCTGTTGAACTCTGTGCTACAGGATTGACCTTAATTTACTTTATAGTATTTCTCTGTTGTCAATGGAGTAGCAGTATATGATCTGTAATGTCTAAATACAAGTAGTAATGTGCATTTTCCAACAGAAGTATTTATTGATTTCATCTTCAATAACAGCAAGCACTTAATCAAGAGAATCTGTTTCAGTTTGAAAAGTATACCTGGGCATTGCTTTAATGGACCTTATGAGCATTACTCATTAATCTCAGCTCATCCCCCAAAAACTATGGAAATTGCTCAGTGATATTAATTATCCAAAATTTATGATTAGGCATTTGTAAATATAAATACAGCAAAATATCGACAGCATTTCCCATTCTTCATTGCTTCTAAATTTTTTATTCATGCTTTAGTGTACGTCTTTCTTGAGCAATTTTCAACCTCCCCTTTAATTTAACGCTTCTTATAAATGATTCAAATATATGAAGAAATTACATGGGAAAGCCTAAAGAATTTGTTCCATACCTGTTTTCCCAGACTAACAGCTAAAGGGACTAGGGATGGCAATGCTTTGCTCTGATAAGCTATTGTTCCACATCCAGTTTTGTATGTGCCACTCTTGCTAGAGGCAGGTGTGGAGATGGAAGAGGGAAGGGGTGATTAGCACATTGGCTAAGCCTTTTGTCCCATGAGAGTGTTTTATCAATAGAAAATATCTAGACGATTCTCAAAAGCAGGCTAAATATTAATTTGCTATAGCTTCTTGGGAGTTCAGATGTGGCTATGTACACTGCAAACTGAGACCTAGATTCATCCCCACTACCTGAATCATCAAACTGAGGTTTCCTATACAGGCAGTAGCAAAATATAGGACCCTCCAGAGAGTGGCATGAAAATCACTCACTAATTGCCCATTGGCTTAATTGAGGTATTAAAGGCAATTTTAATCCTCACTTTGTTGCTTCAGCTAACCCAAAGCTTTAATTATGTAGACCTAAGAGAGAAATTTTAGGACTATGATCTCCTACGGACACCATTGAGGCCCTCAGTCTACGTACAGTGATACCAGCAAGTTTTGCCTGCATATCTTGTTTCAATTCCTGGCCATACCTTTACTATACTGACTTAAACTGCATCATACCAGTGGAATTGATATCTCTACTATATGGTATTTGTGATGTAATTTGATAATCCAACACTTTTCTTCTAGAGTAGCATTTTCATTTTGAGTTGCATAAGCAGGAAAAAAATCTGAAACAAAGGAAAACAGAAACTATTTCAAATAAAATTTCCCTCTTTCTAGAAAGAAAGGGAGAGAAGAAACACAGACATACCAATTATGTAAGCAACGAAACATTTTGTATAGGTTGTCACCAGGTATAATTGGGCCTGGCAATCCACCTTCAAAGCCTGAGACTAATTTGGTACAAACAGGAGATCTGCAAGGGAATATGGAGTTTCCCACAGCGAGGTCACCTCGGAAGCGCTCCACATTGACAATAACCCAATATCATTTTCACCTGGCAATCAATTCCGTGACCTCTGCAAAATAAGTCTCAACTCAGTTTCCAATTGTAAGGTGGCCACAGCAGGGAAATCTCAGTTATAATTAACAGCAATTGGCAGCTACACCAGCAAGGCCTCAGATGCTTCCCTGAGAGCTAGGCAGGGATGGGAAGAGCACCTGCAATGAGCAGTTGCAGACAGAGAGCTTGTGCCCAGCTGGCTGTGCTGTGCTGTTCTTAGAGTAGACTAACAAGTAATGTCCTCACAATTCACTTGCGTGTGCAAAAATTAGAAGCATGATTTATTTATTTCTATTTACAACACCTATTTCTCAACACCCTGAGTACCTGCGTGGCATTTTTAGTGAAAAAGGAAAATATCAGTTTCATGAAGAAATCCTTATTTTATGTATTCCCATCCCATAAGGGCAAAAAAGACCAAATTCAATTAGGTGTCCTAAGGAAAATACAACACAGACTCACAAATCTGACAGGGAATTTGGTTTGTAAAAGCATTACTGAGATAATAGAAGTCACATTGCATTCTGCTGTTGAGTCAGCTGCAGTCAGACTCCGCTTGGACAGTAGATGGTGTCCTACTGTAACACTAAGCTACAGCGCTCAAAGAGGAATCTTAAAACAGCCTTTTAAATACTCTCCAATTTCCATTTAATTACATTAATTGGCTTTATAGACTACAGAACAAAATTGATGGATCTGTTTAAACACTAGGCTGAATTAAAAAGTTTAGTGTGTCAAAAACAGGGACTTGAAACATAGGTCCCATTTCTGAGAGTATTTTCCAGTATTCAAAGAAACTTGAAAAATGTGATCATACCACTTAGATGCCTGAGTGGTCCTTTTCAAAGGCAGCAGAAGCAAATAAGTGTCAAGAATCCCTCTGAAGGTCAGGGGAGTCAGATGCCTCACACTTAACCGAGTCTTTGAAAATTTTTGCCTTGCAGTATACATTATCAATATATAACAATGAGAAATCTAAACTTAACAGTTGTTCTAGTAAAGGCAATGCAAAGACTTGTTATCTCACATGGGCAAGAACCAATTTTTTTCTTCCATGTTGTAAATTTCTTGTGCAGTGGGCATCTGGTCCCCATTGCGGCTCTCAGATGCCAACTTAGTACAATAAAAAATCCATAGGTATTAAATTTACCCCGATAAATGACATACTGTTGCTGTGATACTAAATCTAAAGGAAATAATTTAATGCTTTCAGTCTGCATCCAAAGCCTTTTTTCCTTATATGGTTATTTTTTCCCTGATCTTTGGGATCTGAAAAAGCTCCCAGCACCTTGTGACTAATGAGGTGAGCTGGATGGTGAACAGAAATCTGTTATATTGAGAAGCTACAAGCCTCCTGATGGCACTGGACTTCAGGAAGTAGGTAGGTAAAAGTGAGAGATCCTTACAGGCTTGGATCCTGTCAAAGTGTTGCACAGAACCCGACTCATGACAAAGCCTGGTCTAAAAACTCTCCTCCAGTGATTCAGCTTTCACATCACTTACTTACCGAATCACAGCTGTGGCCATTGCAGGGTGTGATGCAGTGCCAAGCAGGCCAGTGTGACTCAGCTAAGGGTTATCTGGAATTGCAAGCCTAGACTGAATTTACTGTCAATGGGAGGGCAAAAATTTTTTGGTACAGTTTTGTCATTCATACTGGGAGGTGATGAAATCTCTGCCTACTGGAGAAGATAATCATCGTCCTGTACAGCCAAACCCAGGCTGGGGTAGAGGAGTCATAAATAGTGTTATTTGCACAATCGTTACTGAATTACATTTTTCCTTTCTCACAGAGGCCCTTGTAAAATTCTTCTCTTTCTGTTGCTTTCACAAGAAAATAATTGTTCCTCTAGACCCAAATTATGGGAGTAGCTTCACTGATTTTGGTGAGATTCTTCACACAAGAAAGCACTCTTGACCTCATCCCTTAGAGAAATAGTATAGCAGTAGTCATATGAATGAGATACCTGGATTCAGAAGATGTTTTTATTTCTTTCATTCTCCCAGATATGACAGAGGATGCAGAGGTCAATATTCTCCAAAAACATTTACATAACCTCTCCAAAAGCAATAAAATGATGAAACCCAGAATCTGCAAATTGTAGTGATTTGTAGTGCTTTGATTTATAGCCCTGTTGGGTTCTGAGTGAATGATTTCTACAGAGACTAGTCCCTCTAATCGGAATTTTACAAGAAACGGATGTGCTAAAAGAAACAGAAAGCTAACAGGGCTTCTGGTTACATTTTCAGCCTGATTTATAGAGCTGTAAAACTCTCTGTATCAGGGAGCTGACACCAATTTCTAGAGAGCTGTGAACATTTGTTTTCATCTGATTTTCCTGCAGGGTTTCTGGGCCCACTTCATTCACAAAAGACCCCAGTGAAATCCATGTCAGGTGTCAAAGTGTGGGATGTTGGTGTCACAAGCAAAGTGGAGGCAAAGGAGAACCAGTTTTGCAGCTGAGCTAAAAGAAACTAGTCCTGGGAACATCTGTTTTGGGGACAGAAGTGTACTTTTAAGGATTCAGGAGTGGAAAGGGAGTTGAGGCAGAAGCAGGTGTTACCGGGGCTGAAACGGCTCAGGGAGGTCTGGTCTGGCACGGCAAGAGAAGCTGTAAAACTGAGTGGTCCCCAAACTGAACGCAAACAGGTGGAGAAGACAGAAAGCCCAGCCTGGTGCTGCAGCAGCCATGCCACCGCAGCACGACCACAGACCTTGCACTTGCTGACAGAAGCAAACATCACCCATGTATGGACATGTCCAGAGAGCAGAGGATGAAGGTTGTGAGAAGAGGAAGATCTGAAGAAAAATAATGGGGAAAGAACCAGGGACAGGAGGTGCAGCCCAGTCAAGGCTGCAGCTTTGGATGGTGCCCACGACGCAGCACAGGGGCATGGTGAAACGCCTTGAGCAGGGACACGGTGACAGGAGGAGTGCCATGGCCAGGCTCCCCTGGAGACCCTGCCAGGGCTGGGATGCAGATGGAGACATGCAGTTGGAGGCAATGGCCATGGCCTGTTGCAACAGTAAAGTCCCCCCAGGAGAACCAAAGCAAACCAGAACGTTCACCAAGCCAAGTGCAATGCTCAAGTTGGAGGAGAGGAAGCGGAGAGGAGCGGGATAGGCATGGGTCAGGCACAAGAATCAGGACAGGAGAGACATGAGCAAACACTCAGGTCAAGATCAACAGTCCTGGAGGTGGGCTGTGATTCACAGTAAAACCTCCATCTGCCTCTGTGAGGATGCAAAACTATTTGACCTACAGTAGAGAAGAGCTCCATGGCTCAGATCTTGCCAGTTCTGCTCCTTATAGCTAGAAATACGTAGAAACATTTGGCTGGCATTTTCATGCCCAAAATGAAGACAATGTAAAAGTTAGAACAAAAGGATCTGAGGCCTCTTGTGAGAGGATAAACTGCTCCCTTCCAGAAAGTGAATCATGTCTCAATTACAGGTTACTACAGCTACTTGAACCAGTATCCTGTCCAAAGAGAGCTGCAGGAGATTCTGGTGGAAAGGAAAACAGAAAATCACTTTAAACCAGCACTGTTAAGCCTAGTGGATCTTCAGATTCAAGGCTCTGATCCAGCCACTTGTTGTGTTCCAGGACACTTAGCGGGCTTGTGGGCAGGCACTACTCTGCCCAGCTGGCAAAGGTTTTAGGATCAAAGCCTGAGGTATTTATGTGTTGGCTAAAAGGTTAGCAAAAAATGGCAGTTTCTGCTGACATAACAATTAAGAAAATGTCCTTACCTTGTTACGCTGTTTAAAGAAATCCTATCAGTTACTTTATTATATCAAATTATAAAACATTAAACATATTATTTTATAAAATGGTTTAGTAGTATGTCCATGTTATTTTGCTTTTACACTGTCAAATTAGAAAACAATTATTAATTAATACACCAATGTCCATTTTATTGCTCTAATAAGTGCAGCTCTAAAAATTTATTACCACTTTCCAAGGATTTACTTCCTTTGTTTAAAAAAAATGTACTAGTGTCTTAAATTAATTATAAAGATCAAACTTACATGGAGAGGCCCTGATCCAGCAAACACATACGCTTATGAGTAATTTAACTGCATGAGTAACTTCATAGAATTCAGTGGGTGAGAGAGAAGCTGTGATCCGTGGAGTTCCTAATGTGCGTAAAGTTATTCATGGGCACAACTGTTTGCAGGACTGGATCCAAATATAACACATATACAAATTCCCATCTAGAAGAAAAGGCAAATGAGTATAAGATAAAAAGCAATTACATGTTACTGAATGTTCTAACAAGTATATATTCAATAAGTGCATGAACACAAACATGGGTTCAAAGACGCGCAGGGCCTCCCTATAATTGATGGATAATAAATGGAGAGGCAGAATGAAATGGTAAGTTGAAGTGAACATAGTGTAAGTCTCTACATCTCTGAGTTTCTCTCTAATTGAGTTGTTTCTTAGATGTAATAAGTATACACAGGAAATATGCAAATAAAAAAAAAAGGTTGTATTCTACTACCGTCTTTGGACACCGAATGCAGGTGTTATGCTGCCTAAAAAGCACTCGTTTTCGTCTCAAGGTGTTTTAGAGCACCTAAGGCTGGATGTTCAGTGTGATCAGTAAGTGAGAAGTAGGCACATCTAAAGATTAAATTTAAAAAACCCTTGTACCACACTCAGGATCCTGAAATTACCTATGCATTTTGTATCGGATAACCACTAGATATAACATTAAAACAGAGCCAGGTTTCTCCTGTCGTTCATTCTCTCTGTGATCCCTGTGGCTGTGTACTGCCTGCTGCAGGGGGACACGGCTCCTGCGGGGAGATGGGGACAATGCTTCAGACAGGCGGGGAATAGGACACTGCCCTGGGAGGTGGATATGTGGGCTTTGAACTCTTCAGGAGAGAATGGAGGGGAACCCTGTTTACTCTTAGCTTGTTGTTGTGTCCCATTCCAGATGTATGTTTTTTGAGAGAGCAATGCTGTCTAACCTACCTTATGCTGAATTCAGCACTTCCCGGCAACTCAGTGTAGGCTGAGGGCCTCCACTGTCTCACTTGGAGTTGAGCTTTCTTGGGAGTGAGTTATGTAGCTGCTTAGTTTCTGAGTTTCTGACCTTTAGAAGGTGCTGGTATGCCTCTAGGAAACTGCACAGTCCAACACAGGAGCATCAACTTGTTCTAGACATCAGAAAGTGTGCCAAATTGTTCTCTGAGATTCAGACGCCTGTAGTTTACCTGTGCTCCAGGACAACACTGAAACTGTGCAGCTGGGAGACAGAATAATTCCCTTTTTGGCCTGTTCCCCTTATTAAAAAATGCATGAATACCTCAGTCCCCCTGGTCTGGGCTGTGGAAGCATTAAGCACTCTGCAAGTTCTTACGAATTGCCAGTAAAGTAGATGGTTTGCAAATGTTTATGTTCTTGCACTTGTTTTGCCCATACAAAGTAAATGCTGCTGCCTGGCACAATACAATGCACTCAGTGTCTTCTGCAGCATTCTTGCTGATATTCACTGTAAAGTGCATCTTTAGGGATGTGTTTCTATCTTTTCACCTCTCTGCTCCTCACCTGTGCTTTAGCGGTCTTTATGTGGAAGATGTTGTGATTGCCCACAGGACATTTACTTCAGTTCCACTGCATGCGAGATGGCTATTTTTCCTTTGCATTTTTTTTCAGAGTGGTTTCTCTGAGATCGCTCTCCCCTCTGGCTGCACTTGGCTGTCATACATCCTGCTCATCTCCTGGAAGTATTTCTACTCTGGGTGCTACCACAGTATGGTAGAAATACCACAAAAGGGGCAATTATTTTGAAAGGCCTTTCTTCCTGGTGCACATGTGCACACTGCTGATGACTAGGTCTTTTGTTCATATACATAACATGTAAGGTACACAAATGCTTGCTTTCTGTTTACACAGGAGGGAAAGAATGTGAACAAGCCTTAGTAACCCCTCACTTCTCTCTTCCAAATAGACTTCTAAATAAAAAAATATTCATATCAACAAAGAGTTTTGTGAAAGGGCAAGTGCCACTGTTTTCTTGATGGCATTGTCACCTTGCAGAGCACAGTCCACTCTGGCTTTCTAACTGCCTCTCCCTTGCAACCTCCGTTTTGCCACAGCAACCATTAGCAAGGTTGTAGCTCTAACTCTCATCAGGCCACTGATACAGATTTTTAAATGCCGTTAAATGTTTTGTCACACATAGCCAAGAGGGCCCTCTCTCATATAAGGGGACAAATGAGGAACAGGGATAATGAGGAGCAGATAAACCAGCACCACCTCTAAAAGCCTCAAAATGTGAAGCCACATTGCCAGGCACGATACAACTATTTCACAGGTTCATCAGGTACTCGTTACCTGCCTGAACTTCCACATGCCTGTATAAGCAGTGGTGCTGCTGCCACTGAGTTTATATGCAGGCTAAACTCTCACGGAGGATGCAAGGAACTCTGATGGGAGCAGCCAGTAGTGATAGGGTTAATCATAGCTGGAACAGAGAAGATCTGTATTGCTTTCTACTAGATCACCCAAAATAGTGCCCCTTCTGGGTTTTTTCCTCCCTTGTGCAAGGATTGTTTTACTGGGGTTTTTTGAATCTGAGCTGACTTTGCTTATCAGTACCCAAAAAGCAAGTCCTTGCAGGGTCCCCACTGACAAATGCTGCCAGGCAGTCATGCCCTTTCCTCTGCTCTGAATGTGGTAATTAGAGAGATGCAATTTTCCAGTAGTGCTTGACAGCCTACATCAAAGGCACAGAAACTGTTTCTGGACATTGAAAAGATAAAATTCTAATACTAACTGATGCCTCCTTCAGTTTTTATTGCAGTTCAATGTAAACAGATGCTGCTGGTTTTGAAAGTATATGTTCAGATCTGTCAGAGTATATATGTTGCAGCAGTGATATCTACTGTAGAAAATGCTGAAATTTACCATCATGTGCACATACTTGATTCAATCATCTCTATGACATTAGCTATATGTGCTCTTACACATTCACAGATGTCTGTCTTTACATGTACATGCACACAAATACAAACACATGCATATGAATTAAATGGAAACGGTAACCCAATCTTAACCAGGGTTCTAAATTAATCATAATACATACACACACGTACAAACATTGGGCTATATTTAACTTTCACATAAGCAGTGTAGACCTATTATCTTCTGTGGAGCTCTGCAGTTTATGAGTCAGACCCAAAGCCTGCTAGTTAGCTGGTGGAAAGATGCCACTGACTTTACTGGGCTTTGGACCAGACCTGAAGCCAATGGTTAATTGTCTCATATAATATAAGTTTCCCCTCCAGCAAACTTAAGATAAACTTAGATTTTAATTCCAATAACCCTCTATATTTTTTTTCCAAACAAATTCCTTATGGAATGGAAATGCCCATTCTCGTTCTGGGCATTTTTCAATGCCTTTGCACTTCTCTGTTTTGAAAATCGATTCAGTCATGTTAAACATTATGCAGGCTTGAAAAAGATCACAGTCTCCAACTGTCCAAAGTGAAATTCTCATACATACATAGCTCAGAAATAAATGTCATTAGAAACTTCAAACTTGGCTGGTATTAAAGCCATCTTTGAGGAATGGAAAACAATTCACATTTGAAGAAATTTAGCCTGGTGTTTTAGAAAGTAAGAATAGTTTAGGATTACATGTCCGTCTCAGCTTTCTCATTTTATTATATGCCCTGTACAACTTTCTATTTTCTTTCTTTTTTTGACTTGAATTGATGTTGAGTATTTACTTGGAAGACACAATTATTTACAGGGAAAACTAGTATGTGTGCACTGAATGTCTTGAATCTTGATCCCCGTTTGAACTCTGAGCTAAGAAGGCTGTTACGTTCATCTTAATTTAGGTATCATAGCTGACAGAAATGCAATTAAAAAACATTTCATTTTCAAGAAATTACTCTTGAAGAGTCTTTTGACTAAAGATGCTGCCAGTCCTTCTTTGAATTATGTCTAAACTAAAATTCTGAGCTAAAAGCTAATCTAAGCTTTCTGAATTGGATACACAGTTAATACTTAGACTGTCTATAAAAAGGATATGTCAAGTTTTTTAGCTGTGCTAATCACTAAAGAAAGTTTGCATTTGCATTATTGTTTAAATCAATACAGTTGTTATCTGATACAATTGCTGTTGCAGAGATATTGTACTGCCTTCTGGCCCTACAGGCTCTCAGCTGCTGGGGGTCTTGAGGGGTACTCAAGTTCGGGTTTCTGGCTAAGAGGCAGCCAGAAACATCTCTGTTCAGTAGCCCGCAGTCTCTGCAGAGTCAGGTAGGTGCCTCCAGAGATGGCAATTAATTCAAGGTGTTTAACACTTAAAGCACTAAAGTGTTTGGAAAACCACTGACTCCTGTGCCTATTCCAGTCCCACAGTACATACACTGTATTTTGCAGCCCTGTTTTTTGTTTTATAAATAGGATTTAGTGTGTATTGTTTATGTAGCCTCCTACTCAAACATAGGGTTGACAATGTCACAGAAAGAAAAATCTTTGGTCAGACTGACAACATCTACAACATCCCACTGTCTCTTCCTGTGGTATACCATGAACATGGCTTTCACAGTAAGTCCAAAGCTCGTTATGAGGTTTTGAAAAACATTTATGGCTTTCAGTGAGCAAAGCCTGAGGAGCAGATGCTCCTGAGGACTAGTGCACACAAGCTTGGTGTAATGTGAGGGCAGGTCTTGGGGCCCCAGAAAAATCTCTTCCAGTCCTTTGCTAACATAAATGGGAACAGGTCCATTGGCTTACATCTAAATGCATTTACAGTGTAAGACAATCACCCCTTGAGTTTTAAAGCATCCCATCCTTACTTCTGTATTTGTTAGCTGATATTTGCACAATAATGTGTAAAATTACATGACATGTAAAAGACATGACATCAAAAGAAAGTTGCTCCTTCCCTCCAGCTTGTCTTTTGGAAATAATTCTCTTTCCCCCCATTCCCAGGAGCTTCCCTGCACCACTTGCAGTCTTCCAGTTAACATAATTTTTGTCATCCTTTTCTACCAGACATTTTCCCCTCCCACTACCACTTCCTTTCTCTCTGGCATGCGAAGGGAGCCTGAGTCATAGTGAAACCTCAAAATACTGCCTCCTCTGGGTACTATTTCTACCCATGCATTGGGCAGCAGCAGTGCTGCTCAGGGGGTCTTGAATGTGTTTGTCCTTGTGTGATATCTCTTTCTCCAACATACATGGAGCACACATCCCGCCCTGCCTGTTGCTGTGTGTCCCATACAAAACACCTACAACAAAAACATTGCTCCGTTAGCCTGAAAGAACATTTAGTTTGGGCTGCATCTTTTTATGCCTTGGTCCCTGTATCTTGGTCCTACCCACCGCTCATCACCCTGACCCTACTGCCCCCTTGTCTGTCCCAGCTTCAATGAGTGGGCCATAGACACAAAATCACTCAAATTTTGAACATTGCTCCTACAAAACTCCCTCCCAAGGTTTGTCTTACAGCTCACTAGCAAGCTCTGCATCTGTGCTAGTTAACTGAATAGTTTTGATTGTTGTGTGAGCCTATGAAAGAGGTTTGTTTCACTTCCGCAGGGCTAAGCAAGAAGAGATGCTAAGAGCGTTGTTCACATCATCGTGAGAATCAGTTGTTGGCTGAGGGGCCTCCGTGCCCCACCAGGCAGCAGCACAGAGGTGAGCTGGTTGCAGATGTTCCATTCCCACCTCCCAACAGGAGTTTTGCTCTGTGCTGCAGTGGGGTCCTCAGCTGCACCCACTTCCCAAGATGAAAAGGGCAGCTTTGAAGGTGGATTTATTGCACATCCCTGGTCACACGACGGAGACAGTGTCCAGGTAGTTCCCTCCCTTGCTGTCCCTTTCATCACTGCAGGGTGGGAACCAGATCCAGTCTGGAGGGATAAAAAAACTCCGAGATGAAGAAGTACAATGGAGCAGAGCTGATGTCGACGGGTTTACTGTTGTAAGCAAATCACTACCACATCTCTCTGTGCAGCATGTTACAATTTACTACTGGTAGTTAAATGAGTCAGAGCTGTTGCTTCTGGTTCTGCCTCCAGCTTCTCCTGCAGCAGAGCTGGACAGACAATGGGTCCATGTTGCTGAGGGGCCTCAGGCCAGCCCCAAGGAGCCGTGTGTTGCAACGCCCATTATTGCAATGCCTCATTTTTAAGCTCCCTGCTGTGGAACAGATTGCTCAGGCCGGGGACAGACACCACTGTGCTTCACACAAGGTGTGGAGAGTTAAAAGCTAATGAGAGGAAACTTCAAGAATCCACATACTTCTTGGGTTAGAATATATATATATATATTCTAATAGATAGATATATAGAGAGTGGGACACAGTACTGTGACAGGCAGGAAGAAGATGTCTCTGCCACAAACTCCCTTGCAGCTAAGTGCCTAAGCCACATCAGCTTGCTTTTGTGGAAAACTAGAGAGGGAGAGAACCACTTCATTGCATTCAAGAGCTCACTGGGTATGGTATATTCTACGCCAAGCAATGGGAGACTTTAATCTGAACAGCTCTATGGCTCTGAGGAGTGTCCTGGCCACAAAGTTATTTAAGCAGATGCTCTTTCTTGCACTCTCTGGCCACCTCTGTGCCTAATATAAAATAAAATATATAACTAGGAGAGATGAAGAGCCATTATCTCTGAGTCCCTAAGAAGTTGGTGATTGGGCTTTTCACTTTGCATACAAAATACCTGAGTTCCGCTGTTTACCTGAAAGTGGGCAGTACCAGTGCTAAGCATCCCATTTCACCGTGAAGGTATCCAGACAGTTTGTCCAACAGACCTTTCACTTCCCAGGTCTTTAGGAAGAAGGTCTGATGTAACTCAGGAGACTCCAAGATGATGAGCCTGGATTTAAGCATAGGAATGCTGCTGAGAAGCAGGGTCGCGCCCTTCCCCTGGCTTTTGCAATTGGAAAGTTGGGCAACTTCCCCGCTTTGCCTCTGATTTCTGAAGGTTGTGTTCTCAGGCACAGCCCTGAGCAGCAGGAGGCTGCTGCTGCTGTGCCACACTTGCTTGCCGAATTTCGTCTGCCCTCACTTTTGAAAATATGCTCTTAGCTCTTAATTCACTTGAGCACTATGGAAAATGTTAGATAAAGCACTCAGCAGAGCACCGATTCATGTTTCGAGTGAAAGGGCAAATTCTGAAAGAAACCTCGAAAACACCAGAAATTCAGAGCAAACAACAACGCACGCTTTAACCAAAGATTTGCACAGCAGGTTTTGCCGGCAGCCTTCTGCTCTGGAGCTAAAACTGAGACCCTTTCCTTCCTCTTTAGACCCCAGCTGCCTCCCCTCTGTGCCAGCCCGGAGCTGGACTGAAACTGAAGCCGGAGCCGGGCGCGGTGCCGCGGCGTTTCCCAGCCGGGGCTCCCCGAGCCTATCCGGAGCTGCTGATAACGGACTCGTTCCCCTCATTCGCGGGAATAAGAGTAGAAAAATGGCTTCCCTTTTATTTTGTGTGTGTTTTTCTGCGGGTGTTTGCTCCCTCTCCGTGCGCTTTATTTCCCACCCTCCGTGGAAAGCGCCGCATCCAGGCGCTGCCGCGTTCCCACGGCAGAGGATTGCCTCGGCTGTGTCCGTGGCTGTGTCCCGAGCACACGGGTGTTCTCGGGGCCCCTCTGCTTTCTCTCGTCTGTCTGCCGAGGCTCTCTAGGAGTGTGTATGGAGATATGCATTGGGGGGGGAGTCACCGGAGTGACTGGGGAGGGGTGGCGGGGGAGAGGGGAGTTATTAGGAAACTTTGCTTTGGCTACTCTCTATCCTTGGGGCTGCGTGGCGCCAGCACCCTCAAGTTGAAAGGAAAACAGCCATTCTCACTTCCAACTACCCACTGAGATCCTTAAGGCGACAAAGACACAAAAGTGAGTTTTATTTGCTGGTAAGCCAGAGGCAAGAAAAAAGAAAAGCCAATTCCCCCTTAAAAAGAGCCGACAAATCCTTTTTGCTCTTTTGTGTGAGCTTTTCCTATTCACATGGAGCGTTCATCCGTGTGATTCCCAACTTATTGTCATTACTTAGTTATTAATTGTTCTCATCTGGGTTTAATTGAGCAACCAAGGACTTTAGCCCAAGGGTCAGGGGGAAAACTTAAAGCAAAGACATGTTCAATAGGAATCCTGCGCTTCGAATATCCATCCCGAGTCGACATAATGTAAAAAAAAAAAACCAAAAAAACCCAAAAAAAAACACAGACAAAGCGGAGAGATGAAAGGGTCTCGGCTTGCCCGGAGCCCAGCGCCCAAAGGTGCCGGCGGAGGCGTCTCGCAGGGAGACAGCTCAAGGCGTTTCTCGCTGTTTAAAACCTCTCTCGGTTTTTGAAGGGCTTCTTTACAGGATGAACCTGGCCTCCTGCTTGATTAGATCTTCTCCCCAAACCCGCGGTCTAATCGCGCAGAGGCGAGGTTTATCTCCAGCCTTTTTTTTGCCGGAGACACAACGTGGGAAAAAGCCCGGACCGCTCTTCCCCGGTCCGGCGCGGAGCTGGGCCCTGGGGTCAGGATCACAGACACTGTCATTTGCACAGAGAAAAGAAATGATCGGGAAAGAAAGCCAGACCAAAAAGGGGAAAAAAAAAAAACACCAAAAAAAAACCCCCAAAAAACAAAACCCAAAAAACAAATCCCAACCACAAAACCCCAAACACTCACCCCAGCCCAGAAAAGACTTGGCAGACAAAGCGGAGCGAGAGACGAGAAGAGGGGGATTAGAGCAGCGAGCTCTGGAGAAAGTGAACGGGTTCAGGTATGTTTTTTCGTTATTGAAAGCATCATTGATATTTAGGAGATGATAAAAATCCCGCCTCGCCCCCAGCTACAGTCTCTCTGGAGCCACAGTGCCTGCAGAAGATTGCCGAGCCTCATTACAGCAATTATTTTCCTTCTAACTTTGCTCCAACCTTAACGTTTTAAATTGCTGGAAATGAAAACAGCGGGAGGGGGGGGGGAAAGGACAGAAAGAAAAATATAAAGAGTCCCAATTTCTCAGCGCCCATTTCTTGAGCGCAAAGATAAAGCATGAAAAAAAAATTAAAAAAAAAGAAAAATAAAAAGGGAGGGAAAACATCTCTCTCCCTTACCCGAGAGATCCGCAGAACGAAATCGGGCGGAGCGGCGCACCGAGGGGGCTGGGGGCACAGCCGGTGCCGGCGGGTGCGGAGCAGAGCGGCCCGGGTGCGCGGAGCGGATAGCCGCCGTCCTCCGCAGGATCCTCGGCAATCGCCGGCGGTTTCCACGGGGCCGTGGCGACCGGGACGGCTTTCCAGCGGAGCTGGCCACGGAGGGCTGCGGTGCGTCCGGAGCCACGGGGATGGGCGGGAGACGGCGCCGAGCGGTCCCGACCGTCAGTCCCGCGGGTCCCGCCGGCTGCCTGCCGCGGCTCCACACGCGTCCCCAAACCCCGCCGGACCCCAGAGTCCATCTCCACCGCCCTGTACACCCCCGTCCCCATCACCCAAGCCCTCAGTGATGGGACTGCCTCTGCCCCCCTGTCAGCACGCTCATCCCTTTCTCCCCCAGTACCCCCAACCCCCTAAGCAGTGCCGGCTGCCGCAGGGAGCTGCGGGGGAAGCCCTTGGTCTCTCCTGAGGCTTGGCATCCTCCTAGCCTCCGGCAGCCGTCAGGGTCTACGGCCAGGAGCTTCCTGCCAGGAGGCCCTCCATCAGCAGGGAGAGGAGCTGCTTTCCTCCTGCCTGGGGCTGGGAGCCTGGCCGGGTCTGCACCAAGCACAGACAGGACAGTGCCAGTCACAGAGGCAGCAGGGAGAGCAACAGCCAGTGCCCACACTCTCGGGGTGGAGGATTTTCTCCCCATGCTCCCTGCCAGCAAGAGGGCATGAGGAGCAAAGAAATAACCCTCAGCCAGCCCTGAGGACAGGGCAGCTCCAGGATACACAGCAAGCTGAAAACTCAGCCAAGGCCTTACTGTCTGAGCCTGAAGTCTCCCAGGGAAGAAGAAAAGCAGCTACTACAGCCAGTCCTGCTCTCCTGTTCCCCTGACACAGACAAATTTAATTTCTTCTTCTGTCATCCTTGGCAGGGCAAGAAGCAAACAAGCAGAATCAAACCATAGCTTAAAATTAATTTATTTAACAAATATAGCTATAATATAAATGATAATAAAATTTCAAATATACAGTATATTACATAGTACACAGAGCCCCTTCCAAAGGAGCTGGTGTAGGAATTAACACAGGTAACAGATGGTGCTGTTACACAGGGATGGGAGAGGCTGCTCTACACTTCTGCCTCTTGACCTCACCATGCATTAAGAGAAACGTCCTGTTCAGCCCCCTTTTTGCCATTTCTCTTCCACAGTTCCTTCCCCCACAGTGGGGGTCTCTCTGCAGGCTGCCAGCAGGACCCAGGGAAGCAGGGCAAGGCTGGCCCGTTGCTGCTCTGTGCTGGGGAGGAGCTGCGGCAATGCCTCAGGTTTCTGCCAGCCGGAGAGCAGAGCAGCTTTCAGGACTGCTAAAGAGAGTGGAACAGCACTTGACTGCAGGGTTAGCATTACAGGGGGAAGCAGAGAGACCGAGCAGAGCTAGACAGGAGAAGTCTCTGCCCCAGGGCCCACGGGGAAGTCCACAGCAAGGAGCCAGAGGTGCAGGAAGGGAGTGTGTGCAGGGCCAGCGGGAGCAGACAGCCAGCAGGCTGGACTCGGTGGGGCTCAGCCCTATGTGAGGTGGTACATGCTGTATCCCACATGCGCTGTGTACAGTCCCACAGGAGCCACAGGCAGCCCTGCCCGCTGGAAAGGGCTGGAGGTGCTGTACAAAGAGGCACCGGCCACAGCCGGGCCGCCCAGCGGGAAGGAGATGCCGAAAGCAGCGGGTGGGAGCATGGGCTTGGCTGCCATCTTCAGCTTCTCCAGCTCGGCCTCCTGGAGCCGCTTGGCCTTGGCACGGCGGTTCTGGAACCAGATCTTCACCTGGGTCTCGGTGAGGCTGAGCGAGCTGGAGAACTCAGCCCGCTCAGCGATGGACAGGTACTGCTTCTGCCGAAACTTCCTCTCAAGGGCCAGCAGCTGGGCTGTGGTGAAGGGCGTCCGGGGCTTCCTGTTTGTCTTGTGCTTGCGCAGGGTGCAGGCTGGGGGGCTCAGCCGCCCTGCACCAAGGAGCAGCCAGAGGAGGGGGAAGAAGAGAGAAACCTCAGTTAGCAGCACTCGAACCCCCACCCTACAGCAGCCAGGGTGGATAGAAGGGGGAAAAGCAGGTCCCGCTTTAAGTGAAGTGGCTCAAAAACTCCAGGGCTGCCCGAGACACGCAACAAATCTATGTCTCCTTTTCCATAAAAAAAAAAGCTCTCCAACTCCGTGGAAAAACTCCGCAAAGGGCAGGAGTCAGACACTCACACACCCTCCACCTCCTTCCTTCACGGCTCCCGGCTCAAAGGAGACAAATGAAGGGAGTGACCCTCCAAAAAAGTGTCCTGTGCTTTTTATTGGATTAAGGAAAAAAATAAACAAAACGGAATGGCTTCTTAGACTCACACCCTCTTCATTAAGCCCCTGGAAACCGGATTAAGCATGTAATTAATTATGAGCTCTGAATTCACACTCAGCCTCTATCTACCTCTCTTCACCAGTCTGCTCCTCTCTTCTTATTTACTAAGAGTCCTGGACCTCGATCTGCCCCGGATTTACTTAGCAACGACATTTACTTTGCAATTTAAATAAAATTAAACCACTGCGATACTCTACACAATTCCTTTAGGGAAACCTGCCTTTCTCTAAGGAGGAGAGAAAGCAGCTCTGTTCGCAGCTCTTCCAAGAGCCCCCCAAATGCCCCGGAGAGCATCAGCCCAAGCTCGCCCCTTCCCAAGGGAGCCCGAGGCGGGGGAGCGAACTCCAGCCGAGGGCAGGCGGCCCAGACTGGCCAGCCCTGGGCTCGGTGCAGCCGCTGGAGAGGATTAACGGTCTTTTCTGATCTCGGCCCTCCCTCTGATATTTTTATTATTTTAGATCGCTCCGTAGGTAAGGCATGAAAGATCAGCAATTGCAGCTCTTCGGACTTTGAAAATGCAACACTCGACATAGCAGCCGGTGGGGCTGAAACCTGCAAATCCCGAAGGCGCCTCTCCTGGGGGTCAGGTCTGTGCGGGTCCTTGGGAAATTATCTGAGCCACTTACAGAGATAACATCGTTGAGGCTGAGGCAGACTTTGCGTGGCCAGTTCGAGCCCCAAGTTAAGCCAACAGGCAGTCCGGGCTGTTTTTTCTACCCCTCCCAATCCCGGTTAACATTTGGCAAAAGATCTCGCCCTATCGCGGCCGCTCTTCCTTCGCCTCCGCAGCCATCCCCCAGCGCTGCCCCCGCTCCGCACACGCCTGAACGGGTTCCGTATTTCCAACAGGCCGAAGTGGCCCGGCAGAAAGAGCGAGCCGCAGGGAAAAACAAGCCAGGAGGGGCCAGGCCGGGTGAAAGCGAGAGGAAATCCCCGGCCACCCCCACAGCGCTGCCCCCTCGGGAAGAGCGCAGAAGGGCCCGGGGGGGTCTCCCAAGCCGCCCGCTCCCGGGCCCTACTTACTAGGAGGAGGCGGCGAGAACCGTGGGCTTTGCATCCAGGGGCTCCGCTCCTGCTTCTCAGGGCTTTCCGCCTTGACGAGGGTGTCCTCGGGCAGCTTGACCAGTCCCCCGACGGAAAAGTGGCCGCCGAGGGGCAGCGGGGAGGCCGGCGCCTCCGCCGTCAGAGCACCTAGGCAGGGGCTGAGGCTGGTGCGGGCGGTCGCCCCGGCGCCCGGCGGGGGCCCAGCGCCCTCGGGGCCCTCCCTGCCGCCCGGCTTCCTGTGGTCGGCCATGAGCGCCTCCACACTGAACGGCAGGAGCGACGGGGAGACCTTGGGCTTGTCGCTCTCCTCCCCACCCATCGCCGCCGCGACGGGGAGGCCACCGCCGGGCTTGCTGAAGGCAGATGCGGGCGGCTCGTCGCTGCGGACCCCGGTGGGCGCGGTGGTCATATCCACAGCCGGGGCCATGCAGAGGCGGCCCGCTATCGCCACTGCAGCGCCAGGCGGGAGCAGACGCCGCGGCTCATGAGGCCGAGCCCGGGCGGCGGCCGCGTGGAGCCGTCGGCGCACTGCTTCCCTGCGGCGGGCGGCGCCGCCTGATAAAGCGGCTCGCGGGTAGGCACCGCCCAACCGGCGAGCAGGGGGTGGGGCGGCACCGCCCCATTGGCTGGGGCGCGGCGGCGGCCCCGGGGGCGGCAGGGGGGCGCGATGGCCCGAGCCGGGCGCGCCGTCGGGGCGCGTCGCACCGCTCCGGTCCCTACTGGCCCCGGTCCGCACCCCTGCGCGCATGGTGGGCCGCAGTGGGGAAGGCTGGGACTGCCGGAGCAGCGCTCCGCCGTAAGGAAGGGACATTGGGGGGGGAGGCTCAAAAATCAGGGAAAATATGTATTCACATAGTACAAAAGCTGGAGTTTCTGTTTGCGGAGTGCGAGGGAGCGGGCCCGAGCCATGTTCTGGAAAATCAACAAATATTGGGCTGTCCTGGGTGTGACGTCTCGGAGGGAGCACCTGCCTGTCCTACAGCCTGGCTGCGCCTTGAAAAAGTGATTAGGGGGTGGTGTTTGTTTTATTTCTTTTCTTTTTTTCTCTTTTTTTTTTTTTTTAAATGAACGCCGGGCCTGCGGTGTGTTCGACGTATCTGCGGATATCTGCGCAAATACACATACATACATATATACATACATAAATTGTGCCACGTCTCATGGCATAAGGTGTGTGCGTGTCTCCAGATAATGAAATGTTCATTCCCGTAAAAAGGAACATCTAAGCCCCAGACGCATTAAAGTCCCGGCTATTTTGTTTTGTAAATTCGTTTTACGATCCCTTATCCCTGCGCCCAGGACGGATGTGCAGTAAAACGGAGCCGCTCTCTAATAACGTGATTGGCCGCTCGCTGAGAAAAGTTTATTGATAGCTGCAGGGCTCTAATCTCCTCGAAACACAAGAGGCTCTTGCAGTCATTTAAGGGCAATTATCTAAACGGGGAGGGATAGCGAATCCCCTTTCCTTTTAACTGGACCCAATAAAGATGGTAGATCAGGAGCATATAGATTATGAAGTGAATTGATACAACAGACATTTTATAAACTGATAAGCAACAGGACCCCATTGAAATTAATTGTCCCGCACGTAGCTACACACACACATATCTTACACACGCGTGACTCTAAATCCTTGCGATGTGCTTACTGTAGATACTGTCGTGCACGTACACGTATCCCGCACATGTTGTGCTGTGCTCCTATACGATCCCTCGAGGTGAAGACGATTTGTAGGCGACGACTTGCTGGCTGCCCCCCTGCGCTCCTATAGATTCGGGTGACCGCACATTGCACGAAGCTATTCGCCGACATATAGCTCACACAGATACATTTAATTCCCCTCCCGATTCGTGCCGCCCCGGTGAACGCTCCTGCCGGCAGCCTCCCCCGCGCCCCGTCGGGCCGGGGGCCGGGCCGCGCCGGGCCGGGGGTGTGTGTTGGGGGGGGGCGGTGTTCGGAGAAGCGGCTGCATTGCTAATTGCGAGAATAAACAATCTGTCACGATTAGTCAGTGGCTCTAATAGGCAGACAAGTGATGTTGTTTTTAGGCGCCAGCAGCGGTGTGATCAAAGGCTTCAGCTGGAGGGGGACTATTGAGGACGTTAACCCGCATCAAGGGAGCAAGGCGCCTTAGCCCTGGGACATCGGCACATTCAGCCTGACAAAATTAGTTTGCTCTACCAATCACACGACATTTTCACAAAGCCTGGTGCTTAATACGAAGATGCACCCCCCACCCCACCCCTGACTAAGAAAACACGCACAAATATCGATGCAGCGTGTTTCACAGTGTCCCCTCCACCCGATCCTACAGGTAGGATCTTTTTTTTTTTTTTCTGATCCCAAAAGCAACAGCGCAAAAGAAAAAAAGCGATGTGTTTATTAGACCTTCAGGCAGCCCCTAGGCTGCTTTCGAACTCATTGTTTCGATGGAAATATGAAAGGAAAAATAGAGCTGCTATTTCTTTTGCAGAATGGTTTGAACATGAGGATGTTTCTGAGGCTGGAGATGAGTGTGCATCCCATACTGAGAGCAGGATCACGCTTTCATTGAGAGCTGACAGAATGAGATAATTAGCTCTTTATTTATCTCCCAGCAATGAACGCTTTGTGTTTACGTTTCTGTCATACTCAGTGGTATTTTAATCACTGTACCATAGCAAGGACTTGGTTCTAATTCACGGGCTGTCAGGCTCTTGGGCTGAAAACGGGAAGCCAGTAAAGTTTCTTTCGTTTCTTGCGCCTTTCTTTCTTTCCTTCCTTCCTTCCTTTCTTAATGAAACCTACAGATTCTAAGTTAGGAATGGAGAAATCAAATTTACAAAACGAAATCTTCCTCGAGATGTATTTCTTTATTTAGTGGAAAATTTTAGTGTCCAAACACTTCTCGTCTTGCTCGCTGCTCCCCAGGCGACCCAAACACCACTGCATTTTAGGAACTTTTTAAAAAAAAAAAAATTGTTCCGTTGTGCTCATACTCTGGCTTGCTTTTAGATGCCTCTCTCTTATTTTCCTCCCTGGTCTGTAAGGAAAACCGAAGTGAAGGGGGCAGGGGAATAGGTGACTTTATTGGTGCTTGTTTCAGTCCAATGTTTTTACTGGGAGCCGTGGCGCTTCCCTGAAGGCACTTGTGCTAGATAACAATATTGGGCAATTAGCATCCTAAACAGTCCCGTTTCAATGTAATGAATGTGCTAGGCAAAGCCATTACCCATAGTATTTTATTTCGGTGGGAATACAACAGGGGCTGGGAGGAGTGCGTGGGGGATGGGGAAGGAGGACAGGAGGCAGCGCTAAGCCAATTCAGGGCATTGTCTGCCTTTTGTAAACGTTATCTTTGACTTAAAGGCAGAACTCAGAAGGGAGAAGGGTAGTGTTGTTTCCCTTGTTTCAGTTTTATTTCACCCGAGACAGCAGTTCTTAGGAGACCAGACAGCCCCGCGGGATGCGAGGAGGCTTCGGGGACCGGCGGCTCAGGGGCAGCTCTACCCCGCCGGGCACTGCCTGGGTACTGCCTGCGCGCTCCCTGCGAGCCCCCTCCGCACCCCTCAGCCAGCCCTGCTCCAGCAAGGGGCGGCTCAGCCCTAGGGGCAAAGAGCCAGATCTATCGCAAGTGCTAAAAATGCCCCGCGGGTTTTACAAGCCCTCCAAGCCCTTCAAATCTCAGCCCTCCAAGCCCTTCAAATCCCAGCCCTCCCAGCTCCCGTCGCTGCTCCTTCTCCGCTGATGGTCGGATAATGCGAAAAGAACTCCGTTCTTTTCTTTTTACCCTTCCTCTCCCCCTCCCCCCCCCTCTTTTCTCCTTTCCCTTTCTGCCCGGATCAAACATAACCTGAACTACTTTTAAGGCTGCAGGCACCTGGGCCGGTCCCGGGGAGGTTGGGGGAAGCGGTGGTTTGGATGGCCAAACTCCAGCCGCCGAGGCGTCCCCGGTTCTTTGAGGATCGGAGGAGCCGGGCTGAAAAGAAGGCACTATTTCAAGTGGCCCGAATTAATGTGATCGCGACATTATGATGCACTTGGAAAAGATGAAAGAAAAGTCTGGCCGTCTCCTCCAAGATCTCTATAATTATAGATAATATATCCTATTTCAAAGCAATTAGCTCAATCAGGCGTAACGAGGCACTTTGCTGCCAGGGAGTAACAATGCCTTACGGTTATTTAAGCTTCAAGATGTCAAGCAGACTTCGAGACTCTCCGCTCTGCCCAAAAGGGAACTTGGCTGTCTTGGTGAGAGCCCCATGGCTAAGGCAGTGGTTTCCCTTCAGTGACAACACGCCTGTTTCATTTTATATATATTTTTAAAACTCTTGCCGTCTCTCCTGGAGACGAGCACCGCTCCTCCAGGCGCATTTGGCGCCGGCACCTGTGTGGCATCACCTCTGCCCTTGCCCACCGGCACCGACCTGCCTCTCCTCGCCTGCTCGCTCCGGGATGCTTGTGCTCTCCGAGCCTTTCCCCCGCCCGGCCCGCTCCTTGCCTTTCTTTCGTTCGCTTTTTGGGGTGATTCCGACTATTCCTCGGGGATCTGCAGGAGAAGTCATTGACGGGCGCACTGGCCGATGCGCGGCTTCCAGACCTCGCTGCCCAGCCAGCCGCTTACTCCCAGCTCCGAAAGCTTTCCCCTGCCCTCGCCTCGGCTTTTACCTGAAACGCTTGCAGATGGCAAAAGTCCGAGAGCAACGAGAGCACCCGACTGCCGGCTGCGCAGACAGCGAGCCGGGGCTTGCTATGCTCCCACCCGTGTGTCTGCGAGAACATCTAGAGGGGGAACAGGGTCTCGGGTGCCGAAATCCCTTCATCCTGACCCAGGAGGGGTGCGCAGAGTGGGCTGTCCCCTCGTGTCCAGGGACTGTGACTGTGGGTACGGGGTTAGGCCAAAATGCCGAAAAAGCAGTTTTTCCCCCTTTCGCGGTGCTGCTGCAAACAGGCGTCCAGGGCCGCTCCTCCCGCTCCCCGCCCGCAGCGGCGCCGGGCCCCGGCCGGTGCTGCACCGCGCCGGCCCCTCCGCGGGGCCGGGAAGCGGCCCTCCGCCTCTGCGCTCCGCTCCGCTCCGCTAGGCTCGGCTCGGCACGGCACTGCGCCGCGAGGCCGCGAAAGCAGAGTCGTGCTCGGGTGAAACGCTGCCGTAGGAAAATGAGTAACTGTACAATTAACCTGCCGGCTTCCCTTCCAAGAATTATTACTGCTGGGGGGTAATCGAAGAGGGGAAAAAATAAAGAAAAACAAAAAAAATTCCCCCAAAATAAAAAACGTTGCCCCAAGGGTGAGTAATTTGAACGGGACAGTCCAAGGGAAACAGGAGGCCGAGGGTATGAATGCGAACTAAACAAAGTTTAACCACCCCTCCTTCTTCTCCCCATGCACAAAATGGAAATCTTATTATATGATTCACTGTGAATCACTAGATTGAATGCGATCATTATGAGTAAATGATAGTCAGGGCTCCACTGGTCTTTTCTTTCCTAGAGGCAAAACTATAAAATATGAAGGATATAAATGATCTTCTCTCCGCTTTCTCATAAAGGACTTTCATTCAAAGCCGCACGCTGTCTCGCTCCCAATTCCTTTGGTCGCCCTTGAATTCCACAACGATCAAGGTAGATTATGGCGAGTCCGGGTTTATTTGTTTTCACGTGCTTGTTTATTGGCGAAATGTCACGAAACGTAGTTTGTCCCAAATTCTTTAACATGAGAAAATACTTTGTGGTTGAAGGAATCCATGCTGGTACTGCCAAAGAGATCTCTGATGCTCAGAGCAAGTTCATGCTATTCATGTTACCATGCTATTTTACAGCATTTCCATGTTTACTCCTCATTTCTCAGGGCCTTTTACATATCGTTGCATAAGAAAAGGATTTCGCCAGCTCTAGTTATGAGATTTCCGAGTTTTTTTACAGGCAGAGCCGGTTTACAAAAGCTGTATTGTTTGACTGCGGTCTGGGTTTCCATTTGGGGTAATTATTGTATTCCCAGTCTTCTTCTAATCATTTGCTCACAAGGACACAGTTTTTTTTCCTCCCCTTTTGAAGAAGATTAAATGCTCCAAACTTGCAAGACCGTTGGAATAATTCCCCTGCTTCTTTGCCTATTGTGTAAAAGCTATTCCTTACATCTCTATGAATTGCTGGAAAATATGTGGGAAAGGATGCTAAGAAAATACATAGAGCAGAATAAACGCATGTTACCACATTTTGAAAAAACTGCAAACTGCAGAAGTCCCTATCTAAGTCTGTTCCCAATAGACGTCTGTGTGAATAGGGGAAAAAAACCCCAAACTCAAAATAAATCCACTTTTCAGAAGGAAATATGTTTCAGCTAGATAATAATCAGCTCCTGAGGGAAAAGAAAAAAGTCATAGAAGGAAAAATCAAGGGAGAGTAAACGTCTATATGTGTCAGGGCTGTGTCTGCGCAGAAAGGTTTCTCCTCCAGCTGCTGCCTCTAGCTGCACAGCTGGAGGAGGGCTGGGAACCACGGCCCCGCCAGCAGACAGTGGCTCGACCTGCAAGCACTGGAGTTGAACTTGGCAGATCTCCTCTTTCCAAGACCCCTTTTTGGACCTTCCTGCTGGTGTCACATAGCTTCTCAAGGCACGATTTCCACCTGGCTTCCCATCTTTAATTCTCATCTATAAAACCTGAGGCCCAAAATCATCCCTCTAAGCTTGTGGGGAACAGGATTGAGGCAAATGCTTTTCTTCCTCAGCTAAGACGTTGGAAAGAGATTGCCTTAAGCAAAAACCTGCCAGTCCAGAAAACATATATTCATTCCTATACATACAGAAAGATTTTGAATTCCCTGTGCGAAGGAAACTACAGTTGAACAGCAGAACAACTGGCGTCAGGTATCTTCCAGACTTTGTTTATGGAAAAACAAAACAACATCACACTTCTGCAACTATCAAAGCCCTCTACAAGTATTTGAAACTGTCTTGATGATACATAACCTCTTGCTTAGGAACTCCAGCGCCTTATTATTTTGATGATGTGATCTCACCACATCCTTTTGCTGAGTGGCAGCTGATGGCTAGATATGATACTGCAAGTTATGTCATTCTAATAAATCAATGTAACAAAACAATTTCACTGCCAGAAGAGGGGGGAAAAAATCCCAAATATTTTGTAGGGGAACTGAATTTGTCTTTTAGAAAGCTTATGTTCCTCTCAGACTTTCCATCAACCGCAAGCATAGACATAATCTAAAATGTTCCTGGCTTGCCTGCTGCTGGGCTGATTAGCTTTGGAAGAGAAGAGATAACATTTCTAGACATTGGTCTGCCTTGAACTGCCTTCGTGTTGTTCTCTGCATATGTGGTTTTGACATTATTTGTATAGCAAGTGTGGGTTCTCTATTGGTGTTGGGTCACTTTGCTTTTCAACAGCTGGGCTTTTTTCTGTCACTCAAAGCAGAACTTCTTTCATCATTTCAAACAGCATCGAACTTCTCCTTGCAATCCGCGGCTTGGAGGTATGACACCCTCCATGCAGCCAAGCATTCCTTGCAGGGGTGAGCCCAGACCAGCCCAGGAAGGTCCATGGGTGCCTGTGAGGTGCCTGGTCCACGTGTGTGGGCTGTTGCCCACCTCCCATGTCAGCACCATGGACCACACTGTGGACCAGGGTGTGATCCTCCAACTGGGTGTGAACTCAGTGGGTGGCACCAGATTTGGTCTGTCCCTTGCTGTTAATGATACTATTACTCTTGGTCTGGATTTGGGTCAATTTGATTTTTAATTCTGAGACAACCTAAAGGCTAGCAACAAAGTGTTCCTATTTTTTTCTTTTCCTATAAAATCACAGGGGAGATAATGAGCTAAGGGTGCCACATTAATAACAGAGAGACACAAAGAGGAAGCTCTGACAGCAGGCAGAGCAGGGGTGCATTTGGGACACAATTATATCTCTTAGGTTTTCTGGTGGCCTCCTGCAAGCCATTTCACCTTTTTTATACTGACGTCTCCCATGGGAGTTCACCCTTCACTAGTTACTAGTGTGGCTGTAAACTTGTACACGCGCGCGCGCACACACACACACACACGCGCGCGCGTGCATGCACACACCCACGCTTCACATCCTCACTCCCACACAGTGGTTGCTGGGGCTGGGACCTGGGGGCAAATCGCCACCCACTTGACCCAGAAGTAGCTATATACAGGAAAAAAATCACCTCACAGGTAAATTCAGGTTGTCCTCACTGGTTGACACAAATAGCTGAATAAAACCAGGGACTGAAAAAGAAATGCCTCAGGAACATACATGGGGCTAACAAGGGAGGGAGCGGTGAGTTCATTCACAGTGCCAGGGAACACCTCTGTTTCAGCTGAGATTTTGAAAAATAAGGGGAGGGAAGGAGGAGAAGAAAGGAGAAAGGAGTACGATGAGCATCTTGGAAACTCACTGGAAACTTTGTTCTTAGGAGTGAATCTGACTTCTTGTGATCCTCTTTCAGCAGGGCTGGCTGGTAGCCAGCCGGGCCCCCTGGAGCCCCCCTGGCCTTTTTGTCTGGAGCCTGGGAATCTGTCTGGAGCACATGGCTGGGGGGACCAGACATGGGTTTGCAGGAGGGATTGGCTTAGGCAGTGGCCATGTAGAGGAAAGGGGGTTTGCAGTCCTCAGGCCTTTGGAAGACCTTCCCTGGGGCTGGTGGGTGGGCAGAGGAGCTTCCCTGGACCTTGGGGGCAGCTGGGGGTAGGCTAGGGGTAGGTGAGGGAACAAGGGAAAAGGAGGAAAGGCAGGTTGAGTGTCCCCAGGTCCAAGATGCTGAAGCAAATGTGGTGGGATGGAGGGATGGACAGGCAGAGGGATAGAGGGGGTTGAGCAGTGTCCTCTGGCCCTCACCTACCTGGCCTGGGTGAGGTGTCCCAGGGTGTCCCACCCTTCCCAAGGTGTTGCTGCAAAGGCAAATGCCAAATAAAATGAAAAATTACCAACAAACACAACAAAAGCAAACCAAAATCCTTCAGTGGAGCCACGGTATGTTACATTTATTCGGCCCCTCTAGCCTTGCCTTCCTGCAGACCTCTTTTGGAGTGATGAAAGTGTGGGCTCTTAAAGCTTCCTGTTGGATACAAAGATGCTAATCAGCATCTTTTCAATACTTACGGATTTTCACGAGTGATTGAGCCCCTTTCCAACTATTTTGTTCCCTTATTCTTTCTGATCCTGGTACATTATTCTGCCCTTTTTGCAGATATCTCTCCAGTCCTGTTATGACCTTTAGGGGTAAAATTCAGGGGTAAAATTTAGGGGTAAATTTGTCTACTTCACAGACAAAATCTAAAGCCTGCCTTAATTTGTAGTTTACTAGCCCTCTGATGTGAAACTACATAGAGAGCCCCTATCTGATCAAACAGCCAGTACCTTGACACAGCCCAATTATGTGAAAATATATCCTTGCTTATCATTTCAAACATCATATAAGCGGAGAAACTGAAGTCGCTCCCTGTCTGTTTGATTTTCCTGTTCAGACACACTTGTTTAAACAGGCACCGTGAGACTTTTCTGTAATCTTACTTGGGGGAGTTCAAAAAACATTTTCGCCTTGAAAGCTCCGGGCCAGCTGATGGTGGCTGCCACCAGACCACTCCTAGCCTGGCAAGTCAGGGAAGGGGCGAGGAGGGGGATGTCCCCTGCAGCTGAGCTCTCAGCCAGCTGCCCATGAAACACACTTGCAGCCAAGTATCCTCCTGCAGCATCCCCTTCAAGCACTGCCCACCCAGACTGACCCAGCTGCTGAACTAGTGCCTGCCTGTCCCTGCAA
>WKFP01014061.1:490111-542000 GCA_011057875.1 Pterocles orientalis | reverse complement strand
TCAGTCAAATGGTTGCATTTTAACCAAAAATAGTTGATAAAAATGGAATATGACAGTGCTTTCATAACACACACCAGAATATGGAAGTCAGTTCAAGCCAAATTTTTGCTCTCATAGCAGTTCTCATTTGCAGAAAAGAGTAAAATGAGTAGACTTGAGGCTAGGAGTATAAAGACATGACCTCAAAAGATCTGATAGTAATATTTTCCTATTTTAGGGAATCTTAAGTGCTAAGCTAATAATAAAACCCAAACTATTCCCTCCTTTCAGATATGCTATTGACAATATTTAAGTAATTAATTAAATTATTCACATAATATATCTGTGAGCTATTTATCTAGCTTAGAAAGCTGTATGAGTAACAAAGGGGTGATCAAGTATGCTTAGACTTGAGTTTCTCAGGAAAAGTTGGAATGTTTCTTCAGCAAAACCAGTGAACACTTTTCCAGCACTTTGAGATCCTCAGGTTAGAAGCAGTAGGGGCTTGATACTAAAACATGATTAACTGCTCATCTCAAATGTATTTACACCAGCTGAGAATTAGTCTAGAATAACAGTCATAAGAAGATGAAGAGGACACTATTCTTAAAGTAATAAATGTGCAGCATGTAATTGTCAAGTGAGAGTAAGAACAAACATATCCAGGATAATGTATGTAACCAAAACATATATATCAAACATTATAGCAGCTCATTGGCATCTATAAACAGAGTCGTAAGAATTTTTTTTTCCCTGCTCTAGAGGATAGAGAAACCTTTGAACAGAATGGAAAGGAATTGCTTTAACAGCTATATTATAGTAATGAAATGTAAGAGTACCTGATTTCACCAGCCATCACACTGACTGCTCTTTTCAATGGTGAATGTGACGAGGTTTGCAAAATAGAGAACACTATTTTTTCTGAGATGGAGCCAGTTTACTAGGACAGGACCACAACATGTGGAAATTCCCCATTTTTGAGAACAAATTAAGCCACTTAACTTTCCCTGCCATCAGAATGAATGCTAGTCTAAATTTGATGGAAAAGCTGAACTGGGCAAATAGGATTCTTGGAGGGGAAGCATAGGTAGAAAGGATTGGCCAGAGACCGATGCTTCCTTGAAGCGTGAAGTGATAGGGAAAAGAGCAGCCTTTCCATAAGCCTTCAGCATGCAAAAGCGTGGGCTTGCTTATGCTGTATTGATGCTCTGACAACGGAAAATGATTTGAGGATGATTAGTTAAAGTTGGGTGATCATTAATAGAATGATTTGAGGATGGTTAGTTAAAGCTGGATGATCATTAATTTGGGATTTACGTGCCACAAATGCTTTGGCAGGAATCAATCTGTATTGTCAGTCTGAGCCTCACATGAAGTTTGATTATACACAGCATCAGCTGACTGGAAACCCTATCGCATCAGTTGCTAGGTCAGATTAAACTGATTAAGAGTGAACACTGATGAAGTACTCTTCAGTTAGTCCCCAGGAACTGCATCATAAAAACCTTTAATCATCTAGTGTTGAGCTTTTTGTATATGGTCTGGGCTCAGATATAGTGATGACTCTTCAGAAAGCAAAAGAGAGTATTCAAAGAAAACGTTTTTCTGAAGTTGGAAGAAACAGCCTGGCTATTGTTTATCCTCTGACCACACAAATACCTTGTGGCAATTATGCCTTTTAAAACCGTAGCTCTCTCTCACTCCTTATTTCTGAACGGCTCCATAATGACAAATAACAAAAACTCACAACAGAATGTCAGCTTTCATTTGGAATTGAGAGGAATTGTAACATTGAGCAATAAAGTGATATAATCAGCGAAATGGGAACTCTCCCGCTGTGTGTGTCATCGTAAACTGCTTGTAGCGTGGTCCTGTATGTCTGGTAAGGACCTTTCACAGCACAGCAGCAAACACTGTGTAGCACATCCCTGCCCATGGCAGGGGGGTTGGACTAGATGATCTTTAAAGGTCCCTTCCAACCCAAACCATTCTATGATTCTATGATAAGTAAACAGTTTTCATGTTCAGAACTGTGGAAACAATTCAGGTCTGACCCTCAAAAGCAGCTTGTTTGAAGAAAACAACAGCAAAAAAGTAGAAAAGTCACTACTGAACAACTTCCACCAAAGAAGTCATCCTTGCCTTTTTCCATTCTGAACATTTAAAAAAATACAATACTGAAATACACGGGTTTTGGGAGCGTTTTGCAACATAATTGAAAAGAGGTCAGGAGGAAAATAAAAGCTTACTCGTACAGTCACAATTAATCAACAAGAATGGGGCCTGACTCCTTAATAAGTGTGCTGGAATTATCCTCCTTTCTGTGAGCAGCCTTGCAGATGTTAACAGAACAGCTCCCAATGTTTAGGGGTTTGCTACGATGAGAAATGGTCGCGGGATCCAGTCTTCTGCGGTTTAACATGATCCATCAGCTGATCTCTTGTTCTGCTGCAAGGCAGATCATTGACACCATTATGATTTCATCCGTTACCTCAAAGCCAATTTCCCTGCATATAAGCGCTTCATTCACAGCTCTGAAAAAATACATTAGTGAAACAATATAGCATACTGTACAACAAGGATTTTCCTGCACTGTAACTCTACAGCTCACCAGGCAAAAAACACTTCTTTTTATTCTAGTTCCCCAGGGTGCTACATGGAGACACCAATCCTGAGGCGGATTAACTGTGGCGCTTTCATCAAGAGGAACTTGTCTTCACTCTGGCTTTGGAATAGAAAGGACGTGCTATTACCCTTCAACTTTGAAAGAGAAAAGCTTTCTACCTACATTCCTCATTCGCTTCCAAAGTTTAGCTCAGAGGGATTAGAATTTGCTAGATATAGGATAAGCCCCTTTCAAAATACTCATTTAAGGAAAGACGGAAAGAGCTTTCAGATATCTTTACTGGATGTTTATTAGTCTTAAAATAGGTAAATCAGAGTTAAAGGGTGAGCAGAATATTAAATCTTCACATGAAATACATGAGAGCAGTCAGGAAAAAAATGGCATTTTTTTCTCTCTGTGGCTTTTATATAAGATTTGTTGTTTGTTATTCAAAACCAACCTTTTCTTTTCCATAATCCCCAGGTGATTTTGAGGGTACTTTTATTTTGGGAACTTGACTTGATCCATAATAAAGACAATAAACAATAAATAGAATAAAATAATAATAAATAGAATAGAACAAAACTTCTGGCAGGAGGTGCTTAATATCTCCTGAGTATCGAGGTTTCTGTAAGGCATTTCAATACCTATCCATGAAGTGTGCAGAAAGCCCAAATCACGACCTGGCTCAGGCCAGCATCCCAGCCTCACCTGGGAATAAGTGTGGTTCTGGGTCACTGGCTTCAAAGGAGGCTGAAAATGCTAAATACTGGGTAAGATGTAGCATCACATGATGATTTTATAACTATCAGCTTTGTAAGCTCTTCCTGAGATGTGAGAAGAGAAGCAAGGCTCTTTCTGGATTTGATTTGTATTTCATCGATACGTGTTTCAAACCCTGCACTGATTTCAGCTGATTTCACTGCCAGTCAACAAGTCCGCACTACGAGACATCGCCCACAGCTTGCTGGCTGTGAAATAAGTAGCTAGGCTGCTTTGGGAGAGGATATTCTTCATGGCTGATGCCTGACAATATTGCTCCTGAAACTGGTGACTTCAGGTTTAGACAAAACAGGCAATATAGTAATGCAGCAGCATGCAGAGGACAGTCTGACACCGGCTTTGGTTGTGCTGTTGCTTGAGCAAGCCAGGCTGGTCCCACTGATGCTCCTGCCCAAGGCAGCAGCTCATCCCACACATGAAAGACTGTTGCTCACCATGGGAAAGGCTGTCCTGTGCCATGGTAGCACTGAAACCAATGATCCACACTGGCAAAGAAATGCTCTTCACACATCCCCAGCTCTTCTTGGTGTCCAACAGCATCAGACCAAATGCCTCAAACGCTACAGGAGAGCAGAGCTAAAGCGTTTCTTCAGTCCCAGGGGTTTGCAAGAGAAAGGAGTTTGTGAAAATACTGCATGGGACTGGTCGGTGGGCAGTATCTTCACGTTTTTAGTAGTCTCCATTATTTCTAATTTACACAGTGGGAAGCACATACGTTAGGGAACAGCAGACAGAGACCTAATGCTGCCACACCTTCCCTGTGCTGCCCACTCTGCTGCTGGGGAAGGGGTTTGTGCAGCTCTACCAGGAAGAGGACCAGGGAAGCTGACCTAGCAGAGGAAGATCCCACAGGATAAGGGGATATTTTTCGTCCTGGTGTGTTAGTTAGTCTGCTTGTCCCCTTACCTTCTTGGCTGGAGGAGCACCTCCATACCTGGCCAACAGCAGGAGTGAAGACAGAGAAGATAGGAGGCAGACTGCTTTCCAGATTGTCACTATAAATGCTTATCAAGTGTCAGCGTAAGTCCCACAAGTGGTACAAAGTGCTTAGTGCAGGGGCTGTCAGCTCACTAGTCCCACTGTCCTGCAGCTGCCCAAGCATGGCTTTCTGTGCCTGCCCGACCAACCAGATCAGGGAGTTCATCTGGCTGGAAAAAAAAAGTTAAAACACCCTGCAAAAAGCAACATGCTTTTCTTTCCAGTCAGAATCACTTCTTCCATCTGGCTGGCTGCACAGCTGCACAAACAGCTGTGCCAGCACGGTGGCGGGGCCAACTGGGGGCAAAGGCTGCTTGGGCTGGTGTGGGCAGCACCACCAATGAACGGGAAAATCCCACCTGAACCCCACCAGGAAACCCCTGCCTGAACACCAGCAGGCAGGCACAGGTCTCCCACAAGGGCCCCTCAGTGCAGCCACGCCCTCCAGCCATCCAGCCGGTGGGTATTTGGCTGTCCTGCTTTCCTCCTGCATGCAGAGAGCAATGAGTACCAAGTACCAAGTGTGGCAGCATCCTGGCTGTGGCCAGGAGGGGATGGTGCTCTGCCCCATGGCGAAGCGGGGTTGGCCGTGGCACTCTGTCAGGGAATGTAGTGAGAGGACAAGGTGTAACAGGTATAAGATGAAAGAGGGTAGATTTAGACTAGACATTAGGAAAAAATTTTTTACTTTGAGGGTGGTGAGACACTGGAACAGGTTGCCCAGGGAAGCTGCGGATGCCCCGTCCCTGGAGGTGTTCAAGGCCAGGCTGGATGAGGCTTTGAGCAACCTGGTCTAGTGGAGGGTGTCCCTGCCCATGGCAGGGGGGTTGGAACTTGATGATCTTTAAGGTCCTTTCCAACCCAAACCATTCTATGATTCTATGATTCTATGCTGGTTTGTTCCCCTGTTCTCCTCCCTCCCTTTTCCTGGGCTGTCCTGGAACATGAGTGAAAAGACAGGGTGATGAGAGGGTGATGATGATACTGGGTAGCAGCCAGGAGCAATGTGCACTGTTTTGGGCCTGGGATTGAGGGAGAAGCTGTCTGGAAGATTCAGTTGAAACTTGAGGAGCATTTGGAGGGTCAGAGTTGGAATTTGAATAGATAATCACATCCAAACTTTGCTTCTCTAGGAAAAATAAAGATCCTTGGGATCTTTAATAATTTTCACACCCCAGCTGAATGTGACCTGTGTGCCTGCCAAAATATGGCATCACCACAAGCAACAGCACCAGCACCACTGGCCAGTTCACCGACAACTGGTGGAGAAGATGGTCAAGCACTGGGTCATTTGTACCACTACGCTATGAGCATAGAGCTGTCATTCAGTTAACTCATCACTATGTTGACTTTGTATTTGAGATTAGACTAAAGCAAATCAAAGCTGGAGGTATAATTTAGACCATAATAACTATTGTCAGACTAACATAGTATTGCCCATCTGAAGCACAGGGAGTCAGCCAGCAGGAATTTCTTCATGTAAAGATCATGAGATACTGCCTCTGAAGTTTTAGGCTGCACTTGTGTCTTATTCCCTTGTATTTCTTAGGAGGACTCAAAATAATTGAAAGCTGAGATTCCCGTAACATCTACTGAGAGCAACAGCTATGTTTAAAAAAGACTCAAGGTACAAACACCAGAGCTGGCAAGCCTGTCAGTCAGGGAAAGAAGTAGTAGTTCCATTTTCAGGTTTTAGGTGCTGAATACTTGACCTTATTTTTGTGACAATCTTTTTCTTTCTTTCATAAAACTTCTTTCACATGCCCAAAGGGTAAAAGCTCCACAGAGTGATAGTTATAGTTTTTACTCAAGTAACACAAATTATCCCACCAAAGATGCACTAAGGTATTGTATGTAAAAGCCACACTCCCACTCCAAAAATGATACATCCCTTGTGATTTGAACATTGTCAGTAAGATTTCTGACAGTACCTTGTACCACAATTGCTGAGTGGTTTTGTGTGGTCATTGACTCTATATAACTGGACAGCACCACAAGAACACAGTGACCAGCTGATGCCGTGTAGTGGATTGAAAATATATTAACAGAGATGGAATAGGAGGTAATAATTCAATGGATACTTCAGCAAACACGTTAAATAAGACAGACTGGTCTGCTGGCCTATTGTGTATGTGATGGGTCCTGCTGAAGCCACAGCAAGGGCAGAAATCAGTGTATGACATGCAATAGCGTTTGCTGGGACACAGAATTTTATTTGCTCACAATCTACAGTATCAGATTCAACTTTATCAATGCAGTAATTTTCTTATTTTTTAGAAAATGTTTTCTTATTTCTGATCAAGTATATTTACTATTAATACAATGACTAAAATAAAACAAGCATCTCAAATGGATTTTGCAATAAATTATGTTTGTGCATATGTGTATATATACATCAACCAAAAATAGTAGCTTAATCTTTTCTGTATCTATATAATTTTCACATTCAGTATATAGCAGATATAATTTCTTAAAATGATTCTAAATATACAGCTTTGTTCAAGCAATTTAAAGGTACATTTTCCTTGTAAGAGTATACATTCAACTAAGCACAGAGTAAAATGTCACATTTTTCTGGCAGTGGAAATTTTCTGTCTTTAGCCATCTCATTGAGACTTTCACCAGTCTAATGAGAAATACATTTTAATAAATGTATAATGAATACAGAAGCAGTTCCTGTTTAACAGATTTCTTTGCATTGTATTATTACTATTATTAAATGTTTGTGTTGTGGTGCCATGTACAGAACATGAAGAAAAAGCAGCAGCACACACAGATAATTTTTTCCTTGCATTGCAGTTCTGGGCCTTAACTATGTCAGTAGAAATGCTGTGATACTACTTCCAATTGCCAAGAATAGTGTATTAGAGTAAATATACAAGTTATCTCACTGTTTGAATATGCTCCCAAATGGTCATTTTTCTTATGCATAACTCTGGATCACTAACATTTTTCTCCTGTTGATTTGGGGAGGACATTTTACTTGATCTGTGCTGACACCACGCATTTTTACAACAAGAAAAGAAAGTTTGCTCTTAAAGCTGAATTTTTTCCTTAAACTCTCCAACTAGTCACATGAGCGAGCTATTTTCAGAGAATCTTAAACAACTTAGAAGAACTAATGCTTTTAAAAATGATTTGTTTACTCTTCCATTTATCTGAGGCAACAAACCAAATTAAAACCTTTTCAAAACTAGTATACTTAAAATTTTCACTCGGCAGACAGAAAACTCTGCAGCCTATCTAAAAAAATCAGTTGTCTAAATTGTGCAAAAGAAGTATATAAGCGTATCTGTATTTTTCCTGTAATGCACAATACACAATTTTCTCAATAGCGATACAGATTTTACAACAGTGTGCTTTGGTTATTTTTTGTCTAGGGTTTCAGGATGCATAGATATTGCAATAACAAAACAGAAATCCTTGGAGGTGATTTATCTACTGAAAAGAACTCTACACATCTTAAAATATATGGAAATAGCAGAGTATCAAGGGGAACTTGTTTACTTTCTCTACTGGAAACTTCATTGAACTATGGCTAAAGATTAAAGAATAAAACCAGTCTTTTAAATGCACAGGTGCATAACCGGGATCAGTCATTTTACAACAGCAGAACTAAGATGAGAATCTGGTCCCGGAGCCAGCAGGAATGTCATATGATATCTGAATGGTAATTTTCTCTGTATGTGCCACAATAATGCCTCAGACTTGACCTTTGGCTTTGTTGTCACCAAGTATTATCATATGTATAATTTGACCTTTCTCAGTTGTATGAATGCTTGGCCTTGAACTCCATCTAACCTTCTAGGAGCTGTAAAGATAATTTCTATATATTTGCAATAAGGTTTCTGATTTGACCTATGACTCAAATGAACAATAATTTCTTAATATTCCCATTCCTTCTAAGACTATTTCCCATAATAGTATAATAATAAGGCAACAAAATGTCCTTCAGTGTGAACTCATGTTATTCTAAATTTTGAAGAAATTGTGCTTCAGGACATTTACAGTTCATTAAATTTCTGTGTTGTCAAAAGATACTATCAGGGCATCAAAAGTTTCTAGAATTAAAATCAAAATGAATGAAAGGACAAAAGTGACACTATTTAATTGTGTATATGCAGATAAAACTAAAGACAATAGGAAGCTATATTTAGGAACAGTAAAACAAAAGCGTATCTTAGCAATAGCAGAAGATCATTAATAATTCTGTCATTTCTATGTAGCAATTTCAAAACACAAGAGTAAGAAGTTTACAAAAATATTACAGTTCTGCTTTTCGAAAAAAAAATTGTGTGTTCTATCATTACGCAACAAAACAATCAATGAATAATAAAACATTAGGTATACTGCAGCAAAATACAGTAATTGTGATTTTTTTAAGAAAAAAAATATGTGGTATTAATTTTTGCTATGTTGGAACACAAGAAAAATGCAAAATATGAGACGTGTGTAAAGGAGTTGGGACTGTATTTAAAATGGATTCAGCCTGATGACATATAGTGTGTGTGATACACAAGCACCATTTGCAGCTGTGTGAGACTGCAAGATCACCCTTCCAATTACACAATTTGACTCCAGCACCTACTACCTGTTTCAAGCCAAATTTTGCATGGAGTGGAATGTTAACGGGTCATTATATTTGATGATCGGGCCCAGTACAGAAGTTTTCACTTTCCATGCAGCTGTACCCCAAACCTGAATACGTTCAAACAGCGACTGAAAACAGAAAGCTCTGATTTGAAGGTCAATAATTGTACAAGTAGAACCTAAAACGTATGTTATTAGATTGCAGGCTCATGGGTAAGGTGGTACAACAGCCAACAAGGGGTGATTGAAATCAGTAAAGAAAACAGCAGCTGAAATACCAGCTGCCAGCCATTGCTCAGGTTTTGCTGGTGTCAAGTCAGAGAAGAGTTTTGGGGAGCATGAAGTAACTTTGGCAAGAACAGCTGCAGCCAGGATATGTAAGAATGGGGATGTGCAGCAATACACCTGCACTTTAGTGCCATGACCTGGATCTACAGTCCTCACAGTGTCTTCTCTTTTAACCACTGGGAAAACATAACCCTATACATGCTATACAGAAGATTTGCCATGTACCCTTTTAGAGATGTTTTCTTCTTTCTTTTTTTTGTCTTGAAATTGTACTTCTTGGAAATTACTTTGCATGGCTTTAACTCTCTACAGCTATTCAAGCCAAGGTTCTTACATGAAAGTGAGAATCCTTTCTACTTGGAGCTGAAGTGTCCTTGTTACTGGTAGCAATGCTGTGACATGATCAATGCGGCTCTCCTCCTTATACAAATTGCTCCTTCCGAGCTATCTGTCTTGCCATCTTAGTTTTCTTCACTACTGCAAAGGCTGGTGACACAAGACTAGCTCAGACACATCACTCAAAATTAATCAGAAGCTTCAAAGTACTGAGAACAATATAGGAGATAAAGACCTAATTATTAGTAGAATACACAAACTGAGATTCAGTTCAAAACCTTTATGCTGCTCTACTTTTTTTGCTTTCAATTAGGAGGTGTATATATATACTAATCTTGGTGGCAAGGGCCGCCCTCTGTGGTCACTTGGAGGTCAGCTGCCACAGGACAGAATGGAGGGTTGAAAACTGAATGATGAAGGTGCCTGTAGCTAATCAGATCACTCCTAAACATAAAGTGTTTCTTTGGCAACAAGTAAATACTTTGGGTTCTTTAAGATTAGGGAGATATACTATGGTTGGCCAAAAATAACAGAACATTCAGAAAAGTTTGGCTCCAGAGCGTATCTCTATCTTGAATAAGCAGATTAAGAATCACTTATTCTAAACTGTTTTCCCAACAAGAGCGAACTTCAAATGTTTGGCTTGCCAGAGATGTACTGGTCAAGAGAAACTAAAAGCACAAAACCTCAAAGATTGAAGCTTTTAAATTAATGATTTGTCAGCAAAATTGACACTGTTCTCCAATCTGAGCATTGAGACTTTTGCTAACTTTGTGAGTCCTTACAGAAACATCCAGCACCCTTCTCTCCCCAAGTAAAATACTCTCATTGTGTCCAAAGCACTGGGCTTCGTACCACATCCAAGGGAAGGGGCAGCTGAGGCAGCTCAGTGACATGGTTGGATCCAATGCAATGGGGACACATCATGTTGGGCCATAGGACACAATCCTTCAGTTCTTTCCAGTAACCCTCAGAGAAGCTGGCTCCTTGCAGCAGTTCTCAGCTAAAAGCCACCGGCAAGCTCAGCTGCTCACCCTCCTCCCATGCACTATGTTGGTGTGACAAAAGCAGCGTATCCCAAGTGTCCTGCCCCACTAAATTGTTTTTTCAGGCAGTAAAAATCTACTGGCTTCTAGAATTGGTAATGCTAGGAAGATGAGCAGTTGTGCTGGCTGCGTTTGCTCCCTCTCACTGCCTGCATCCATCCCACCACAGAATAATAGAGGCATAGACTGGTTTGGGTTGGAAGGAACCTTAGAGATCATCTAGTAACCAGCACCCTCTTATCAAAGGGGTCAGCTACCTCACACCCACCACACAGTGTGGTGGGGCAAAAGCATCTGTTGGGGCACAGATGCAACGACAAAAGGGTGGTGAAAAGAAAGCTAAACAAGTAGGAGATAGAAAATGGTGAGAGCCCTAAGGGATCAGATGAGGCTGGCAGCATACGCCTCAGGCACCAAGCAGATAACCACTCAGCTGGCAAAAAAATCAGCACTTCCCTGGAAGATGAAGGAGACATCCCATCAGGAGCTGTGCTTCGACAGCTTTTGGGCCCACCACTGGTGTCTCTGCTGAGGGTGAGCAGCCGTCTTGGCTGTCAGAACACTGGAAAAAAACCTGTGTTTTCCACTCTGCTGTTCTTCTAGAGCTGCAGTCACAGCTCTCACACTGTACGTGAGAAGTTTCTGCTCTGTTTCACCCTCTGGGAAGTCCCTTTTGCTCTAGAAGCCCTTTTATCCCTTCATAACCCAGTAATATTAACAGCACTGTCACAAGCGAAAAGGCTCTTCATCCTGCCTTTGGGGACAAGTGAGGGTAAAGGCATTTGTTACTGCTGACACTGTTACTAATATTTTTTTACTAATATTATTTCACTGAAAATGTGTTATTATTTGTAGCTGTCACTAAAAGGCGGGTAGTTTTCAAAGGCAGAGGTTGCACCAGCCCCTACAGATTTTTCTAGGGAGCTTGGCATCTATCTGACCCTACAATGTTATAACTCCCCATTAATAGTAACGAAAACAATACACAGCACTTAGAGCATGAAAAGGTTATTTTTATTTTTAGTTTAACTCAAAGCCGAAAAAAGGAAAGAGGAGAAGAAGGGGGAGAGGAGAGGAAATGGGAAGGGGAATGGGAAGAAGAAGGAATAAAAAGAAAAAGAAAAGGGAAAGGGAAAGGAAATGGAAAAGGAAAAGGAAAAAAAGGAAAAGGTTGGGCTGAGACATTTCCAAAATCCAAATGCAACCTCTCCTCGCATCCCCTGCAAACTGCTTTCTTACACACTGGATTAAAAAGTTTTCAAGGCTGGATTAGAGGCTGCTGTAAAACAATTTGCCTGACACAGAACCGTATTTAAATTAGCAATGCCATAAACCGCACTGCAAGGGAGGGCCTGCTCATGATTCAAGGACATTGTCTTTTGTATAATTTTTCCAGTATCGTAAATTTCTGTCCAAGCTCCCAGAAGAATAGCAATGCTCCAAAATATATTGAATAGGTGTCTTTCATAAAATGTTATACATGGAACAGAATTACAGTATCTGGATCACATTTCTTTAAGATTAGCCTAATTTATATATTTGAAGCTCAACAGCATGATTTAGACCCATAGGTTTTCAGATGCAATGTTACATTTTACTTTTCCGAGACCTCTGTGCTTAGCTGGAGGGTTTTTACTGTGATTGAGGTATTTTTCTAAACAGGGAGGCGGATTATTTAAACCCCTTTGGTATGGAAAACCCATAGTTTGTCCACCTCCAACAATCTCTTCTCTCCCCTAGTTGTCACAGCAACAACTTCAGCATTTGAAAGGAATCTACTTCAATAATCTAAGCCTCTGATCTTTGACAGGCTTATAATGAAGGAACAGTTTGTTAATGCTGACATAAACATTTTGAAAACTTAGAAGTGCAATTATTTCATGTTTAGGAAGTCAGCACTAGATGGCTAAGAGAACAGCTTTCTGCAAAAATATTTATTCATGCAATTTCCTAGTGAGAAAAAACAACTGCTGACTGTACAGCTGAACTGAGATTCCAGCCCTGTGGTTCAATCAGCAAGAATTTTTCTTTGTCTCCTGTACGTTTATAGTTTATGTTCCCCCTCTTATAATCCCATGACAATCTTTCAAATAATTCTAGGGTGCCTAAACCCAATTTTTCTTTTTCTTTTTTTTTTTTTAAATTTTAAAAAGACAGAACCTAAAACCTGGCCTGAATTAGAGCCAATTCCAAGTGGATTTCCCAGCTACACTACTTGTGACAGTAAGACAGACAGAACTGCTTCTCAGACAGACAGCTGTGATGGAAGTTGTTTGCCTGTTTAGCAAACAAAACTGTTATTTCTGCTGGGAGGAGGAGGGAAAGTTGACTCAATGACAAAGGTCCTGGGTCTGTGCTCAGCCAAGCAGCCCCTGCACCTCCCTAGCAAAGCAAAATCCAGAGCAAGCAACAAACTCCCGGCTGCACTTTGAGTCAAAGCTACAGTTGCGCTGGGGAGACCATCACTCTTGGAGCAATTTTCTACAGTAGCACGAGGGCTCCAGCGGTCCTCGGGGGTGAAATCCATCACGCTGCATGCTGCACTCTATCAAGCAGGGCTCCGAGAAAGGGTCAAGTGGTCCGCTGCCATGCTGTTTGAGCTCATCAGAGACATATTTAATTTAATTAAGGTTGTCAGCACTATTGATTTTGGCAGTTTCAATTACTGTGCTGTTATGGCTTCTGGATCTACTGATCTGTGATGAGCCCTATCAGCACTGGCACACATTGAGGAAAAAGCCCTTTGTCTCCTTTAAAACCTGACACATCCTGCCATAGGCCATAACTTATTGCTTTTATCCAGCCCAGCTCCTCTTCTGTTCCTCATAATTAATTTCTCATTAGACAGCTCTTTATTGTTTAATTTGTGCAGTTTATAATCAAATTGGGCACATTAATTGTAGCTGAATTTAAGGCCAATGAAAAATAACAGTTTTCAATAACTTACTCTTCAATTATTTCAGACAAGATAAAATAAAATGCTTTAAGAGTTGTCAGCTTTTTAAATTATAAATTAGGTTGTTTAAAGAGCATGGGCATTTAGGAAGCAGTTATCACACATTTAGTAATTATAAATCCTATGCTGCAATACAATTATTAGGATATATTTACAATTCCTCTTAGTTTTTTTCTACCCTGTTGTTAGTTAACTGCATAACATCTAATTGTTGGTGGTTAAAAATAGTGTAATCTTAAGTCTCTGGGCCTGATTTCTCTTCTTCCACAAACTGAGCTGTAAATCAGAGGCACTCCTGAGGAAGTCCATGGCCATAACGCTGGATCAGGAAAGGTGTTGGGTAAGAGGAAGAGGACCCCATTTCACAGAATCACAGAATGTTAGAGATTTGGTAAAGATTTTATAAAATGCTGATCCTTTTCTAGGCAGCATTGCAGGATTCATTCCCTTTCTTTCAAGAAAACTGTAATACATAATTTACATTTTACACACATTAGAGTCAGGATACCAGCTAATGAAAATAAGCAAATACCTCTGGATGTAGACTACAATTTTTCCTATGATGCACATAATCTTCATTTAGCAATGGGGAAACCAAGGCAGAGAGCAACTTATTTGAGAGGGCACATCAGAGCTGAAGGTAGACCACTGGAACAGGGTTTGCTTGTTTGTTTTTTGTTTGTTTGGTTGGTTGGCTTTTTCCATTTGCCGTGAATGGGGGGAGGGAATGAGGATGAGAAAGAAGCTGGGATTAAAAATTCAGATGGCACCTACCTTTTTTCTTGCCAAGATGAAAAACAGGAAAACTGAATTTCCTTCTTTGCTAAATGGATGTTTTCCATGCACAGCATTTCAGGGGTGAGCAAGAAAAGCAAAGGAACAACATGTGAGTTTTACACAACCACTGAGGGGAAAGTTGGGGTGCTGTAGGTCAGTAGTTTGGATCTGAGGGGGAATTGAATTCCAGGGTGCTGTAAGATACACCTGCTCCCCTTGCCCTGGTGTGCAGGATCCTGCAGCAGGTACTTAATCTGATATTTGAGGGGAGATTGGAAGCTGGGTATCCTAGTTCCTGGAAAAGCATCCTCATAGCCTTGTAAGAGAGTCATTCACCATCTCTTTCTTAAACAGTAAGTTGGGTAACTCTGGTCCGGCAGGAAGAGCTAACTCAGCTTTGGGTCTGAGACCATGGTTCAAACATCCACCCTTGATGAAGGCTGGAAGGGATCTGAAATCTGGACTCCACTCAGGGCACTCCCTCATGCTCTCATGTACTCCATGTTGTAAAAACCAACCACAGAGAGAAACAGAGAGCAGCTCTCTGGCCAGTGGTTGGGATGCCCTCTGGCAGGCTAGGTGGCCAGCACCAGCACGTGCCCAGCCCGGGGCACCCAAGGCAGGGACCTCTGGCCATAGCATATGTATGATACATGTGTGAGCTGCTTCTCATCCCCTGCCCAAGCACCCAAGTGCCCAACCCCTGCTCCCACCCAGCAAGAGCTACTGCTGCGACTGACAATGTACCTGTGCCAGGGAAGGATGGGGCAGAGCTGATGGCACGCCCAGTAGCTACGTGCCAGAAAATGTGTGAACTGAAATACTGTATAGAAAATGGTCACATCCATCACTGCAAAAGCATAAACTTCTGCTTTGGTCTTCAATCATTTAATATGTGGTTTCTTTTTAATTAGAAAAAAAAGATTATGCCCATGTTGTTCGAAGAGGATAAAATTCACCCTCACCAGGTCTGTTTACTACCCAAATCTTGTATATAAAGAGAAGGCAATGCCAGAGACTTTATTTGCATACTCCAATTTGAACTGAGATTATTTACTATTTCAGCAAAGTGTGTTTGTCCAAAATTCCTTGGTGGGGATCCTGCCCTTGTAGATTTGTGGAAATCTTCTAATTTATGTATCACTTCCTGTCTGGAATGAAGAGCTCATCAATATTGTTAAGTATTTTAGCATCAGATCTATTCTCTAGCTCAGAATTATTTGGGAGGGAGGGAGAATATATTGTTTTCTCAAATACAGACTCTACATCAGTCATCAATTGAGAAATTGATACGACATGAGAAATGCTGGAGGCAGCAGCTTTGTGACCAGCACACATGGCCAGGGACCCAGGAGCTGGGGAGCCAGGGAGCTGTGGAAGGAAGGAATCAGGGAACCAGGGAGCCAGGGAACCAGGTTTGTTCGCCCAGTGCTGTGGGGCAGGGGAAGGAGAGGAAATCAGTGCTCTGGTGGGAGAAGAGGGCTGCTGGAAACCCAGTGTCTGATAAGGATACGTGGGAACAGCAGGGGAAAAACAGATCAGCAAACCCTGGGTAATGTGTGATAAGAAGGCAGGACACGCTTTGTCCTGGTCCCTACTTGCTATTACCCGTTCAGGGAAAGCATGGGTGCACCTGGCAGGCACCACATACAAGGGTTACACTCTTTAAGTTACTCTGCTTTAGCAACTGTAGTGTGCACGACTAACTTCTGAGAGAGAGAGACCCTATTGTCATTACGCTTCTCCTTTACCTAAACTTAAATTCCTGGATATACTTCCTTCCAAAAACCCTGGCCTAAGGTCTGCAGTCTTGCTAGGAACCTGTGTCATCCAAGTAGATAGGAGCAACAGACCTTCTGCGCAGTTTGCAGATTATCATCACCCCTTTCTTCAACAGACAGCAGCTCAGTTAGTTTTGTGCCATGTCACCCACAGGACAATCAGATCCCCTAATTTCTAGATGGCATTTAACTGTAAACAGGACCTGGTTGTATATGCAAGGAGTAGGCATCTGAACCCCATAAACCTCTCTCTCTTTTAATTTAAAAATAACAGAAAGAATTTTAAAAGGAAATTTATATTAAAAATATTAATAATAATTGTTCCCAGGCAAGGTCACTTTCAGCCAAGTTTCAGCTGTGAGGAAACTTTTATTAGCCAAGAAATGAACTCATGAAAAAAGAGGTTTATAATGGAAACAGTGAGAGACTGCAGCAGCACTAACAGGTGCCACTGTTACAGCAGTGATAGGGTGAATATGACTTTTAAAGATGTAACTGCTAGAGCTGCGCCCACCCATGCAGCTAAAGATCTATCAGGATTTCTGTTACAAACTTCTGTTTGCAGGGTTTTGATAATTTAGTTATGAAAGCATACCTCAGGCTGAAAGTGAGAAAATAGAGACACAGCACTCCAGGGCAGCTGAAAAAAAAACCAAAAAAACCCATAAAAAACCAAAACCCTATATTTGTTTTGAAGGATCTCTTTGGGATTTTGTAATTAAAAAACCACAATTCTTTTGGCAGATTATTGATCAATAGCATTAACTGGGGAGGGTTCTTTTTTGGTTTGTTACATTTTAATTTAGAGCCATTAAAAAGCCTGTGGCACTTTTTAAGCTTAAAAAAATTGTATAGCTCAATTAAGGGATAACAGAAATAAACCAGGATTAGTTGTGTGTAATTACACGGAGTTAAGTCCAAGAAAACAATATACTATCACAACCCTCCTGCGTAATTTGAGCAGTCTCTGTAGGATCTCCAGAGGCAAGAAAAAGAAAGTTGAAACTACAACTTATACCTGAGCATTTACTGAAAGACAGCAAAAGGGTCCCAAGTCCAAAAGACCCTTAAGTCCAAAATACCACAGAAGTAGATGGAAAGACACCTCCTGTTTTTTTGATCAATCTTTTAATAGTCTAAATTATATGTTACAATATTAAAAAAGCCCTGGACTGGGGCACAAATGGGATTAAATTCTCAACTCTTCTTCAAGCTTTCTTAGTGCTTTTAACAATTCTGCTCCCATTGTCTTCTGCATGTCCACCAATATGCAGTACTTCAGTCCAATTTGAGCTTAATCACATATACCAGGCTGGCAGCAACTAAAAGTAGCTCTGTGTATTCATATCGTAAGGCAGAAACTAGTATTTAGTACTTCCTCACCAAGGATGTGTACAGGTTTTCTATATATGTCAAATTAATCCTCAGAATGCTTTAAGATGTGAAGACATCTTCATTGCAACTATTTGAAAATATCAAAGTCAATCAAATGCCCTATAATACTCCTAAAAGAATAGGAAAGTATCACAGAAGAGTTAGATGGGGAGGAAAACATCCTGATCCTTCTTATATTCTGAGTGGGAATATCTAAACTCAAGGCACTTTTTGATTGCTAACAATACCTGCAGCCACTGTTACATGCCAGCTGGACTTAGCTCTTCCTGCTTGGACATTATTGTATCTGGCCCAAATTAAATCTGTTTAAATTCAAGCTTTTTACTCCTGAATCATTTACTCAAGCTTCAGTGTTTTCAGTGTAACATGTATATATGCACAGCAGAGGACAATGGGATCCACACCTTGACTGCTTGAGAAAATTGGACAGAAAACCAGTGTCAGTCACATTCTTCCATCAAGAACTTCCAAAAGGAAGAGATTGACTCCATCTGCAATTACAATATTAATTTTATTACAACCATCCCAATCTAGATTTAAACATATGTCAGTAGCAACCCAGATACAGAGGTACTGGTACATGCTATTTCAGTAACTCAAAACATTTGTCGTGTTTCTTAAAAGTAGTCAGGTAGAGTGTAGCGATCCCCTTATCACTGCCAAAGTTCCCTACCTGGACCAAGACTACATATTTATTGGTATTAGACATGAAGTAGACCTGCCCTCAGCTGTATTTGGTTAAACTTGGTATAAATGGTACCTTTCAATCCTGAGGTCCTTTACCAGCCTGGTGATAAGATATCCATTTCTCAGTATATTATATTATAGCCTGTGAGCTAGGCTAATTTACGCCAGCTGAACTAGTCCTATATGGACTGGGCAGACACAACACCAAGACCCTGGGAGGCTCCTTGTATGTTACAGGAATCCCTGGCAGCCCCTTTAGAGCAACCTTTCTGCCCTCAGCACCGTGGAGACTGTACAAAGCATCTGAAGCTCAGGACCTAACCTTTTCTCTTTGAACTTTTCATATTTATTTTTCTATACTTGAACTATTTGCTTATAGAACTAGCATGGCCAGCAGAATAAAAATGAGCAGTGACTCCTACTTTTGCCTTTTGGACTCTGTTCGACATGACAAGTTCCGCACACTCAGGGAGTGCACAAGAAGCACTAAAGGCGAGGGTTTTGAAACTGAACACATATGCTACCTCTGTTCATTAGGGGCCAGAATCTATTTTCAGAGCAGGGAGTGCAGATGTATATTTATTTTATTTTGCTGCTTAATTTTAAGATACTTATTGCCATTTCCTGGGCAGCAGGGTGTTGGAAGGGATGAGATTGCAAACTCAAAGGAATGACCCCTGCCATTCCTTCTGCCCTTATTTAGAAGTGATGGCCTCCATTTTTTTTTTTTTTTTAACAGAAAAAACCCTCTGTATTCTGTCCTTCAGGCAAGTTCACTGAGTCCACTGTATTTCAACGGGAGCTAAAGACGTGGTTCTACTTACCCTCCCCCAAAAGGTCTCTATTAATTGTTTTCAAATGTTGGCAGCCACGTGAAACCCTGCCTAGCAAGTCTGGCTCCTTATATGATTTTTATTAAAATTCACTTTGCACACAAGGCACATGAGATTTATGGCTGAAACTAATAGGTTGGTTTTCACTAAGACATAAATCCATGGGCTGTTTATTGAGGCTCATGGACATTGAGAACGCAGGTAATTGTTACTGTGAACGTTCAGCTTAAAAATAGTCAATCATGTCTCTAAGGGAATTTGTTTAACTAAACACACCACACAAGCTTCTAAAGAATTACTTTATCTGTGATGGTGAATGGAAGGACTGTGCAGGGTAACTTCTATGTCTCATCTGTACAGTTTAATTTCACTCATAACAATTTTCAAATTTTCCTCTTATGTGGTGTCTTATATTATAAAGATCAAATATGAAAAGGATCCCATTCATTTTCTTTCCACATCCTTGTTTCAGCCATTCTCAGTTTATACATAAGAATTTCTACTTCCTTGCTACTGACCCTTTCAAACGCCAGCTGAGTTTTCACAAGTCCAGTTCCTCCTGGCTCACTCACAATCACAATCTGCCATGTGAACTCAGTGAACAACCGTGATGGCAAAGCATAAGGTGGAGCAGAGCCCAGAATGATCTTTTCCTCTTAGGGTCCGACCACATTTCCATGTGCAAACAATTGCCAGCTAGACTTGCCAGTGAGCCAGCTATACTCTGGAAGCCATTTAGATGTGTTAGCTCAGTACTGTGCCCAAGCAAATAAGTCTTGCTTCTCAACATTACGTACCCTTTCAGCAAGACCCAAACCTGTCTAAATGGCTTCCAGCTCACATCTGGTTTGCAGCAAGTCAGCTCACAGGGGAAAGAGAGGTAGCTCATGCCACCTGAGTGGATATTCTGCTCTCAGTTGTGCTGGAAATATCATGCTGCAGAGAAGACATGGAAAACCTTCCCGCCCCAGTGATTAGGTTACCCAAAAGAGGCTTCTGATATCACCTGAAACGACACAGAGCCTTTTCTGGCCTTCACTCACCCTTCCAGAAGGATGTGGGTCTCACACAGGTCCAGTATCGTATCTGCCAGCCTCAAGTGAATGTCTCAGGTATCCTAGGATGTCTCACATAGCCCTTGACACCTTTATTTATACACAATACAGCTCAGTAAAATATATCAGATGGCCCCTAAAACACAAATAAGAAGTTGTCATTGCTTTCTGTCGCTTTTTGACAATAGTGAGCTTTTGAGATCATATAGATTTCTTATTGTGGTCATATCAGAAGCAGCCCGAACAGATGAACATTTCATTGACTGTTGCACAAACACATGGGAAGGCACAGACTCCCAGGTTACTGAAGTCTCAGGGAGTGTTTATGGTATGCATAAACAGTCATACCAAAAAACAGTGTAGCCACATAAGTGTTATTTTGGGTTCAAAATAACTAACCATCTGACAGACATAGGTTAGTAGCTTGGCACAGTGCTATATTAATACGGCTATACTGCTTTAGCAAGCAAAGCTAGTATCTCTGCATAACATCTGCTTGGAGGTAGACTATGTCTCTTTTGCACCATGTTGCAAATTCCAAGCAAACCAGCCCTAGAAAAGAAGGATAAAGGAGTGGAAGAGTGCCTACAGTGCAGCTGACTATATTTTTAGGTTGATACCTCATTCGTTTTAAAATGGTATGTAAATACTGAAACCCCCCAGACAGCTAAAGAAATAGCTAAAATTCCATAAATTCTTTAGTAGATGAAGAATTAGCATGAATACAGACTTTCCCAACCTGCAGGAGTTTTGGCACCTTTATGTAGGTGATGTTTACCCTGAATTTCTCATACATCCCAGTACTGCTCTTTAGACAGAGAAGACGACATTTTCAGAACATTTTTTTTCCTTCTCTCCCCTAGTTTTTCCTTCTTGACAAGCTGTTTCTCCTTCACTCCTTTTTACAGCATTTTCTTAGTAGTCTCTCAGTTATCTAAATCTGTTAGGTTGTTGTTTGCTAATGAAGTCTCAACGCTCTTGTCTGATCTAGTGACTAGGTCAGCAAGGTTGTGTGTCCTGGGGACTTGAGGAACTGTATGGAGATGAACTCTGACACTCATCAAAGGCTCCACGGCACTGTTTGGCTCCTATCAGTTTAATCAGCTGGGTCATTCCCTCTCCCTCACCATTCATGACATTACTTGTATCCCTCACAGCCTGCCTTTCAGAACATACAGCTTGCTTACAAGCTGCTCCTTCACACTGAGTTTGGCTCCTATGCATGGGCCTCATGCAACGTACCATTCATTCTCTACATGACTCACATTTTACAGAAAACTTCCTTCATGCTGAAAGGAAGGGCAGCAAATAGGAAGCTTTCTTTTATTTCAGAGACACAGAGGTCAATATTATTCCTGAATCTTTTGTGACAGTGTAAGGAGATGCTCAAACTGTAAAGTCTGTGACTGTTACTTGCTTTTCAAGAATTAGAAGTGTTTTTAAAAAACACCTAAAACTACAGACCCAATAACATTTCCGTGAAATCAGGATGAAAAAACACACTGAAAATGTTACAGAAATCCTTCCACTCTTACACTATTCCACTTCTTAATAAAAGAAAACAAAGACTTTCTTAAAGTGTCACTCAATTAAAAAAAAATAAATTAAGACCCCACAAAATATTTTCCCTTTTTTTTCCTGCAGTATATAAGGCAGCGGTTTATCAATAAAGCTAAAGAAGCTGTCCCATGTCCCTCGCTGCTCCCTGGTTAGCTCCACATATGGGGAACACGTATTCTAGGTTATGTGATGCGGAGACTATGAAACCTGGCTTCGTAGCTTCTGCACGTGTATTGTGGCTGCATCTGAGTCTATCAGTGGAGGACATCAAACATCAAAGAAATGAAAGCTGCACAAAAATCTAAAATGTGACAGCACTACCCCTTAAGGTCTACTAGGGGCTTTGTACAAGAAGACTCCTCTGTGATTTTTCAGCTAGATTGATACATAAAGACAGTCTCACGTCAAGGATTATTTCATTTTACCCAGCTGTAAATATTGTCCCCAAAACTGTCAGAATCTAAAGACTGAGAAATAAGGCTATCCATGAACACTGCATCCTTCTGATGAAGCAGCTTGTTTTCCTGTTAGATAAAGGACAAGTATTGTCTTCTTCTGTGTTTCAACCATACAAACAAAGAGCAATTTGGAAATGGAATAATATTCCAAGTGAATTTAGATTAGAAAGCCACCACTGCAACCACTGCTTCTTCAGACGCCAAGAGGTATCCCATAGTATGTCATAAAAACTATTCACAACACAATGAACTCCAAACAATACCAGCAAGGCTCAGACACCTTGTCTGCAATTGAAAGATTATAGTATAATGCTGTGTGGACATCGACACAACAGCATGAATGCACTTAATTGGAGCAGTATCAGCTCAGCTAAAGTAATATTAGTTATGCTGACAATACTTCTCTGTGCAAAGAAATGCTTAACTAGTCTTAGCTGAATGCATTTTTTTGCAACACAAGAGAAGTAGAAGATTATATAAATTACAGCAGTTAATAGCCTTTTGATTCATCGCAGAGTCTCACAAAAAGAGAGAGTCTGTTGTGATTCCTGAGGTGGATAAATTCTGTTGTATAATGTGAGGATCAGTCGTGTAATCCTTGCTAAATCAACAGCTCTTTGCTCTTATTGAGCTCAAAACCTGTCCTGGGAGAATGAGAGGAAAAGAAGTCTTTCAACTATGGAAAATAAAACTATTTCTAAATACTTATTACTTTTTTCTGTAAATGTTGTTCATCAAGAAATCGTAATTTTCTGTAACATTTTTCAGACCTTTTTTTTCCTAAACTTTACTTTTCACTCTAAATTCTGAAGTGGCAAGTTAGACTAGCAATCTCATTAGGAACTGAATTTGTCTGTCTACTCTGATATGCTTGGCAATGACCTGTTAGTATTGACTGCCAAGTTTCTTTCTGTTTACTGTATACTTTTAGGTACTCAACCTTCACAAAATACACTATTTAAAGTACATCGTTTTCTGTTTTCTTTAAAAAGTAAGATAAAGTACATATAAGGCAAATATGAGGAACAGTTACTTCACATTTTAATGTTGATTCTTCAGCAAACTATCAAATTGTAAAATACCCACTGTTGCAATGAAGTTAACAATTGGGTTTTTCAAACCTGTATTTCTGAGATGGCAGCTCTTCAGCTGTTGTAGATTATGAAGCTTCTTAACAGAGGAGAATGTACCTCTTTCTGTGTGTAAAACTAAGGGGGCTTTTTCTGTCTCTGCTGATCTGATGAGATTCCTGCAATTAAATTCAAATCCTTGATGTGAATCATCAAAATAACTGACTGTCCATAGTGTGTTAAAGATGCATTAACTCAATATGATAAACCCCAATGTTTATTTAATGTTTTTTGTCAGTTGCACAGGAAGTGAGTATAATTATATATTTGGGAAACTGAGGCACCCAACTGAAGCCTCAGGTCAATAGCAGCACCAAGATGTGAACAAGGGTCTATCATGTTCCAGATTTGGGCTCCATCCTCTGGTTCACTCTATCATAGGAAAAGAGGGAATGCTTCTTTATTTCTATCACGTATTTTAACTTAGTAACATAAGTTGAACCAACTCAACTTGATCATAGGTGAATTCCTTAAAAGCTGCCTTAGAGGCACTTCCATTTTCTGTATTGCTTTTCCAGAAGTATGTGGGTTGGGAGCCCCTAGCTTTGTGCACTTGCAATGCTATGGAAAAGACTGGCTTCTTCTTGAGTACAGCCTTACAACTGCACAGAGCAGGTACAGAGAAAAGCAAGAGTGAACAAGAGAGAAAAACAAGACCACCACAAACTGTGTATTCAGCTTTCTGCACCTGTCCCGTTTTTTCCACTAGCAGGAGAGTAAGAGATTGGAACTTCATCCTTTTTCACTTTTCGTGTGCCTTTGAAAAGGCAGATGGAAATCAGTTACCTTGTCTACCTCTTTAAGGGCAGGGAAAAGACTCCTCTACCTGCACAACAGGTCAGCCTCAGCTTTATTTAGTTAGTTAATTACTACCAAAAAAGTTACATGATACAAATGTGCATACCTCAGTTATATAATATGCTACAGAAAAAGAAATATTATACTTTAATAGCTCAATTAATGTCACATATAGTACTTTGGCTCTACCATCCATAGTTTACCTTACTAATGGATATGGATTTCAATGTATTTCTCTATAAAACTGTAAATTCTTAAAAAAGAGGAAGGCTTTTAAAAGTTAATATTGGTTTGCACTGTTTTTAGGAGCTTCTCATTTGTGTGAGGATTTTCGTTTTTTTTATTTTTATTTTTTTTTAATAATACACAGTAGAAATTAATAGAATGCTTAAAACTAAAGACCTTTCAAAAGACACTTGTGGTTTTGTTTTTCTTGGGGATTGATGGAGGCTGCAGTCAGGTATACTGTGCTTTTTCAAGAGGAGTTCCAATTAAAGAGATGATTCAATAATACAGTAATTAATTTGCATGTCCATATTGTTGCTTCCACTCTGTTGATTAGAACATGATCTAAATGTCAAGAAGTAATATTTTGTACCAGTGCTACAATGCATAAGACTTCATAGAAGGTGCCCTTTGTTCCAAATTATACGCCCTTTGTACATTAAAACAATTAACACTGCAGTACTTTATGAAGTACATGAATAGTTATAGTTGTATGGAGTGTCAGAAACACTGTCATTAAATGATGCCATACAGCCTGCACAGAAATCAGAAACAACTTAACAGTTTAGGAGGAGATCTTCCAGAATCACAAGTATGAATTTTAGGGGTTGGCTACTAGCTTATTCAAATACAAGAGAATGGTACACGTTAGTTGCTATTTTTGCTTGGTGACCAAATAAAGCTTTTGGGACTAAAAGTCAGAAGGCATAGACAGGTGATTTTATTAAACTACTGATAGCACATTGATGACGGTGATAATAATGTGCTGCAAGTATGCACACAGGTCAATGGCACAGAAGCCACAGGAGGCAATGCCTTCCTGGAAGCCAACTTGTTCAATTGTAGTAACTGTGCTATGCGGGAGATATTTAAGAGCAACCAATAACAAAATCACAGAATCCTCAAGGATCATCAAGTCCCACTGTCAACCCAACACTACCTAATTCACTAAACCATGTCCCTAAGTGCCACATCTACACGTTTCTAGAACACCTCCAGGGAAATGACATGCTAAATAGGGAGAAATAGCTCTATTTGGCACCTCTCCTTGTATGCTGCATGAGATATTATCTAGACAAACCTTGGCCACATGTCCAGATAAAGAAAACAAATCTGCGAAAGCAGGTTCAAGGGTTGTCAGGTTAAAAATGGGGCAGAGCCACTAGTCCTGTTTATAATAATTTTCCTATAGCAGTTACCCACTTGAGCTTTTAAGAGAAACGGGACAAAATGCAGCGATACCTAAATACTCTCACTTGAAGCAAGTACAGTTGGCATCTGGAAGCTAAGGCAGAGATTCAGAGCTCTCCATCACAAGTGTCCCTTCATTCGTCAGTCTGAAGAGTCATCCAGATCCTAATGGGAACTCTTCTTGGTCACCACCTAAAAGCACTACCAGATAGGACTTGGAAGTTCTTTTCAACCTAATCTAATATATTCTTTATAAGTAGGTATGCAGAGAAATCATGTTGACCGAGGGCTAAAAGGGGAATCAGTCTTGTTCTGCAGAGACTCTGTGCAGCATTTGCTATCTTGGCACTATTGCGGAGTAAACATCAGCTATGCCAGCTAACAGCTGTGGCAAATACTGACACTTGTGACACGGAGGAAGAAAGGGAAAGAGAATCAGAGAATGTTAAAGTCATCTAATTAAATTTCTAATCCAGGTTTACATAATTAAGCAATAATGACTATGGGGAAGGGCATTTCCTGGCAGTTAATGACCGGCTGGAGGATTTGAGGGCTTGAGGTAAAGCCAAGTGTTCTTAACACTGTCAGTCATTAATTGCCAGGAAATGCCCAACTCAGGAGGTTATTACTGCTGTTATAAACCAAGAATAGAAAAATATAAAGAAAAAAAGACAGTAATTACCTTTTTAAAGTGTTGAAAGCTGAGCACTGAACTGCCTGTCGCTATGGAGACAGAGTTTTATTTATAGCATCAGTCCTTTGCTAGCATTTAAAGACTGCCCCAGTACCCAAAGGAGGGCAGGAGTTAGTTCTCAGGGCTCCATTAGCTATATAATTGGTAATTCAGAACATCAGCTCTGTGCCACGGGCCACATAACATCTGCAGACATCAAGAGTATCACGAAACTTTACAACACTGATTACAAAATACTGGCAGCCACTCAAAACATTTTATAGTTACACATACCTTCAGAAAGCATTTCCAGTAGTTCCTGCTTTGATCTGCAGAGTGTGTGTCTCTAAATAGGATCCTTGTAATGTCACATGGTGCTGTTTCCTAGAAATTAAATACTTAGGGACCAGATCTTTAAAACTGATTAATGTCATAGGTCTACTCAGCCAGACTGTGATCACTAACCAATTTTACCATTGTGTAACTATTGATTTCATTGGAATGGCTCCTGATTTACACCAGTTAGTATAAAGAAGGAATTTAGTCAATAGTTTGTAAGAAATGCAAAGCCAAAACCTCCTTCTTACCTTCTTTTAAGCCTCTGAAACAAATAATTCAATAGCTGATTCCTAAAGCAGCTAAAAAAAAAAAAAAAGTAATTTTGTTCCTTTTAATGTTCATTGCCTAAAAGATTCTGTTGCTTTTTATGGGATACAGTATTTGAAATTTGACCAATGCTTCAATGAACACAGTCTTCCAAATGAACTGGTCAAAAACTTAATTTCTACCACTAGACTAATTTGGAACAATAATTTAAAAAACCAAAAATGTCCAATAAAGGACTTAGGTACCTAAATCAGGATAGAAGCAGGACTGAGGTGCCTGATAATAATCTTAATCCAAAAAAATTATTGCTGCATTTTGACATTCTGCTAAATACACTGATTGTCGTATTTAAAAATTTGGGTTCTGTGCACATGCAGGGCCTGATTTCTTAGATATTCTCACAGCAGATGAACCAGACATCAATAGAATTATTTCATTTTACAACAAAATGAGATGAGGATAGGTGGTTTCTGCTCTCTGACCTCTCCTCTCCTCCACCCTGTGTAGCAGCCCAGTAGTATGAGTACTTAGCCAGGAACACAAGTACTATACAACATCAAACACTGAACCTAGGTCTCTCTAATCCCTGCTGAGTGCCCAAACCATTATTACAGGGTGAGAATTCCTTTTGTGTTTGATTTCTAGCTCCATTAATCTTGCATCCTTTGCTGATTGCAGCAGAGATCAACAGAAGGGTACTTGTGTTTCTTTATTTGGCCACATTTTAAAACAGAAGCCTGGGCCTCCTGAACCAAAACAAGCTTTTATTTCAGGACTAATTTTTGAAATGTGGATCTTTAGTCACCACTCTATAGATGCAAGCATAGAGTTTTACACTTAGTAAAATTAATATACTTAGCATAGTATTTATACTTCAGAGAAGGGTGAAAATAACAACTCTCTCTTCTTCCTTCTCTTTCACCTCATGATTTTGCTTTAGTGTGCCATCCATTTGGAGGTTGAGCCACATGACTGGCTGTAGGCAGATGTGATCTCTCTTTGCCTGTTCTGTGAGATGGCTGGATTTAAGCCAGATCCCATCTAGAAGTTATATTAGATCAAGCACTGGGCCATGCTGATGTGACTGTGCAGCTCCTGCACTGAAGTGACACGTATCAACCTGAGTCAAGTAACAACAGAGAAAACAGTCTAATGACTAAAGCAGGAGCTGCCTAACTCTCCCCAGAGGCTTTACAGGCAGTTTACATGCTGAGTACATGAAATCTGGACTCCATTCTGTGCACCAAACACCTAGAATTTAGAGACTATAAAGACTTCACTAGGTTTAGGTGACAGTAAATCCCAGGAAAATCTCTACATTTCAAACCACTCCTCATTTTACTATTCAAGATAGATGCTGCAGCATCTTCCCTGTAAACTGTAATCCGCCAGAAGCTGGGCAGTTCTTCCCAGTTTAGTGTCTCAGCCTTGTAAAATTAATAATTTTACTCAGAGTTGGCATTTCTTCTATCCTAATGCATGAACCAATTATGTACTGGATGATGTGTCAGGACACATACCTACCACAGCAGTCACAAGGGCATAGCAGAGGCTTCAGCGATGTGCTGCGGTGAAGAACGCTTCAGGATGGGATTCTGTCTTGAATGTGATGCTGTGGCTTCTGTCCTGCTCACTGATCTCATGTGGAAGACACAGCTGGCTGGCAGATGTGGCCAATCAACCTTATCTTGTATAAGAGGTTGTGGAGTAGTGAAGAGGTGGTGTTGTTGCCCTGTGGATGCATAAAACACAGGCCTAGATGGGGAAGAGAGGGAGGTGAAGATAGAGCCACTGGCTTTATCCCAGAAGAATCAGTATTGTGAGGAGGGGGGAAAGAAAGGGTGATATTTTTCCTTAGGTCACGGTGGCCTTTGGGTCACGGTGTCAAGTTTTTCTTTTACATTATTAAATCACGATAGCTTCCAGATCTCTTGCTGAAGTATAATCTATATAACTTTTTCTCTTTTTTCTTACAGAGCATGTAACAGAACTATACCATTCCACACCATAGTTTTATCTTCAACAGCTCGATAGTTATATCCTTTCTTCTTGACTAAAAAAAGGTCTGTCCTAGACCTAAATATCTAAAATGCTTCTGTACAGACCATTTTCCTAGCTGTTACTTTCAGTTTGGATTCTTTTACTGTCCCCTTCCTCTGTTTCATAAAATACAGGAAGTAAAATATAGCTACAATATTGGAACAGATTAATATTCTTGCAAACACTGCTACAAAATTTTCTTTGTAGATGTATTTAGGAATATAGCAGTGCTGTAGAATTCATTGCTCATGTGTTCACCAAAGCAACTAGTCAACAAAATGTTTTTACCTGTTCTTATCCCAGTGCTTATTCTAATGACCAAATGCAGTTGTGAATCCTATAAAACATTTGAGGAGCTCATGGCCACAAGTAGTACGGCTGCGGCCATATGTGTCATTTCGTAAGAAACAGGAAGGAAAAACTGGACTTGGCATTTACCCACTCGAAACGGGAATGTCAGACTGTCAGCAATGATCCCACACTCTTTGCAGATTCCAGATTACCCAGCACACATCAAGTAGTCTGTTTCACGTCCTTTTGGAAAACTTCTTCAAAATGACATCTGCATTATTAGTTTTTACATGTATTTAGATGAGTTTAGCTCCACTGTCTCAACTGGAGAACAAAGGTACAGTTATTTTCAAGGGAGGGTATAGGGCAAACGCAAAGGACTAGGGAAACTTTCAAGGAGCCTTAAAAAAAAACTTTTTAAAAAAACTTTAAAGAGAGGCTTATGTACAGAAACAACCAGAAAGTTGTAACTGAGCTCTTCTCCGCTTTGCAGGCTTGGGGATTGGCAACCCATGACTCCTTTGCATTATAGTTTTGAACACGCAAGCAGTTAGACACATGCTGGAGTTCACTCAGCATGACTGTTAGATCTGAGTATGGAGCACTTTCTAACTGTGGAGATTATTACAGATTCCCTATATTTCTAGCAGATACTTTATAAGTAACAAATTATTAGAAGCTGAGAATAGCACCTTAGGAAATTTGCATCGTATTTTTTATGACACTTTCTTATTCTGTGGCATAGTTCATAGGGGGCAAAATAACCCAATACTGCAAAACATGATTAATTTAGGACCTACTATATACAGCTAGAGGACATTATTCCATAGCCTAAGGATCAGCATGTTTCTCAACACTGATGATAAGCTTTACAATTTTAAAGCTAATTGGATGCCCATCATAAAAATTTTAGGCATAGATAAACCTGGTAACAATCATAACTGTACAGAGCACAGTCTTAAGCTTGGCCCAACAGCTAAAAATATGCTTTTTCTCTAATGCTATGATAAGTTGATTACTTATAAAAAGGAAGAACATTCAACTTTAATGTAACTTCTTATACTAATGAGCTGTTTCATCAGAGAAGTTCTACATGTCCAGGTCCCTAAATGCAATCATTACAGGGAGAGTGAATGGGGATATATTGATAGCTATTGTAGGCTGTACGTTGTCAACTACAAACTGAAATGCCGTAGCTGCACTAGCCTGGCCGGGTATGCAGGCTTTGGCAGACCTCAGAGTTTTGTGTTAGCAGGAAAAGATGAATATTAGAATTGAGGAGAAGCTAGAATTTTTATTTGACAAGGTTTTCACTATATTCACCATGCAATTGGTCAGAAAGTCCTCCAAGTTAAAACAAAATACATAAAAGAAAATGCCAGAGAAAAAATTTCTGTTGGTCAAAACTTTAATTTAAAAACAAGTAATTGTTTTTTGTTGGCTTTAATTTTGACTTTTCAGATACATATTTTACACTACTAAAAGAGAAATAAATTATTTTTCAAGACCAAAATATTTCATATCTTTGCTCAAGTGTTGTTGAAATGGTACATTTCAGTATTTTCAGATTTTCATAAATTTATTTTCCCAAAACAAACATAAAATAAACACACTTTTGAAAGAGTTTCATTTTGCCAAATATATTGCACATAAATATGATTTTTTTTAAAATTTTGAAATTTGTAACTGCTTTCAACAAAAAAAAGATTTTTTTTCAATCTATAATTTTTTTTAAGTGGAAACATTTTCATACTGGATATAATTTTTTTCTTACTTTTCCCCTTTCAGCAATGTGCAAAAAAAATGTTGACATTTTAATGAATTTTTTTCCCTCAAAATTAACCTCTTTCAGAAAAATAAATGTTAAGTCCAAAACACATAAAATATTTTCCCAAATCATACACTTTAATGAAAAATTTTCTATGGTGGAAAATAAATCTTCTGTTTGAAAACAAAAATAAAGAATGCTTTATGATGGATTACCAAATTACAGACCAGCACTAAATTAAAGAACATGAATGGTATTGATTTTTTGTGTATGCATGATAAAAGGACAGACTCAAAAGTAAGGCTTTACTTGGAATTCCTGAAACGTACTTTGGGCAGAGCATTAACTCACCAGCTGATTATTAGACAGCAGGGAGACAACACTAGAATCACAATGAAAGAATGGATATCTGTTATTATTTTCTGTCAGCATAATGTATGAATATTATAAAGCCAGTCCTCTGACTCTAGGTTGGATTTTGTTGATGTTTAGATCTGACTATAATTCATGTATGGGGGAGTACCACCACACTGCAAAGTCAAACAGGCCTCACCACAAAAAAGAAAGGATCTGTAACACTCATCACAGATCAACATAAGCCTGCAATGGAGTCTGCTACTCAAGATGTGACCAGTAACATGGACCTTACTATCTACTTATAATAAGGTCAGGACACATAACCATTCCTCAAGCTAAAAAGCTTAAAGAAGTTGTCTATTGAAACTATAGGAAATGATGTTAACGCTGAAGTACAAGTACAGTAAATGCAAAGGCCACTGAAAGAATGCAGCGTGTTTTGAAACTCATCTCCAAAACCCAAATGCAGGCCAAGTTACCTACTTCTTGCACATCTTCTCACATCCAGTTTGACAGCTCAATGCACTGATTGATTGTGCCTTGTCTTCTGCTTGTGCTGCTTAATACTAGTAAGGCTCATGTTTGACAGCTGCAAAGGCTGAGATAGAACTCAGAAAAATAGTCAGAGCTTTCTTGAAAGGCCTGACTTGCTTGTGATGGGATCTCCCGTGATATATGGCACAGCTTCTTCATAGCTTCAGTGTTCTTTTGTGCCTCTGGCTGCTGCATTTCTGTTTTGTGTCTCAACCCACAAGTTCAATAGCTTTGGAAAGGAACTCCCAGTTGAAAAAGAGAATTTGGAAATATCCCTTTGTGCTCTGAGAGCAGGAAAATGTACACACAGCCAAAACACTGTTTGACATGATGCATCCAGCAGAAAATTGATAGGAAGTGGTCATGTTTGTGCTCAGTTGGAAACATTCACCATAAAGAGGTTATTCTTACAGCATAATTAAAAAAAAAAATCACTCTTTCAGGTATATAATGAAGTGTAATAATGTAAATTGTACTTAGTGACTCACAAAAATCTCCTTACCAGATCATTTCTACCAGTATTCTTGGACACTTTACTAAATGATCAGCAAAAGGCAGCATTTTGATAGTATGAACTGAAGTTTCTCAGAGAACAACTTCATTAAGGATTAAAATAATCTCCTTAGCACAAGTGGCTGGTTTTAATGACTTTGGTTATCACATGAGGAAAACACAATCTCCAATCAGATGTTGCTTGGTATTCCAAATACCTGCTGAAATTTATCACTTTGTATGCCCACAAAAGATACAGAGAACCCAACCTAAAAAAAAGCAAAACAAAATAGAAGTTGGACAATGATTCCTGGTACCTCTCAGCTCTGGATACTGCCTACAAATAAGATAATATCTATTGCTTTTCTGAAGTTTCCTGTTGAGGATTCTTACCTCTAGATTCTGTAACTCTTCTCTTAAAGCCAGGGTTTCCAAGTTGCAGGATGCAGGTCCTTCAGAGGAGGATATTGCTCACACAGCCAAATTCTTTCTTCTGAACACATGGATGTGCAATGAAGAGCCAAAAGGAGATGCCATTACCAATAGTAAAGCAGCCCTAGTACGATGTGAAACTAAGATGAAACTCATGAGGAAACACAGGCCACAATTTCAGCCACGTGAAGCTGGTGAAAGCCAGCACTGCTGCTGAATTGCTGTTCTCACTGTGGAGCATCCCCCTTCCCTTGCCTTGGAAGGCCATTTCTATGCCTTTTGTCATTCCTTCCATTGTGCCAGCACTAGAGTTTGTACAGCTGAACAATGACGCAGAGTGGGGAACTCATCCAACTGAAAATTAATTTACTTTTTTTTTTTCTGGCTGTGTTACTTCTACCCTCTCTCAAATCAGGTTCACTGTGTGGCCGCAAGAAAACTTGTTCCAGGAAAAGGAAAGACTCAGCAAGCAGAAAGAAACAGGTACCACTAATACAGAAGTGCTGGATTTTATTAACTGAAAATGATCCCATGGACCTGTGAAAGTAAAGATTACTCCCAGCTACAAAACTAACTTGCTGTATAGTGTCAGGCTAGTTGCTCCAAGTCTTCCTTTCCAATTTCTGTCTATTTAGACTGTATGTTCTTCAAAGCAAAATGTTTTGCTTATTATGCAGTCATGTAATTAATTACTAGTCTAGGTTGGGGAACTCTGGTAATAAAAAGAAAGAGGCCAAAAGCAGTTTACCTGAGGGATTCACATTAGCTAATGGAAATGGAAAGCAATCACCACCTCATGCAGTACTGCCCTATACTGAATACCGCAGAACACAATATTCTGTTTATCAGTGAGATCAAATTTCACCATGAAGTCAAGAAACTCATGTGAAAGACATCTGCCTAATAAAAAAATTTGCATTATGCACAAACTCTTTAAAATTAACATTATATTTGACAGTTGGAAAGCTATAGATTATTTTTTTTCATTTAGAAGATAAAATAATCTAAATATTTTAATCTGCATTTTAATTTTTTAGGCTATATGGGCATACATCTAATCATAAAATTACTAAAACTGTTCTTCGGTGTTATTTGGGGCCAGGAAGAGGGAGATGTAGTTTTCAGATTATTTTTATAACCTATATATCAGTGTGGCAGAGCAGTGTGAATGGATTATACCCAAGAAAAGGAAGTTCCACAAATGAAGAAGTTTTAACAAGTGGTTCCTAGGACCTCCTGTGGATCCTCTCTGGCACTTCATCACCTTAGAGACTTCAGTGGGGCTGTTAGTGCTCAAGGTTTCATTTCTGCACAAAGACTTCCCTAGGTCTATGTTTCTGTTTCCCTTTGCTACAAACAAGGCTGAAGGAGAAACGCTCTAATAGTTCATTTTCCCCTTGAAAAAGAACTGGATTATCTGTTCTAGCTTTTTCTCCACACTTTTCTGGTTACTGCTGTACATTTCACAAAAGGTAGTATCTCTGCATGTTAGCAGATAGTTACCCTGGTGATGGAGAGACAGTTCAACCAGCATCTCTACCCTCATGACTACTGACGGAGTTAAACAGAGATGGCTTTAGTAGGAAATATCCCTGTAGGACAAACCAAGGACAGAATATTATTCTCTCACTTTCCCTGATTTAAATTAGTAGTAACAGTGCTAACTATGATGTAAATTCCATAAGCAAGAGAAGATTCCTTTCTTCAGCAACTCCGTAGGCTATAGATTTCATCCTATATCCAAATGCTGACACTTTTTAAAAATAATTTTTGCTTTGCTAATGTCCCAGTAGGAGTTGAAGAAGTCAGTTGCAGCCAATTGTGCTTTCTCCTTTCTCTCAGAAGGGGATAAGGCTTTCAAACGATTTGAATAAACTGTGATTACATCTTCATTTGTCAGTAATGGGATTACCACGCTGATAAAAGAGAGTCCAGACAAACATACATGTTTAAGATTGGTGTAAATTACCCAAGAGGGTCTGGAAAATCCTTTGGGCTCCTTAGGATCCACCCCTCCCTCTTTGAAAGCTGGCTGGCACCAAGAGCCCTGAATAGGCTGGGACCAGCTGATCATTCCCTGATGGAGGTTGTGGCTGTTTTCCTGAGCACATGCTCACTGAACTGGAAAATACAATTATACACATCCAAGCTCACAGTTTTTTGACTATAGCTAACAAGCTAGAGATTTTTGAACTAATTGATTTTATCTGTGGATGAAGAAGATGTCATAAATCTCGGTCAGCTAATAATGATTAAGAGATAAAGGCAACCTGAGAAAAATATAAGCTGTTGTTGCTAAATGCCGATGGACTCCATGGTGAGATAATCTTTTTAACATGGCGACCCATCCCACATACAAAATGTTTGTCCAAAGATCCGTTTGTGAAGGAGAACAAATGGGGAAATCTGAAAGCATGCAGGAAAGATATGAGTGAGAAATGAAAAGCAAATTCAAATCCTATTAGGGCTAAAGAAAAAGAAAGTCTTAAAAATAATCCCACTTTGAGTATCTATAACGAATTGCATATTACAATACGGAGAGATTGCTCAGAAGGATTCTAAACTTCTGTAGAGAGTAAACATAGGGATTAGTTAACTCTATAGTAGTCTTCAACTTTATGAGGTCTTGATTCTGCCATCCATACCTTTTCAGTGGTTTTTACTTGTATTGGCATCAGTGGGATTCCTTGCTCAGCTAAATACTACCCATAAATCTGTGGGCTGCAAAGCAGTGTGTTTATATTGGCAACTGAGAAACACGATTTGAGTATGTGGGCTAATCTAGTGGGGAATAACTTCACTGAAGTGAACCGAATTACATCAGAATTACATATGCAAAAAGTATGGTTTGGATAATTACTATATATAATATACGGTCTTGAGTAGCTAGCCAAGAAACATGTTGTGGTAAGATTGGTCAAAGATTTGCTGATGGCACTTTTTACATCTGACATCTTTTCTTGAATACATTACAATTCTTTGTGGGAATTCCTCAAAGTAGTCAAAATTTCCTACTAGAATGAAGCAAAGATTTTGTTTTGCTGTTATCATATTGCAGGATATATTATAATAAACTTCTGATCAAGTTGCAGAATTTAAAGGATGTTTCATTCTGCAGAAATAAACAGTCTGGGATGAACTTTTTTTCTCTAAGTTTCAGAATCTTCTGTATAATGACCTTCCATTACTTCGACCTCACACTCAAAAGCACTATATATTTGTAGATTAATAACCTAAATGTGTAAGAACTAAAGCTAAATTTTGGTGACTAGGAAAAGTTTATCTCTTTTTCAAAGGCTTAGCTCAAGGATTGCACTACTTGTATGCATAAGAAACAAAAGCAGTGAGACATCCACTTTCTCTTTCTACAAAGATCCCTGCAAAAGTCCTATAATTTGAATATTAGCTTAGATTGCCATAATTTAAACCCTGTTCTTGCTGAAAGTTCTTAATTTCCAGTGAAACGACATGAATTACTTTTGGGCACTGTATTTGCAATCCTGATGGAGGAGCCCATATATTAAGGAAAAAGGGAGAGTTGATATTATGATGGTTTCTGTGTTTATTATTCAGAAAAAGGATACCAATCATGCCAAGGTGCAAGAAAAACTATATAAATGAAAGACCTGTGTCAAAGATCCCAATATCTATCAAGTCAGGAATAGCATGAGGAAAATAAACCGCTGAAATTTCTCCTGAGGATTTAATTAGTTACCACAACAGAAGAAGCAGCAAGTTTTGAGGAGCCAGTGGCTTTATGAAGCAGTTCAACATGTTCTGGGCATAATGGATTGTACGGAAGAAAAGAAGCATGTGCAATACTGAGAGGAGGCTGAGTTGCCAACAGTGCTGATCATTAACTGGTGTAATAAAGTGGCATGTAACACATTGGAGGAGAAGAAAGATTCAAAGAGACAATATGATCAGAATGTCATGGTAAATGTATTTACAGTTATAAAGAAACTATCTATCTAGGCAGACGTGTGAGCATGATGTGGGCACCAAGGAAGCCATAGATGAGAAGATTACAGTTGTCAGGCTTTTCTGGTTGACTTTGGAAGAAGAAAAGTCAAGAATCCAGAGAAAGCAAAATAGCAAGTTTTTTGTTATGGGAAAGATGAAAAATTGAATGGCTTTCAAGAAACGTAGTGGAATCACATCTGACATCCATTTTTATAATGACAACTAAAATACAGTAGTCCTCATCTGTGACAAAAATGAGGAGAAATGAAAAGAAATCCCCTTGACATTCCAGCAAGCATTAACAACTTGACAAGTGACATGTTTTAATATATCATATTTAAATAGACAGATAGATAGGCTCAGTATAGATGAAAGGTGATAGAAGATATTGGTGAAAATAACCAACACAAACAGAAACACAGACTTTTGAATATTTACCTCAGGAAGTGTACTAGAAACCACAGAAGATTATTAGGTCGTGGAATCAAAAAGTTGAGAGAAAGGGAAAAAGAACGCTGGCACATGGTACAAAAAGGGAAAAGGAGAATACGCCACCTATTTAAAGAAACAGAACAACATTGCAGAAGAGTAGAAAGGGATAGACAAGGGAGTTAGTCATAACTGAAGGAAGAAGCAAATCTGATAGAAAAGAAGGGTATTGTCAATGGCTCAGTAAGGTGAGAGCCAGGCAAACAGTGAGTTGGCAGGAAGATTAATTAGCAAGTGTTCAATAACACCACAAGCCAAGCTATAAAATAAGGCAGTATAACTGTTGCAAGGATTACCAAGCAACAGGGGCAGTGAGCTAATGAGAGTCAGTAGGTGAAAGAAGCAGAAAGGCTTCTAAAACAGTGAAATTTAGAACTCAAGAATTTTCATATTATGTCAGAACTTGTGGCTGCCAGTAGTGATCCAAAGTCATGGTATGAATAGAGGGTGGTCTCTTTTCCAAAACTTTATTCTCTCTCATGTTGGCAGTCCTGTCTGATGCCTACCTTTAATTATAAGCACTAAAATTGGTCAAAGATCTCAAAATCTCCCTTCCTATTCAAGATATTCCTTTCCCCTTCATCCCCCCATTTCTAATCTATTCAGTACTAAAAAAAAAAATGCCCAAAGGAAGTATTATTCTGATGATCTTTGAATCCAGTAAATACAAGTTCTAAAATCAGGACCCATTTGCCCAGTGTTCTCCCATTAGCTACATGCTATTTATATAAATTTATGTATTTCTATTTTTCTTCTTCCTATTGAGCACATCTTTTCCCATTGACAATTGCACTATGTCCCTCTGAAAGACTGAGCAATCACTTCCTGGAGAGAGGATTAACTGGGATTTTGAAGCCTGTAGTTCAAGATGCACTGTTTTATAGGAGTAGGTTTATGTTTAATCATAAACCATCATGGTGCCATGTTTAAAGAGACGCCAAGAATGTCAGCTATAGAGAGAAATTCTTTTAGGCACGCATGCAATGGCCTGAGTTTCATATGTGCTGAACACTCAGCAGTTTCTTAATAAATTTAATCACATAAATAAATTACTACAAACTGACAAACACTCAAGTCTTTTGAAAATTCTATCCTAAGAAATAACCTAAGAGAGTTAAAAGTGCAAGACTCATGGTTTTCAATTAGACTTATACTCCTAATTCCTTTGTGCACTTTTTGGAATCCTATTCACAAACACTTTGATAAAAAGAGTTGGTCCCAATCCTCAAACGTATTTCTAACTTCTTGTGATTTCAAAGGGACTTAGGCACAAAAAACCTGTGGAGGATTAGGTACTTGGTATATGTGAGCAGCTCAAGTTGAAGTTACACCAGGTTTTACTGGAAAAGCACAGATTTTAAAACTTGAGAGCTAACAGAAATCACAGCAAGTAGCAGAAGCATACTTTGTGTGAAGCTGCACTTAATAACCAGACACTGTAACAGCTGCAGTTTCTGGGTAATTTGAAAGTGTAACATCAAAGCATCAAGTACAACATCCATTGTGGAGAGGGATGTATCAAAAAGAAAATGTAATAAGTACTCTATGAAGTACACATTCATGTAACAAGTGCACATTACCTATCCAAAGGGAGTAGGATATCTCACAAGCCTTTCTGAATGTGAACTGGAAATGGCAGGTATGGCCACTCAATCAAGGGCAGTAACATAATCTTTCCTTTTACATTCAATTATTTCTCACAGTCTAAAGGACTTCTCAGACTTCATCAATTCTCTGTGGGGAATGAAATGTTGTCCCTGAAGATGTAAAACACAGGATCTAATTCCTTGTTCTCTTATACATGTTTTCAGTGACTTACTTCTATTAAACCCATTTGGATGATCCCCGTTATTGCAATCTGCAAGAATAGCACAAATTTCGCTATTTAAAAATCACGAAACTGAAGTGGAGGGACTCTCATATCATAACAAGGAGTCTGTGGCACAGCAGGAATCAGTATCCAAGCCTCCAAATCCAAGATAAGTGCTCTAACACCATGAGACAACTGTTCTACAAGACCAAGCTACAAGAAGACAGCAATGCGTCTCTTGCATCACATGGCTGGACTTACATCCATTAAATAGTCCACATTCCTCAGATTTTATTGCAGGACTCTTTACACCATTACATGATCATATTTGTCCCTGTTATCAAGTCACAAAAAAGGTGTACTTTCACGTCAGTCATGCCATCACCTGTTGCATGACCATGGATGCCTCCCTGAGATGACTGAAATGCAAACCGGTGTAACTGAGCACATCTGCATCATTTGGGCACTCTTCAGTCCATGTGAACCACTGCAAGTACAAAGACAACTATGTGACTCGATCTGGGCCCAACACACAGTGTTGCAGTTTTCGTACTTCTTTCCATATGTGTGGGATGCAGCCATGAAAAACCATGTCAGGAAGAAGGCAGTTTTAACATTTAGTAACAATCACTTGCTCACCTCCTGTCTAAATCTAAGAGGCCTTCAGGAAAGAAGACAGTGAGGAATAAAATACCTTCCCTACAGGTTGTTGGATGGCTATCTCTGTCCTAATCGTTGAAACACTGATGTTTCCCTCGGTTTGGTGAAGCTTCTTTTTGTTGATATACATGAACTGAAAACAGAATGAAGATCTCATGACAAGAAGAAAGACTTTCAAAAACCTTCCACTTCTGGTACAAACGCAAATTGTAGAAGTGGCTGTGTGATTTTCAAGAACTGCTACATCTGCATGTTTTCACACAGTGTGAATTGGTTCAGATTTTTTAATGGGATCTAAAACAGGAATCTAGTCCACATTTTCAATTTCAAATAATACCAAGTTTTGAATTCATAACAAAGGACTTTGCAGAACCCAGATGTAAACACCACATAGTGCATTAATAAGCTTGTCATCATAAAGCCAATGACTGGTAAGTCTTCAACAGAAGTCTTCAAGTTAGAATTAGACAACATCCTAGTGATTGGATGCTAAGAACAGAGGCAGAGATATTCACAAAAAAAGGTTTCAGAATGAGAGGATGTAGTCAGACTCGAAAAACCTGTTCACACCTGTTCACCTGTTCTTCTTAGAGGAACAAAGAAAAGTGATCCAAATAGAAGACAGCTAGCCATCAGCCTAGTTAGACGAGAGAAAAAGAGTGACATGCAGTATCTTTGCACAATGGGAATATAGCCAAGACTTGTTTTGAGAGTCTGTTAAAATATATATATTTTTAGTCTATTAGTTTTCTTTGTTCCACATCCTTTATTCCCTAGTTAGATACATCTCTGCTTTTTTTTCAAATCTATAAACATCAAGGTCAACCTGAGGCCAGCCCTAGATGGTCTGTAAGATGTAAATTTGCTTTGGCTAAGACTCAGACTTTGTGGCTGAGTCATGTGATACTGCCCTTTCCTTTTATTTGGAATCTTTTGAATGAGAGAGTGATGGCCTTAAAAAATCACAGGACACTCTGCAAATTAGTCCATCTGTCCATCAGTCACTCAATTGCTTCTGGAGGCCACTGTGGTGACTGTGAAAAGGACAGTAGTCCCCAGGGTGACCTTCAACAAGGGGTTTGCGAAATAAGATGGAATGTCTGAAAGGAATGAGTACATTTTTTAAAAAATGTTTTTCTTCAGTTTATGATTAAAATTCCCTGAAAAGGTTCTGTTTCTTTTAAAAATATCCTTTCATCTGTACATGCACAAGTACTGTATATAGGTTATGTGGGTTAACATTCCTAACCCGATTACATATGAATCTATGTATTTCTCTGGAAGCATATTAAGGTCTCTACAATGAACGGCAGATCCAAATCCACAAACTATTTATACAAGGACAAACTGAGCAACTGTGGTCAAATAAAATATAAAGAAAATATCACAGCTAGAAATAATTTCTGAGAAATAAATCATGGAATTGGAAGAAAGTTTAGCTTCAAATGCTTTGGTTTTATTGACCAGCTCCATAATGTGGAATGATTCAACACACTCCTAAAACTGCCCCTTCACAATGGGGGTAGAACACACTGATTTGCATTTTTTGGATCTAGATCTGGTTTATGTTTCCAAATATGTTTTCCTACTCTCATATGACTCCCTGTTGTTATGCCAGTGGAAGGAAAAAGACAAATACAATATGAATCAGAGTTCATGTTTTGGACATTGATTAATGGTGATTAAGCTTAACTAGAGTCAGTTACTGCCTCAAGAAATAATATTTCAAATTACATTCAAACCTTTTTTTTTGAGCTATCTGCAGAAATTAGGATAAAGAGCACAACAGGCTTCGGAATTTAGAAAAGAGTGGTCTGAAACTACTCTGGCACCTGCAGATCTGATCACTTCAGAGGTCTTGGCTGGGCTTTTACCAACCTTAATGAGCCTATGACTATGACTAGAACCTTCCCGCACATCCCTTGCCAGCAGTCATCACTAACCTTCCTGCACAAAGCTACCATTTTTTTCCATAATATGCAAAAGCTATCATTTCTTAAATGCCTAGTAATTTGATAGGCATTGAATTTAACACTGATGTAGTTTAGGGTGCCAAATTCCCTTCATTTTATGCTGCTGAAGAAAGTCACTACACTCATTTTTAGAAGGAAGGAATTAAAACTACTGTTATCTGTACCTTAAGGATAATCTCAGATCAAAAGGCAACACAAAGGTGTTTGCAAGGACATATGTGGGAAAAACAACATAATATGGAGATACATTGAAAGACGTGTGTCTCACAGCAGATTGGCCAGAGAGGATGAGAGAAAAGGCAAGAAGAAAACACCAGATGTAACCACAGAAGAAGGGTAAAAACATGAGAGAACTTCTTAGCCAGAGGCTGAACTAAAGAGGTTTGGAGCTATCTGTGAAGTGTCTCCTCTTTGGTTTCTTCTGTACTTAGGGAAATAGGGTTTTGTACGTTTCAAATGAGCAGGATTGCATCAGAGATGCCAGACTTAATTATCACTCTCTCTGACGAAAACTGTTTGTAAAGCTCTGTACTTTGGCTAACTGCTCTGTTTAAAGAACAGTAATAATACTGATGCTAACCTGGTGCTGTGTTGATTCTTTATCTGGGAGAGGAATTACAAATAACGCCATGTGGCAGATGGATGTACCAAAAAAATAGTAGGGACAAAATAGTGACTGCATTCTACATCAGAAATTTGACAAAATATGAGGAGCCTGACTTCTGGGGGATTTTTTGTAAACTTGAATTTCCACAGCATTTAAATAATACATGTTATATGAGGAAATTAAATGAAGAAGACCTGTGATTTCAGCAAGCTGCTGCTTGGTTTTTCTCTCCCCACAGTAGTAAAACTTTTCGCTAATGCATGAACCAAGAGTAATGTTTCTGAGCTGAATCCAGATATAGAAACTTGACAACTACCAAGAGTAAGGGGGATTTTCCTCTTGCTGGGATGGTCTGCTACTGCTATCACTGATGATCACTGGATTGGATGGAGTATGTCTCTACCAAAGAAGAAGATAGTGATGCACTGTTTATATTTCTATAGAGAATTATGCTACAGTTAATCAAGATCACAGGCCTCTGAAACAATAGAGTCTATTAGTTTGAAGTAAGAGGCAATCTTCATGCTCACAACAGAAATTGCTGTGCTCTGATGCTGGGTTTTTATACTCAGAAGAAGAAAAAAAGCCATCAATTAGGCATTAAATGGAAAGTGTTGCTACTCATAAAACCCCATATATCAATGTTATTATTCTACCTGAAAATAATTCATGAAGCAGTTCCTTAATAGTGCAAGTTGACTGCCCTATGTAACCACTGAGTAGGTATGGTTTGGAATTTGACACTGGCTTGGCTGGACCTCAGTAGAGTCTCAGATCTAAGGTTCTAGGAGACGTTTTATAATCAAATACACTTTTTGTAACAGCAGTTTCAGAAGGTAATATAAAGGTAGAATGTTAATCATTCTTTAATCCCATATATTACTGAGATAATGTATTACAACATACTACCACGGTCCCAACCTTACTTGTGGCCATTAATTTTAGTAAATATTTTTTAAAAGCAAGTCCATTCCTCTCACAATGATTAACATGTTGGTTGATAACTAATAAGTAAACCCACATAACAGCCATCAAGTAAACAAACTGTAACTGCATACACCCAACATAATTGTTTTTATAATTAAATGAGAATCTCAAGAGAAGTTCAGCTGATTACCAAGATCTGAATCTTTGAAATTCCCTTGAACTATTCAGGTTTCTTAAAAGATGGTGCCAGACAAAACACAAATCACATGTTTGACATCATTCTGTGCTGTAAAATGTACTTTATAAGCATTGAATCAGTACAAATGAAAAAGGATGAAATGCCAGGTAGCAATGGGCTACACTGTGCTGCAAAAGATCTGCCAGGAAGCAACACCAGTTGACATTCTACAAGTGAATGTAACAAGGTGGAAATTTAGAACAAAAATGGGAAACAAATTCATGCCATGTACTTGAATTGCACTGGTGGTTAGTAGGCATCCCTTTTTCATCACTAATTGTGTTAGACAGTTTAGCAAATATCTAGTCATAATATTATAGTGAGTAAGTTGTTGATATAGTCATGAGATAAAGAGAATAAGATCTTTAACACCTGCTCCTAATAAATCTCCGGAATGTTACATTTGATGGACTGGTGGAACAGAAATAAAGTCCTAGTCTTTATATCATTTTGTAAGAAAGAAGTTAGAAAAACAAAGCAACACAGAAGAAACAAAAAAACCATATTTTAATTTTCTGTTCATGGCTGAATATATGCTTATGTTCAGACCAGAGTTTCCAACAATTTTGTGTTTCAATTGAATGTCTTCAAAATTTCAGGGGTTAAGATCCCAGGATTTTGAGTTAAACAGAAAAAACACTGAGAGTTTTTCAGCAGGCCATTGAATTATTTATGCTTTGTGAACATCTGTTGAAAAGCCTACATTTAAAATGGATGCAGGCATGCCAGGCTGAAAGCTAGGGACCTTCACCTGTGGAGATTAACACTTTTAGTATCATAGAAACATAGAATAATTTAGGTTGGAAAAGACCTTAAGATCATTGAGTCCAACTGTAAACCTAGCATTGCCAAGTCCAGCACCAAACCATGTCCCTAAATACCTCGTCTGCACATCTTTTAAATACTTCCAGGGCTGGTCACTCAACTACTTCCCTTGAGAAGCCTGTTCCAATGCTTGATAACCCTTACACAGTGAAGAAATTTTTTCTAATATCCAATTTAAACCTCCCCTGGAGCAATGCAACTTGAGGCCATTTCTTCTTGTCCTATTATATTAATTATCTTAATTCTTGAGCAGAGTTAACAAACTACTCACAAAGTTAGATATGGAAGAAGAAGACTCATAGCACCTGACAACTAACATACCAGTAAAAAACAATAGACTATGGTGTGTGGAATCTATCCTAGATTTAAGCATGTGAATTAGGTGACTAGCCAGAGTCTGATGGACTTGACAGATAAAAAGTATACACAAATCATCCCCATGAGTCTGGATGATTAGTTGCTCTTTTCTTAGAAGACATGGGAGAGATATCTGCTTATAATATCCTTACAGTTGGACAGCTTCTTCAGGCAATGGGTAATGTGAACAAAAAGGTACAGCTAAGCCTTAAGGTACACAAAACTCACATGGTTAAAGAAACAGAAAATATAATTCTGTAGCAGTGGTGCAGGCATACTAGAAAACTGGGAATACTTGGTTCTGGGCTTTTCCCCAGTATTTTCTAACCATTAAAAGGCAGTTAAAAATTAAAACAAATGTCTGAAACAAAGACAGGCTGCATATGACCAAAGTCTTCAATACCTCACTTACCAGGATGTTCCAAGGCACTGGGCTATTACCCAAAGGTGGAGATCAGTGTTCTACCCATCCCACTGTTTTTGAACAAAAAATGTGGCAATCGTGTTCTGGACAGCTTCATATTTAACACCAGTATTACTCACTGAGGATATTTACCAGATCAGATACTTCAAGATTTATTTTTAGACCTCTTAGCTCACTTTCAGCAGGAGGTGGCTGAAGTATTTTAGAGTTTAAAACACGTTTATAGCCACAATTGCCCATGAACTAAAGCAAAACATTACAGGTCAGGAAGACACCTGTGACTGGTGTCCAGTAGGCCTGAGCTCTTTTGCCAGACATTTCAAGCTCACTGAAAATGAGGCAACTCCAGTCTGAAAGCTGTGAATCCATTGCAGTGCTGTGGTGTAACCAGCATAATTAGACCCTAAAAGAAAAAAATATCTTAAAGAAGATCATACTTTCTTTCTTTAATGGCTTTGTTTTTCTATACTGAATAGAATACATTCAGTAAACCAGCAAAGACAGAGTCAGTCTAGAAGCTTAGGTTCATCAAATGTTCAACTGATACAAGACAAAGAAGTAAATACACTCAAATTCTGTGTATGAGGAAAGATCCACTTCTTGTCATTCTATGATACTTGGGGGTCAATGTATGCTCTAAATATTCCCTATACACAGTTCAAGGCTGACACAATCACGTGCCCTTAACTTAGACAGTTGAGACATGATGCTATGTAGCTGTTATTGATAAGAAACAAAACAGTAGAAGAGTGAGGCCAAGTATAGCTGAAGCAGATGATAGGCCAAGCTACTATCCTTCTCTAAATAATATTTCTTTGCCAGTATGAAATGTTTCTACAAGTAGATCATGTCAAAAAATAATTGTCCACACAACTCAATATTATAAAGGTTTTCTGTGGCTTTCTCTTGTGCAGCCATCTAAGGAATGAAGTTTCTTTCCCACGACCAATCTGTCTGCATTATCATTCCCAGCACAATGGCCAGATGGATTCAGAAAACAAAGAGGGGATAAAACATTGATTCAGATTTGTCCTGCCTCCCAAACAAAAATTATTAAGAATTTGCTCCTGCAAAGAAGCAGCAAGAGATTATGACCCTCTCATACCTTCTTCTTCTCATTCATCTTTCTAATAACAATTTGTTGAGCAAGGATGAAATAATGACCACATTAATTACAGTTTGGTGCATGTGAAATGGGTAAGGTTGAAAAGAATAACTTTCCTCGCATAAAAGTTTTCTGGCAGGAGGGGTCTAACCTATAATACTTACCTGGCTGAGAATCAGAAAGCAAACTGACATTGAGTTGGGTTTTTGTTTTGCTTTAATGACTGTTTTATTTGTCCCAGTAAGATTTCTTAATCTCAAGAAAGACATTTTTGGGCAGAAATTATGAGCTAACAACAGTTTTGAGAAAATACTGGTTTTGTTTGTGTGAGATACCCTGAGGAAGTGGCGCGGGGAGGGATGGAGTGAAGATTCCACTTCATCATCACTCTCAGTTGAAGCTGAAAGGAAGGGACAGATATAATCTTCATTGCAGGCACTGAGAAATCCTGCTTTCCCACATGTGTGGGTGAGAATAACTTTTATAAACAGACCAAGCAATGGGTGTCTAACCCAGAATTTTTCTTCACAGGCTTTTTGCAAAGAAATATTTGTTTGATAAGGGATTTTCTGCTGTTGAAAGATGGCAGCTATTTCAAAAGATTGGTCAACACTACTGAAAATGCAGAATATCTGCTTACATGCATGTCTGCATTCTGCTAGGGAGCCTAGGCTACTGCTAACCAAGTGGGTGTAGCACACTATCATGACATTCAGAGGTAATAGCTCAAAAGCTTTACATAGCCACATTAGCACCTAAGTCAGTACAGATCTTTCCCTGCGAGTCTATTTTCTTTTAAGCTCTATGCAACACTGCTTTCAGACAGCAGGCTACAACAGCCAGAGGTTAGTTAGGAGAAAGGGAGGAGGAGGAGATGGAAGCAGTGTTCTGTCTTTGCACCAGGCTTTGTTGCAGAGCATGCACAGTCTAAGAAAACTGGCTCCATCACTTTCATCAATCATATTTCATTACATTCCCATACAGCATTGTATTGAAATAAGGAGCTACTAAGAATAAAGTCTCTGTAGTCTTCTGTTCATAAATCCAAGTCGTACAAGTTTGTGCCCTAAAAGAAGCAATCCAAGTTCAGCTACTAGAAATCTAATTGTGATGGAAATGGCACATTAAATTCTCCAGGGTAATGGATGTGTAAACAGAATACAGTGCTTCCCGCAACTGAAACATTTGGATTTAAACCAGAAGGTTAAGATTGCCTGAGCATGTAGTTCAAACACTCCAGGAAAAAACACTCAAGTCCCAAGACAAAGTAGACAAGTATGGGTTTACGCTCCTGGTAGAAGTTATTTTAAATCACCAGAATGTTATCAGTTAAATAACAGCAGCTGTCACGGTGAAGATATGGTAGGAAAGCTGTGTTTCTCAAAACTCTTGCTTTGGACAAAAATGTAAGTTATTAGGCCTCAGTCCAGACCAAAAATATTTTAAAGCTATCAGAAAAATCCAGAGGCTAAATATATATTTATAGCTGGAAGGCAAATAAATAAGGAACAATTTTTAAACCACTTATTCACACTACTGAGATTTTATAGGAACTGGACTTAAATATACAAACAACCATTAATAAATCTTTCTAAATGGTTTTGTTCTCAGGGCTAGATACTTATCTCTTTAATCCACAACTTCATTGATGTCTTCAGGTATTTTAGAAATAAATGTGACCATGGAAACGTATTTAAAATGTGGTATACTGAGAATGTTCTCTAAAGTTGAATGTATTAGCAGCTCCCAGAAATCTCTTCCATCTTCCTCATGCAGAGTGATAGATTCCTGAACTGCAGGATCTTGCTGCATCTCTCTGTGATGCCAATAGAAACGTTAGCAGAATCAAACCCTTAACAAATGTATGTCAACACGGTAATAATAGATTCCAGTCATGCACAGACCTATGTGTGTGCTTAATATCAAGCACATGAGTAACTCCAGGCTAGAACTTGAGCATATGAAAGAGCATAGTCCAATTCATTGAACTCCTGTGTACTCTTTGACAGGTATCCTTTTGTTTGCCACGTCCACCCCACCCCCCAAAACACAAGTCTTCCTTTTATTAGTTCCCTAAACATAGATTTTTCCATCACTCAGTGCTTTTAAGGTCTCAGAACAAAGAAAATATCTAAAAATATAAGAATATATTAGACAAATGCAAAAATTATCAAGAATTCAAGATTTTACTAAAATAAATAGATAAACATGTACCCTGACCTACATTAAATATGCAAAAAAGGCAATAATTTAAGGAAAGAAAACCAAAGCAAAGCAAAATAAACAAGCCATTTTCAGGTACTGATATTCAGTTCTGCCAACTTTAGGATGGTTTTTTAAGACTGCATAAGTAGGGAGAGAATCTCATCTGGAATTCACCTTGCTCTTCTTTGGCACGCTTTTGACACACGCCTCCAAGGTGACTTAAGAGAGCAGATGACTCTCTTTGTGCTATGTTGAGCATCACAGGGTAAGCTGAGAACAGTCTCTGTCTTGACCTCCTGGCTTCTGTGGGCTTGTCAATACTCTGACAGGTTATTTGGGGTTTTTTCCCCATCTATGAGTAGAATATTTCACTAACTGAAGCCAGGAAAAATATTTATTCTTTCTTTTTGTTTAAATAAACAAAGTTTTCCCACACCACAGTACTTGCAAAGAGTTCTGAGTAATGTCTTAAATGCAGAAATGGCTGTATATACCTGAATATAACTTTCAGTGGGCACCAAAAAAGCCTTTTTTTTAAGCAAAGTGCCTTGGCTTCTTGATTCCCAGCTGTTACAAATCCTTGTTTCATTCTTTTCTTTTTTCTTTTTATTTTTAATAGATTATCTACTATAGAGTAGATAATTTTTTTAGTAGATAACTATTTTACTGTTTCATGCCCTGTAAACACTGTTTTCATGCTTGTTGTCTCTTCCTGCGGTAGTAACTTGGGCCAAGTCCCAACCTTTACTTTGTTGCCAAAATGCAAGTAAACCTTTTTATAACATCAAAGAATAAAGCTGGTCTGGATTGGATTGTCAACATCCAAAAGCCAGCTGGCATGAATGCTTACCTGTCTGCAGTCAAATGGAGCTCCTTCTCAACTAAAATTTGGATATCAAATTGTGAAATGCAGTTGTTTCTAAGTGATTTACTGCAAGGTGAGAAACTCCCACTGCTTTAATTCAGATATTTACCAAGGACACCACATCAATTGGACCTAGCACCACTGGTACAATATGCGGGCTCCTGGCCATCAGACACAGCAGTCTTGCATATGGTTACACAACCTCCCCCATGCAGACCTCTAACTTAGATGCTGGTCATCAACGACATTCGGTGTCTGCCAGGACAGGGCTCAAGTGATTCGTTTAGATGAGATCTTCTCCTTATTCTCAAAGATAATATATAGTCTGAATCATTGTGAAGAATCACTGCCATTGGTGAGTTTGAGTGGATGTACCATGGGAAGAATTCTTTTTGTATAAACTGAGTGGTTACTATTTTTCATTTTAAAAAAACAAAACAAAACAGCCCAAGCCATATCAATTGAACTTCTCTCATTGTCAAGCAAAATATATTTTGTGGCTTGAAAAGTGACTCTAAAACCTCATCCCAAAAGCCTACTTTTTTCTCAATAAATCTCAAACAAAATGAGGTTACCTTTGTAAATGTATTTACTGTTTCCCATTTTAAAAAGATCTGCTGTTGTAGGAAGCATAAGATAGGAATCTTCTTCAACAAGTTCTATTTTCCCTGTCCTTTGTTTCATAATGTGACCATAGGACAGAGGGCGTAGAAGTGATTCAGAAAAGCCCTGTTCAGGGTCAGCTGCCCAGGGACAGAGCTAAGCAGTTCCCTAACTGTGCTAGCCATATCCGGCCATTGTGCAGGAGTGACCAGTATAAGATAATTAACCGTCTGCCCCCAGAGAACAAGCAGATGATTGCAGCCCAGGATGTAGGCTGTCTGATACTTGGTGAAATTGGACAGTCTGAACTGCTGTAACCAAGTGCTCATTTAGCCACTTAGGCAAAAGATACATAAATCTCAGCAAACAATAACATGTCTGGAGAAATGCAGGCACTGAAATCAAATAGTCCTTCCCCTTTGCACCCCTCACCTCCCCAGCTGTACACTCAGTGCCCTCAGTGAGCCCTCTGCCAGCCTAGCTCTCATGGCATTTACTCCCTATACCACTTCTGCCCCTCCCTGGGGGTCTACTTCCCCACGCAGCAGATGCCATTTAGTCCAGGTGGGTGCTGCAGAGAGGAGGGAGAGCCATCCCATTTCTGACAGGATGCGGCAGGGGCAGCGCTGGCCACTATTTGGGAGCCCCACCATTCTCTCCCCTCAGAAACCAGCCCCAGTGAGAGAGGGCAGTGGCTAGACTCTGTTACAGCAGATCTGATTGGCTGGCAGTCCCCACAGAGGGGGAACACAAGAAAAATAGCCAATCAGAGAGACTTTTTCAGCAAGCTTTTCTAGGCAGCCTGGCCCCTGTCAGAAGTGGATCTGAGAAGATGGTTTGAGGGAGCTGGAGGAAGGTCTCCATGAAGTTACAGACCTTCATGTCCCTACAAAGAGAATAACTGAGCCTGACCAGATCTATGAACAGCAACACACAACCCCCCAGAAAGCACATGGCAGCCTGAGCATCTGTAACCAGCCCATTTTTAAAAACCACTTTGGCTTCATATGCTGCCATGGTGCACGCTGCGCAGCCAGGCTGTGGGCAGCTGCAGGGGGCCTGGTGAAAGTGGCTGCTGCTGCTCGTGCTGGTGTGGCAGGAGTCCCGGAGGTGAGGAATCATTGCAGTCAGACCCATGCGTATCGCAGTGCTACCGAGGCTCTGTGCGAGGGCCAGGAGCAGAGAGGCAGTGGTCCCCCATGCTCCATTGCCAAACACACTGGTTTATAAAGCCACAGAGACAGTTTTTTTAAACAGCTGGTGGGCTGAGGCAGGGACAGGGAGGGTTTCACTCACCACTTGGGGTCACGGGCAAGAAACTGACACAACTTGAGAAGAACAAAAAAAAATTGAATTTATTAACTATTTACAACAAGAAGCAAGATACTGAGAGAGAGAAACCACATCTTAAAAAGGCACTTCTCCCCCACCCCTCCTTTCTTCCCAAAGCCCAAAGGCTTTGTTCTGTACCTCCCCCCCAGGTGGCACAGGGGGCAGGGAACGGGGGTTGCAGTCAGTCCGCTGCTCCTTCCTCCTCAGGGGAGGGCTCCTCACAGTCTTTCCCGGCTGCAACGTCCCTTCTCATGGGAGAGTCCTTCTCAAGAACTACTCCAGTGTGAGTCCTTTTCCACAGAGCCACAGTCCCCTGATGTCTGCCTGGCTCCAGCGTGGGCTTCTCTGTAATTCCTACATGGGTGTCCTCCACGGCTGCATCTTCTCATGGGCTGCACCAAGGGACAAACCATGCGTTGCCATGAATCTTCACCACGCTGCAGGGGAAATTTTGAGGGGAAAACCTTCCTCTTTCTTGCTCTCTCCTTGTCGGAGCAGAGTGTCATGTGGTCCTTCCTCTCAAAATCTCTCGTCTCTCTCCACAGCAGGTCTTCATTGGCTCACGAGGAAGCTGACTCTCTGGCGAGCCATGGCAGAGGCTTGGGCTACAGCAAGTCGGTTCGCAGAAACTGAGCAGGCGGCTGGGCACCCGGGCTGGTCCGCCTGAGCTGGGCTCTGCCCCAGGGCTGTACCACCACCATTGTTCCGTGCACCCTCTTAAATATGTTCTTCGCAGAGGTGCTGATTGACTCAGCCCTGGCCTGGGGTAGGTCCAGCCTGAAGCTGGGAAAACTTCCAGTCGTTTCTCACAGGGGCTAGATCAGTGGTACTCATTCCCCCACTCACTCCCTCCCCCCTGTTT
>WKFP01014061.1:440786-490091 GCA_011057875.1 Pterocles orientalis | reverse complement strand
GAGCCACCACTGCAGCCCCTCCCTTGCTGCCAGTAGAGCTGGAGTCCAGGGAAACCTTTAGCAGCTACTTACAGGAGCCATTACTGTGGCCCCTCCCTGCTACCAGACAAACCCTCCACACAAAACCACAACACACAGACAACAGTAAGAAGGAGTGTGCAGGCAGGGTGGAATAACAAAGATTTTAATGCAAAAGATTCCCTCTTCAGTATTTGCTCTTCTGCATCCTCCTGAACTACCACTGATTTCCGGGGTAATTCAGGAATGGGTATCTTTGCTCTGCAGTAAAGGTAGATGTCTGATAGTAGGCAACTATAATCATAGTCTTTTATTTCCGTGACAATCTGACAATGAAAAGTTTCACCGCTGCCTCCCTGTGAAATAAAGCAGAGAGACAAAGAGAAGTGGTCAGGCAGAGAAGTGAAAGACCCTCTCTGGAGCTAGCGTCATTTAACAATGATTACTTTGCAGCTCCTTGCCCAGCAGAAATGAGATGGCGGTGCATTAGGGTAAGAAAGTGATTACGCTGCCTCCCTTTCAAGCTCTAGACCAGTGCTGTGACTTGATATGGTTTTTATCAGAGACTGCAATGCTGCATTACCAAGTAAGCAGTAAATTATGTCGAAATCAATTATAGTACCCCAAGCAGAGATTCTGAGTAGAAAATGAATGGGTCTGGGGGTGGAAGGAACAGACACTGCTTATGCATTTTTATTAGATAGCTAGCTATCATCCTCCATGAGAAAAGAACAGCCAGCAAGTCATGAGATCAGGAATATTAGGCTGACTTTATCACAACTTATATTTTATGTATGTTTTACTGCAGCCTACAAAAGGAGATCATGGACCTTACTGGGAGTCCTTTGGTGTCATACAAGCTTTTCTGGTTTTAAGTGCTTTAATCCAGCTTATGGAAAAAAAAATATGACCTATATATATGTATATGTATAGCCTGATAGAGGAGATATCCACTGTGAACCTTTCTGCCCAGAAAGTATATGACTCAATAAATCTTTATTTGTAAAAGGCAGAGTGATCAAAACAATATTTATGTTGAAAGAATTTGTTGGAAATTGTAGTGGTATTTGCATGGAAGTGATCGGACTGTCATAATGGCTAAAAAGATGCTTGTTACGGTAGATTACTATAAACAAAAACCTAAGCATTTACTGCTAGCCTGCTAAACAGAGCAGGAGGAAAATTACACAGGCTGACATTTAGAGCCTGGTTACAGGCCTGTAAAGCTGAAGTAGGCATAGTGAAATATCCAGGACTGGGATATCTTCCCTGTTGATGAAATATTTCTGTTATAACTTCTCTCAAGATGATAAGCAGTGCTTACATTTGATGACTGAAATCTCTGGATTGAGTGAAAAATAATCACTTCCTTTGGGGCTGTGGGTTCTTAGAGGGATGCATGCTAGGATGCTCTCATCATATAACAGGGCATCTGATCATTTTTGCACAACAGATTACCATCCAAGTGGACATATTACCCTACAAATTTAGCTCCACTGATTTTCCTCCAGTACCATTGAAGTGTGTGAATATGGTGACATCCAATGAAAAACAGAGCATGCTTCCTTAGATAAACATATAAGCTATCCCATTAGACCTGTGTTGAGTACAAAGCTTCACCCAAAAAGCATTTCAGTAGTCCTGGAGTTTCTTTACACTGCAGCAGTAGATGGCGGCTTCTAGGAACTTCAACAGTTTGATCCGGCTTTTCTCTTACAGGAAAGTGTACTTCCCTGTGTCACTGCTTTCTCTTTTTTCTTGTTTCTGCAGCAAAGACAGCTAGAGAGAAGCCATCAGAGGGGTGCTAACCCTTGAAAAGGCTCAGGAGTCCAATCTCTCCTCTAACACCCACCCCTAGGGAAAAATTCCACTCAGAAGTGAGACTATTTTCTCTAGAAAGATGGGACCTAAGTTTACCCCAGGTGTATTATAATGAAAAATAGTTGTAATAGAAAGAAAAATAACCCAAACAAACCTGATATATACATTTTAGTGAATTTTACATCTTGATACCTACCTAGCCCCATATTTGATTTACACTTTTATTGCCTGAGAAGCCTTGTCCTATTAAAAAAAATACCCTGCTAAAGCAATCACACCTGTTCTAAAGTACCCCTGGAAACCTGCTTATTGAAGAAACCTGGATTTGATTTAGTTGGATTTAAAACTTAGTTTCTAATACAGCAGGTAAAGAAAATGAAGTTCTATACCTGACTCACAGTTCTCTGTAGCAAATGAGAGACTTGCTTTAATTTATTCTGTGATGGGATACAGCATGGGTAATGTTCATTACTGAGCCACTGCCTTTATGGGTGACATTATATTTACTGTACATTTCAATTTCCCTACCTGTAAAATGGGTAGTGTTGTCTTCTGAGATGTTTTGAGATCTACTGTAGTAAAGAGATATTTGAGATTTTACTATTGGAATGATAATTAAATTATATTATTAATATTAAAATTCAGATGTTACCAAAGCTAGCTGTGTTAAACCTAATAAAAAGGGTGCTCTTCTATAATGCTGTTGGAATTCTGGTGGGAGTACGGTCTTTAATAAAGTTGCCTTCCTAAACGCTTCTGAGCACAAGATGCCAGCAGTGTCTATACCATGTTTTAACAGTATGATTTACAGAGCAGGCTGGAGCTTGCCCATTCCATAACCCAGCTTTTTTGACTGCACGGCAAGGATGTAGGATGTCTTCATGCTGTCTTCTTAACGTTTACAGGCAACCTTAGTCTGCTGATACCTACAACCACCATCTTTCCTGTTGGCACTTGATGTCATGGCCCAAGTCAAGTTTTCTGACAATGGCTACATGATGATGCCACAAAAGCATACAACATTCGTGGTACCAGTCCTTCCACGTTACAGGTACACACATGGGCTCGTGTTTGGGCACAATGTGGGCTCTGTTCCAAGATAATATTCTGGGTTTATGATAATGCTAATGCAGGCAACTGTGGATTTAAGCACAGGTTCAAGCTGTGCTTAGATTGTGTAACACATATCCAAAGTTTCCATCTGCCTCATGTGAACATAGAGACATTTTATGTGTATGTTTGCCTAATTCTCTTGTGTTCTTTTTCTAAATCATATTGTCTTGAATAGTCAAAAAAATGTCCTATTTCCTCAGTCATCGTATGTAGGAGTTGCTAGATGCCCTACATGAGATGGGAGTTCCCATATTAGAGTCTCAAATCCTGTGTCCCTTACCAAAAGCAGATGGGATATGTTTTTTCTTCTTTTTCATCACTTACAACTGGGGCAACTGAGGACATTCATAAGGTGCCATGGATCCACTCAAGTCTCTGTCCTACTGCTGACTTAGACTTTATGCACCCTGGATGAGGGGATATAGGGCCTGATGTCTGAGTCTTAGTTGTGGCTCTGCATATCTGTAAGAGAGCAGCTACACAGTGTGAAGTAGGATCCTCCTCCACCACCTCATTCAAACCTGGGTTACTCTGCTTGCTGTTCCTATATGCAGCTTATGTCTGTCCTATCAAGCTACCAGATAACCCAATCCCTTTTTCCCTTCTTGAATCTGAACTGCAGCTGAGCTAGACACAGACCATTTCAATGGTATGCAAAGGGCATAGAAGTGTCTGTCTGTTCACCAGCCCAGCAGAAGAGGCAGCTACAGTGAGAACTTCCTTGTATACCAGATGAAAGTGAGAGATTAGAAATTCTGATATTATTACTTTCAAATTGAAGCCTGCCAACAACAACAGAGGGTACAATAGCCTCTTTCTTTGGGGCTAGGATGGGTAGTTGTGGGTGTATACCAATGCTTAGAGAGTAAAGTGAGATTGAAGCTGTCAGTGAGAGGTACTTCATCCTTTAAAAAAGATAGAGTTATAAAAGGTGTTGTCTGGATGCAGGAACATGGTTGTTATTGCTGTTAAATAAAACTTTCAAGGATATTTCAGTATACCCAGATCTGAGTGACAGTTGCGGGGACCTAGGGTCTTAAGCAACTTCATCGTTTCTGAAAATAGTTTTCCTACAGAAGCTTTCTCTGTGGTACTTTTATAACTGTCTGTCGAGGTATATTTTACAGTATAATTTAGAAATTTTTGCTGGTTTGTATGTTATTTGAATGCTTTTTGTCTTACCCCTTTCCTTGTTTCATCTTTAATTTTTATTATGTATTAAAAAAACTCTTCAGCCCTTCAACATAGAAACTCAAAGTTTAAAAGAAAAAACAGTAAAGCAAGGCTCTTCTCTGTTTGTAGGCAAGTTTCCTCTAGTGTTTCAGAGCTCCAGGGAAAATAAAGCACTTGAATGTAATGGCATACAATTCCATGCTCAAACGTAAAGGCACTATCAGTGTAGTGTATACAAAGTGATAGTGTAGTGTCTGTTGCCTAAGGAAGAATAGATAAAGTAATCTACCAACACAAATGGACTTCAAACAGTAGTTTTCAGCTAACAAAAACAAACACCACATCCCAGATTTAAAAAAAATTAAAAACTCTTTGCACTTCTCAGCTTTCCCCCAGGAATATTCTTCCTTCCTCTGCGTTCCATGTTGTCACGGAGAGCGATGTGTTAAGGTCTGTGAAACTGGCAGGCTGCTTACTTTCAGTGTTTTAATTCACAACTAATGTCCACCAAGCAAAAGGAGGCCTTGTTTTCTGCTGTAATAACAATAACTTTACAGTGCAGAACTGGCTGCAGAGTAGGAAATATAGGTATCTTTCCCTGAAGAGTCCATATTTGCTCAGGTGCTTGAATTAAGTACTTCACTGCAAGCAGTCAGGTTTAGACATGTGAGTACTGTGGATTATCCAAGCAGGGTTTTTTCTTTCAAGTTAATTCTGGATGAAATTACTGAAGGGGACAACGTGTAAAATCTGTGTCTGTATTTGACACCTTCCAAGAGCCAAATGTTTGGAATATTCAGATGACAAATCTGATTTGTCAGTTGCTTCCAACTTACAAATCCAGGTTCAAGGAAAATCAAAAGGCTGTTTGTGGGAAAAGATCTGAAAAATACCTGTGAAAATTAAGAGTTAAGTCAGCATCAGAAAGCTGAGGAACAATTTATGAAACTAAAATGGCAGACAAGGTATTGGAAAGAAGGAATAGCATAACTTATCAAGAAAACCAGTAAAGCTTCTTGCAGCTACAGATAAATATATGGTTAAATATTAAAAATATGGTTAAATATTGCTTCATTTTTAAACAGATTGCTCACAGGAAGGATTCCAAAGTAACTACTGTTACTTTAAGATAAATCTTTGGTATATTATCTTTGGTATATTATCAAATATACCAAGATAAATCTTTGGTATATTATCAAATTCAATGATCATTTACCTTCATTGCTATAATATGTGTATCTAGCTTTCATCCTGAATTTTGTGGTGGTAACAGTATCTTAAGACAAAGTCTTATTAAAACAGCAGGAAAGCTTCTTTACTGTCATATAAGTTAAGAGCAACATTGAACACTTTAATTAAAAAAATACATAACTGTAGAACTAAAACGATATATCTCTATCTGTATTGAGAACTGCAGATTATTTTATTCGAATAGATAGCTGACAGAGTTGGCACTGTATATGTGTAAAGAGGCAGCATAAATTAGATATTGATATAGATTCTTTCAGTCTTCAGTGTAAATACATGGAAGCTATAATCCAGTTTTTCATTTTTTAAAGAAATGCTAAAAATACTTTAGTTGTAAATTGGTAGGATCAAACTTTCAAATCTAATATTCCAGTTCTTCACTGATGATATCAAGGAGTTTGTAGAAACCAGAATAATATTATTTGCTCAAATATTTTGTAAAAATATTGTCTTATTCCTTTCACCTTGTACATTCAGTTCTTTTTATACGTGAAGATAATGTCATTCACATCAGACACATTATGGCAAATCTGGAATAAAATTGAATTATTTAGAAGATAGGACAAAGGTAAAAATCAACTATCTTATTGATAGTATTTGCATTAAAAACAATGGCAGTGCATATCACTTCCACAAACAGTGTAAAGGGACAGAAGGACACATTTTACACTAGATTTACAGAGTATATCCCCGTTGTTTAATAGCTCGCGGATTTCTTCCTAGATTTAGATAGAGAGGACTGATTACATTGTTTCCTGTGCTTATGCTAATCCTCTTCAGAGTTGTTGTGGTTTTGCAATATTTATTACCACTCATATGAAAGCCTACTTTGTGTGAATTCTAGCACATAAACAGTTATGCTTGGTTTATGAGGGCTTGTGCATCTTGTAACTTTTCATGTCACCATGCCGTTTAAGTCACCACTACTTCATTTTTATTCCTTCTGGTCTTCATTATTCCCTGATATTCAAATCTTTGAATGGGCAGCAAATGAATCTCCAGAAACTGTTTGTCTGATGATACTTGGCTGGTCATAGAATAAAATAGCACTCTGAACTGTGAATGGACTGTTTCTCTTTGTTTCTTAGCTGCATTTCAATGCAAGGGAAATTCCTCCTATTTCTGTTAACAGGGATTATATTTTAGTAGGAAATAATGTATGTATATTATTTTCTTTGAGAATATATCAGTAAAATAATCTCTACTTTCATGGTGTCTTGATAATAAGTAGTCTGTGCTGTGCTTTCTGTACTAGCTGTTACACCTTAAAAATATTTCAGGATAAGAATGTATTCCAAAATCAATAGCTACGAATCTCATAAATAGCTGAAAACAAGCAAACACGTATTTGGTAATTTCCTCCCCTGGAAGAAATCGAGCTAAATTCCACACAAAAACTATTAGGTCAGCAGTTTGTCATCACAGGCCTAAAAAATAAATAAAATTAAATTAATTAAAATTGTATGTAGCAGCTTCAAAATCTTGCAGATTAATTTTTACTCCTTTCCTCTGCATGTTTTGAAAAGAAAAAAGATACTGTAAAAGCTTTTGACACTCGGTGTATGCTGTTCAATTAGAATAGAATTAATTGGCTTGGAGGAAAAAAATTTTCTAAAATAACAAGGAATACATGTCATCAGTGAGGTGACTGAGCCAATCCCAGTAAATCATTGCTGGGGTCTAGCCACTGTGCACAAGTCAAAAGTGCCAATCAGAGAACTTGCAATAGCTTTGTGTGCACTAAATGTCTGAAAGACCCCTCTGTCTTCTGGAGTCTTATTTGCTGATGCATATTTTCCTAGGTTGCCTTTAAACATGGACTAAGAACGAATGAGATATTTCAGTCCTACGAAAAGCGTATTTTTGAGTCTATAAAGCCATAAATGTTGACCTACAGCACCTTTACACTAGTTCATAGGGGATGGGATTGACCTTTTGGACTGCTAAAATGTTTGGTTTATTTGAAGGGATTTTATTTTCTTTGGGGTTTTTTTCATGCTGAGATGGAAATATAACTACCTTGAGTTAATGCCTGACTTTGTCAGGCAGAAGATACATATATGCATTTCTTCCTGCGTAACCCCAAGCACTACTCTGTTTGGCCAGTGTGACTGATGGAAAAAAATACCATAAAATGAAAGCAAGTTGGCTAGTACATGCAGTGTGGTGAGGCAATGTAATGCTAAGATTGGCATGGCTTTGGGGAATGGCCAGGCAGTTACAGCAGAGTCTTAACAGTGAAATTAAAAGGGGATAAAAGGGAACATATAAACAGAGGGAGTTACAGAGAACTATACAAAAGAGCACTGTCACCAAATGAAAGGGAGTAAAATGTTACTACTATTTTGTATTACGAAGAAACATTCTGATCATCTCCCACCACAGAACCTGGTATGAAAGTGGGAAAAGTGCACATGCACAGGTATGACTTTCCTTCCCTTTGCTGGATGTGACCACCTGATTATATAAGAATTCCCAAGATTTTATTTCTCACACCTCACTCCACCCGTATTTTGTTAATGAAACTTCTTTTTTTTCTTTTGCTTTTTCCTTATTTCTTTTCCCTTAAAATGTGTGCTGTGTAATCTGTAGAGAAGGATCTCATTTATGTTTGGTCATATAGTCAAAAATCAGATTTTTCTTGTACTTTCATATATTCGACATTGGTGAGTGATAAAATAACTATATCCTCTGTAAAGCCCTGAAAAGTCAGAAAGAGCAAACTATCTAGACAAAAGAACGACAATGTGTATTGACTTTTTGGCCTAGTAACCTTAACATTGTTCTTTTAAGCTACTTCGCAGATAACTGCTGAGTTGTAGCAGTTGAGTGAGGGAACAGTATCTGCACGTCTGAATAATACAAGTATCACATAGTACAGAGTATTATTGCGCACAAGCGGTGATGCAAGACAGTTTAGCAATAAAAATATAAGCCATATATTTTTCCTGTGTGATAAGAAATTCTATCATTTTGATCCATAAAGTTTAGGAAAAGACTAATATTGGAGAATTTTCATCCACCCATGGTGAATGTTCTCCAGACTAGAGGCAGGAGAAATAAAAGATGCTTATATGCAATCTTTACAGTCTTTGGGGGATAAAGCAAATAAGAAAATCAAAACTCTTTTGTTTACACTTGAGAGTAATTCAATTTCATCTCATTTGGAACATGACAGAAAGATGAAAACTAAAATGAAAACAGCTTTTGAATTAAAGACAATCTTTTCAAATCAATCAACATTAAAGAAGAAAGGAATTGGAACAATAAGTGAATGACATGCGCTATTGCTTGGAAACTTTTGAAATTTCAGCTTTGTAAACAAAAGAAAATCTTCTATATTTGTGTATTGATGGGACTAATTTCACCACTTACATTCCCTGAAACCATAATTCACAGGGTGACTCCAGTCATACTCTGTTCATAAAGCTGTTCAAAATTTACTGCCATCTTTCAGTGTTTGGCTAGTCTTTATAAACCTAAATATTCTGTTCTCTTAACAGAGAATATCTATCTGACATAGAACTTATGAGCAGTTCTGTTTACCTTTTTGTTGATGAACACTAACCTGTGAAGTGTTGCAGAAGTGTCTTCGTAGATTTATGGAAGGGAGTGTTCAGCATGGACAGAGCCCCGTAATTCATTAGAATTGATGCATGACATAATCCAATCCTTAGTAAGAATTTTGGTGTATAAAAAGCCCATTTTATATTCTTCTGTGTCATTTTGTGGGATTTGGACATTTAATTAAGGAGATTTAAAAATAAACTACAAACTATTGCACCATATTTCCCTTGAGAATGCATTAAATTAGGTGACAATAAAGTTTATAGGCTTTGTACACATTAGTTTTCTCTCACTTTTACATTTGATTGCATAGTAGGGTGAATTAAAATGGGACTAACTGGAAATGCATGAAATGTGGGGTTTATACTTCATAATTTCTTCTATGTGCAAGTGCAGTTCAAGTATGTGTCCATGGTACGCCCTGTTCCAAGAATATTCATACATACATACAAAATTGGTGTTCCTGTAAGAAAGTTAATTTGAAAACACTCATTAAACTCAAGTGTTGAGCATCATGGCTATTCGTGACGTTAATAGTATGTTCAGATGTTTTAGTGCAAAAGACTTTAAAATAACCTTTTAATTAGAAAATATCCTCTCTCTACTTTTTCTGCTTATCAGCTCTCATCTCTCACACTTTCCCTTCAGCTGCTCCTTCAGCTGACATTGTCTCTATTTGCACATAAATGTCTCTGTGGCCTTTGTGCTTTACCCTGCACTACTCCTAAAGCTAGGAATTTCTTGCCTCAAGTAAATATTGCTCCTCTTTCCATGTGTCTCTTCTATGGTTCTAGCATAAAGCAGACAAAAAAATTATCTAACTTTAAATGGCTAACTGAGACTCATTTGGAGCCTGAGGGACTAATGGAGAAAGACTACTTTCATGCATTTAATCAAAACCTGATTAAAATATATATTAATGCAAAAAGGTATATATTAACTGTCTGCTTTTTTCTTCACTCATTACCTTTTGGTTTTTTTAAACTTTCTTTGTGGAAGAAGCCATATTTATTTTCTGTTGTACAACATCTCGGACAACGGGTTGATTCTTGCTGGAATTTCTGGGCTTTGCTGTAATGGAACAGAGACCAAGCAGTAGGGATAGTGCTCTTTCCTGTGTTCCACAGTCATTTTAGGCTAGCTCTTCTTCCAGTAGAAGTCATCAGAGTAAAAATTTGAGCATTAATGAAATAAGTCACAAATTCCCGTTGATTTTCTTTTTTATTAATTAAAAAAAAATCATCCTTGAAGTTTTATCACTACCTTCAATGAGTACATTCAAGTACTTTGTGAGCTATTTCACCTCAGACACTTGAGTATTGTGCTCAGCCAAGTAAACCTGACATCTCGTCTGCAATGCAATCCTAACACAATGTAAAAATAAAAAAGTGAGAAATTCAACAATCACCTTTTTGTTACTAAAGAGCTTTATTTGAATCTCTGCATTTCTTGATTTTCTTTATACTTAGAGTACACTGTGGAATACTTTTTTGAGTTCTAAACATAACTTTACATCTGTCGTCAAGTAGTAGCTCTGATGCTTAATAACCATGCACCGTTCAGGAAATATCCAGTATTCATTTCCAGTGTACCTTCTGGCTTGATGTACTGAATCCACCTTCTGTTGGAGAGTTTTCTGCTAGATTCAATTGGCCTTTATGTTGCGGTGCCTTATACCCAGGCTTTTTGATTTCAACTTTTGCCATGCTCGATGCATCTGTAACTCCACTTGACATCAGCCTAAGTCTTGGGAATTTCCAACAGGAAATGCTGTCCCCAGTATGATCAGACGTACTCTTGTTGTCTGCAGTTGGTGTTTTGTTTTGAACACCAAGCATTCCTCCCTTCATATATGAGAGTATTTCAGTTCTGTGATTAAGGCTGGTATTAGATGACCTTTACTCTTCTTTCCCTTGCTTTCCTCTTAAGAGTTAAATGAAAGCCTTCCGTTCCTCTACAGGGTACTTAGAACTAAGGCACTATGGCGCTAGCAGCAGGTTGGTTTCATTACATTGATAGGATACATGTGCTGTTTTTTATCTCTAGCATTTTCTCAGTAATTCAGCACTTTAAAGTCTCAGCTGTCTACCGATCTGCAGACAATTGTTTGGTGTAATACTATCCGGAAAAAGCTGATAAAACACAGATGTGACTAGGTCTCTGAAATTTGTGGTTTGCTAAGTGGGTTTTTTTACCTTTTTTTTTTTTTTTTCTGCCATTCTTGCCCATGGCAAGTTAGCTTCCCTACCAGGCAAGAAGGCACAGACTTTTATTAAAATGTTGCAACAAGAAGGTAATTGCTAAAAATTAAGAAAGTTAGCTGAAATATAAAGCAGAAACATTATAACTCTTTTCCCTATTTTTCATCATAAGCCTTGGCAACCGTCTCTCCATATTTTGCCCAATGCATATCCATAATAGTTTTATTTTTTTAAGCAGTTACACTAAAGTGTAGGTTTCTGGCAATCCTATACAGATCCTTTTTAAGCAAAATGTTTTCTAGGCTTTTTTACGCATTAAGAGCCGACAGCTTGATTTTTCAAAAGGGCTAAGATTTTACAGCCACAGTGAGGCTTGTCTAGATAAAAGATTTGATTGTGCTTGAAGAAGATTGGAACCAATCTAGTTAGATGGCAGGATGTTACCATCTCTTAGTGGTAGTGTTTAGACAAGGACAAATTATATTCACCACAGCATCAGCTGAACACAATTTTTCCTGGCTTCCATCGACCTCTAACTTGTGACTGGCCTCCCATCCTCTCACTCAGTTATCACAATTCCATTCAAACACAACCACATATTGTAATGTAGGCAATCCTTACTGACAGCGTAAGAAAGTTTTCATGTGCTCAGTTCTTTTACAAACTGGCCTACATCATCTTAGGTGTTTCTGCATGTTGCTTAGACAGTTCACATACTGTAGATGCTTCTTAGCGTGTTAGACTTTCATTCTGAGTATCTGAATTATGTTTTTAACTATGGTAGTTAGTTCAAGATTAATTTTTTTTAATTTATGTATCTGGACTAGTACAACTGAAACTCAGCCTCAGCAGTGTAGTAATCAGTTTTACTTAGAAGAGGCTGACTTTTCAGCAGCATTTATGTTCCAAAGTAGGATGAACGTTTCTGAAGACTCTAAATAGATGAACACATCCAAAAAAAAAAAACCAAAAAAAAAACGGACTATGCTGTGATATTCCTAGTTAGCTGCAGAGTGTGGGGGAGAGAGAGAAAATTGCGAAGGGATGCTGATTGACATCTGTGTGTCTGTATGATAACTACAGACAGCTTTGGTGATTTATGCAGTAGACAGGTTTTCCATTCCGATTCAAATGAAAGGCCATCTTGCAATTAAAGGCTCAGTTTGCAGTTCCTGATTTCTGAAGGAAGAGGGCGTTTCTATTTATTCCAGAAACATTTAGTGGCTACATGCATGGCTGGCAGCAATTTCCCACAATGTGTAAATTAGTCAATCCCAAAGTCAGTAAACTTTTGCTTTGAAGTGGACATTAATGAAGTGCACCATTAGAGCCTAATGATTGTTCACATTTCTATTTTAGGGGCCCCTCTTGCTTTTGATGTCTTAGTGCCTTGGTTTCTTGACTTTAGTTATCTAAGTGCCAGGACTGCTAAAGTCCTAAGAGAACTCAAAAAAAATTTAATGAAAAAAGTTAGTATTGGCCTGACTGATGTTGGCACTTCAAAGCTGGAACAGACTAAATTGCTGTAGACTGCTTAATTCAAAAGTGCTCCCTTGTGGATGACAGTGCATGGTGACAAAGTTCAATTGGCAACAGGAGACAGGCAAGATCAAAGACCCTCTATTGTAACAGTTTTGTTCCATGAAGAATTGCTTATTGTCAGTAGTTTTCCAAGCCTTTACTGGCTCCAGCTTCATATCAGGATTCCCTGGTTCAGAACCAGCTTAAATAAATAATTGTAATTACATTTTTCTGATAATCCATTGCAGTTCTAAATGCTGCATGTTGTGTCTCTCCAAGGTCCAAAAAAGTGTGTGTTAGGAAACAGGAGTCGGGGGAGAATCTTCTTTTTTTGGAATCTTCTTTGTTCAGAAGGATCCAAAATACAAAGTCCCACAGAAAGTTAATGCCATGTTAGCAGCAGTTGAGACTTGCTCCAGACAAAGCCACACTGCCTTTACTATCAGAGAAATGATGCTGCATTTTCTAGTTTGCATCACCAGCTGTTCTGGTTTAAGATTCAGTTTAAGATTGAACTGAATATAGTCCTGTAAACTGTGCTTTCTCTCTCTGATTGAATTAGTGAGTCTGAGTGAATTCTTAAGAAATGATGAACTCCATACTAGCAATGTTAAGACCGTAGAAATCTCAGAAATATTGATCATTCACAGCATACCACGTCTTTGTTTTCCTTTCCTGACACATACACTTCCAAAAAATATGATACTTTTTTCCAATCAGAAGCAAAAAAGAGGCCCTACCTGAAATTATCCAGTTACACTGGAAATCATGTTCATTTTTTAGTATACTTGCTATTGTTTTTTTTTCCCCAATAGTGTTCACCATGTGTAAGGAACTGTTGAAAGACAAGAAAGGCACCATCCCTCAGTAATAGTATTCAGGGATGTTGTCTCATAAAATGTACATGGCATTTTCAGAATTGCTTGTCTTGAACTAATTATGAAAACATGTTTGGTGACAATTGAGGAAACCACTGTGTGATCATATTCATGCATCAAATTGACAGAAGTTAGTTTTATTTTTTAATAATCACAAATGACAATATTTTTCACTGAAAATTTCATCATATTTAGCACAAGATGAGCAAGTAGAAAGGAGGAATGAGCATGTACACTTAGAAAGGAGGCAACAAAAAGAAATGCATTGCAATTAAATCACAATGCAGTGGACTCAGGCCTGTTGATCTTCTGATTCTATCAATAACTTTAATTTAAACAAACCAAAAGACAGAGTGCTGTTCCAATCCTTCCTTAAAACTTATTTATGAAGAGCATCAGAAGTGTGGTTGGATTATTTCTTTCTTTTTTTTTTTTTTTTGGCAAGGTATGGAAAAGCATTCTAATCAGGATTAGAAGTGTACTGTGCCTATACAGTTCAGCTCTAGCAACTTCACGGTTGTAAATTATGATGGAACACCTCATTAGCTGCAGACTTGTGTGTTCTCCCTTAATCAAGCTGAAGTACACATAAGCCCCAGCTGAGCAATTATGAATAATTAAATCAATTAGAGACAGTCTAACACCAGGTCTTGTGGCTAAACTGGTGTCAGCATCCATAATATTTTAACAGTAAATGCAAATGTGTGCATTTGCTTGGAGAGAAGGAGGTAGACAAAGGCTTATACAAATGCCAAAGCATGTTGCTTAGTGATGGCTTTACAATAATATCATGAAGATTATAAGCTGCCTTGCCAAGGAAAACAATGGTAATGAAATTCCAATAAAATATTTTTGTACAAGGTTTAAAGCTTAGAAATGAGTTAATTAAAAAAGGATAAAATGCAAGACCTAAAAAATATGCTGAATAAATTAGGACTTTACAGTCACCCAAAATAAATACTTTTGTTCGTGAATTGTTCCTAGCCTCTTTTCTTTTGGTACAATAGTTTTCTGTAACCTGGTGTTGAAAGCAAATAAATAAAGCAATATGCCTTCCTTAGAACTCTGACAGGAAAAAAAAAATTACACATTTTTTCTACATTTTGTAGAAAGAGCAAAAAGTCTGAAGAAGACATGCAGATTTTGCACATCAACTAGACAATAACAGCACTGGTGGCTACCTGGTAGAGCAAGTCCAATGTGTTTGCTAGCAGAAAGACAGGTTTTAGACCCCTCTGCGCTCTTTCTAAGATATAGAAGATGTGAAAGAGTTCCTTTATTCTCTTGCCATGATGTGCTGAACCACTGCTGTGCAATGATCTGCTCTTCTTGCTAGCCACCACATGTAATGCTTGTTGTACCACCACATCACGACCATGCCTGTAGCAGGTATTGAGTTCTTCTCCTGATACCTCATTCCTCCCTACTGAGGAGGAGAGAACAATTTTGACTGTCTCCCACCTTGTCTTCTTATGCAGGGAACCATGTGTTTCCCCTTTCTCTAGACTAAATACAGATCAATGAACCAACTCAGAATTACCATCTATTTAGAAGGCTACTCTCTTAAGTACATGTTTAATTTTAAGCACACGTTTTTGTTCTAATCACCAAAGCAGCTCCTTACAGAACACAGTTCTATACAACAGAAACAAGGAGTTACGTTCAAGACTTAGTATCTCTACCCAGCCACTGAAGCCAATAAACCCTGAAATAGATAATTTTTTTTTCCACAAATCTATTTATGTTATTAGCAAAATGGCTTACAAGTAATATTTGCTATAACTGATCACCAAGAGATTGTACAAAGAGTGGTTCTGCTGCTGTTGTTATTGGTTGACTACATTATGGTAGAGTTTAAAGAGTGATTATAATCTCCATTGCACACACATAAATGAACCAACTATCCTGCTTTGAGAAGGTTCAGGGTGTCTTGAAGCACTTGCCAGTTGTTATTACAGAAAGCAATTTAACAGTAAAGTGTCTAGTGATTATACACATATTGAAAGATAATCAGAATTAAAAATATTTAATGGATACTGTTTTAAAGACTTGCTGAACATACAAATTGTATAGAAACACACAATTTGTTTTAAAATATACTTATTTGCATACCACATGAGGTGTTTAATTATGTTACAAAGCGATTATTATAATCATTATCACAAAGCCTATGCAGCAAGTCAGTGAGAGAGCCAGAAATAGAATCTGTTTCCACCGTGTCAGCCCCCTGCTCCATCTGCCAGGAAGCTCTGCTTCCTTGCCCCTCTGCAACTTGATCAGCGTTGAGTAATTCTCATATTTCATGGTGTCCCTTGTAAGAAATAGAGCTTCACACATGTGCACCACCTAACTCCGAAGATCACGGTACATGTGGAAAGATTTCCTTCTTTTTACTTGTGGAGAGTAAGTCAGTTTTACTATAAAAAGCATAAAAATTTGGACACTGTTTAACTTTTGACTAGTATTTCATTGTGAGTATTTACTATATAGTCTTGTACGCAATTACGTTCTAATCTCGCTGCAAGAACTGCTAAGGAAACATGTAATGCAGGAATCAAAGTATGAACTGCATCATGAGAAAAAAAAAGTCAAAATCTTTAGAGATGGCAGTTATTTTTCTAGATGTGACATTTTGCGCTTGCCCATATGGTTGTACAGATGAATGTTTGTAGTGAAATAACTCCCCATGTGAACTTTCTCTTCTGGAATAAGGGGGTTTATTCTAGAATGATGACTCCTATTTGGAAAAGTAGTGATTGTTTCAGGATTAAATCACTTTTCTGCTACAATAGCATACCCTTGAGCAGCCATTCTACTATAACTATTTCAGCGATTTTCCTATGTAGAAAGGCCCTGATGGAGTTCAGGGGATTGGAGAAGTTCCAGAGCAAAAGCTAAGACTGGGAATGTCTGAAATTAAGGCTGCAGCTACAATGGCATCAAGCTTTTAAAAAAAAGAACCCTGCCAAATTTCTTCTTCTGCCTCATCTCCCTATGGGAACTAATTAGACTTAGCAGTCTAAACTCATACAGTCTTCTGAAGACCTGCATTAGCTGCTACAGGGCCTTAAAGCCCCCTTTCAGGGGAATGGTAGCATTTTATACTCACTACTTTTGCAAAAGTGCAGATGAGAAAGAAGTGTGATTCGGAAGGGTGTAAAACCCAAATGTCTGCCAAAGACTCCTTAAATATTTGAATGATTATGCTGCTTCAGTCTGATCCCTGGGTGATGCAGAGGTGCCAGAGGTGGATCTCTGACAGCTGACCGGAACACTGGAAGGACTAGGGAGCATAGTGCATTGGTACCTGTACCTTTTCTGCATAAGCCAGCTCGGGCAGAAAAACAATCTTACCTAATTTGCCCAGTACTTTGTTAAGAAAAATAATCCTTGTGTAGGTGGTCTGGCATGTCCACTAGATAGACTTTTTGTTTTCTCAGGTAGTAGTACTTCCGGGATCTTTTGACTTCCCTCCCTTGTGTGATGTAGACATACTTTGCATGAATTAACTGGCAAAAAAGTATATGATGATAAGCATTTGCATTTGCAATCTTATGTATGTAATCCTGGTCATTCAAATAATTGGACATGAAATTCCTTCATGGATCTGATTTGATGAGGCAGGATTACTTTCTGAAAGACTGGGAGATTGACTTTCTATAAGAAAACGCAGAGATACTTCTGTGGTTAGCGGTTGCTGCAGAATTAGATTCAGTGTTTGCAATTTACCATGTCCATTATGTATATATATATTATAAAAGACTACATGAGCTTGAATAAACAGTTTAATAAAGGGTAAAAATTAATATAATATAATGTAACATAATATATTTCAAAAATCTAGTAAGCATTCCATTTTTGTCTGAAGTGCAGTACTTGTTCCACTACGAAATAATTGAGATCTATCAAAAGTACTTTCTGTTATGCTGTGTATGATGCTGTATCAAAAAATTCTTTGAGAAAAATTCTAACCCAGATAAAATCTGTGGCATAACTGTCACTGACTGAAGTAGTCAGTGGCATTACAGGTATTACAGCATTCTTTTTGTGACCAGAATTGTGAATTTGTTAACATATCTTTAAAAACACATTTCAAAATCCTCACATGATTAAAAAATTAGAATATAAAATTCCTATTACAGGGAAATAAATCCTGGGAAAATAAATTAAAACCACTCAGCTATAGGAAAAAGGAGTCTACCTAGTTTTGTTTTTCTGCATTGCCTCTAGGGAAAAGATAATACTGGAAGGAGAACTCCTGTATTAGGCTGTCATTATTATTCCTTTAATTGTTCTTGCTCATAGTTAAATAGTCAAGGTGAACTGATTTTCTGAAAATAGCAAATCTTTTTCCTGAGCAAAAAGAAAGGGAATAAAATAAAACCAAATTTAATCATGTTTGAATGTTTTATTTGTTTGTTTTCAATTTGTTTTCCCTCAGAAGGTTTACTTCCACATGCATTGTCTTGTTTCATGTCTTGGCAATCTGAATGACTGTTGTTCTGTTGTGACCTTGTTCATGCAAGTTTTAAAAGTTTTAGCCTATGAAACAAAGTTTCCTCAAATCCAAATTCAAGCCCTAAATATAATGAATTCTCTGGAATTTTTTTTTGTGCTGTGTCTTGCCTGTAATAAGGGGAGATGTCTGAGTGCATCTGTAACCAAAGTCCCGAGAAAGTTCTACATCTTGAAGAATAGTTCTCTATTGCTTCTTTCTCCTTTGTTGCTCCTAAGAGAAGATAAACTGTATTTCCTTATTGTTTGGTGCAGTATATTTTCTTTCCCTCCTTCAAGTGCACTGAAGTGGTAGTGAGTCAACGTTCTTTTCTGTTTTCTCTTTCGCTGAATATTTTTTGGGCAAGAAATATGGGATATTGTCCAGTGATCTAGGATCTGTCTCGTGATTGCATGCAGATCAAATATGCAGCTAGTTCAGTTTTATATTTCTGCCAACGTTTTTGATAGAAGAAACCTTATTTATCTGCAAAAAGATAAAATCTGCTGATTATCTCAAATCTCATCTTTAATGTAAGGCATGCAGATTTGAGTGTCTTTTGATGGCTGATTGGTCTGTTATCTTCTCTGGAGTCATATACTAAAGTTAGACTTGTTAGGATCAATCCTCTCTTACTTTGACTTGCATAATGCTGATTAATTTGCTTGCAGCTGTGAGTTCCTATAGGCCTTCAGTGGCAAGCAGAGTTTCAAAAAAGGAAAACACATATTTACTACTTTCTCATTAGTCTTATTTTAAATTTCTGTATCTTGTTTCATTACAGTGCACTTCACAACCGTTTGCAGTGTTCTTTAGGGTTAGCTATCAAGTGGAGATAGGCAGCCATTCCATCCAGGATAAAACATTGCATCAGAGGATAAATCAGGACATCTTAAAATTATTTATCACAGGTTGCCCAGGGAAGATGTGGATACCCCCTTCCTGGAAGTGTTCAAGGCCAGACTGGATGAGGCTTTGAGCAACCTTGTCTAGTGGAAGGTGTCCCTGCCTGTAGCAGGGGGGTTGGAACTAGGCGATCTTCAAGGTCCCTTCCAACCTAAACCATTCTATTATTCTATTATTTCATTCTGGTTTTTAGGTTTACTCTAAATCAATTTTCTTGTTGAAAAGCAGAATTAATCTGAAATTACTCTCACTGCACATTCTCACAAATGTATCCAGAGTGTGAAGCACTCTGTGGAGGAAATAGACATGAGGATCAGATGAAGGAATTACTGTTTGTTTAGGTGCTTTTTACAGGCAAAAACAGAATCTGGGTCAGAAGCACTAGTGCATACAGGTCTGTGTTCAAAAGAAATTCAAACTATGGTCTTTAGCATCAAATCCAGGTCCCCTCTACATGAAGAAGCAGGCTCCCAGAAGATGCTAAATGTAAAACCCTGCATAGCATAGCACGGCAGTGATCCCTGCAGCAGAAATATCTTTTAGTGTTTCTGAAGTGTTTGCTGTCCAGAGAAAGGAGTCATCTACTTCAAGAAGATAACTGAATTTAAAAAAAAAAAGAAAAATGAAAACAAAACCAGGAAGTTTGTTTTCAGGTGGGAGAGTAGAAACTTTAAACAAAGAGATATGAACAAGAAAAATAATTTAGTACTTCTGGCTGCCACTGAAAGCTAGTTTGCTTGACATCTTTAATTATATGCAAAGTAATGACAAGAATCAGATGATATCTTTATTTTCAAGTGACATTCCATTTTTTTACAAACATTATTAATGTAGCATGATTAGCTGGCCTGGAGGGAAAAATTGAGGATAAATTGTATGGTTATCAACTGCAGGTTTATTGGTCTGAGACTTCCACCACAGGGAGTGGCTGCTGTATGGAATTGATAAACGTAGAGATTTATAAGGTCAAGTTTTATGAGTCTACAGATTCCTTGTGGTGTATTACCACATCCTTATTACAAGCCCCTGCTGCTGTCCAGCTAAGCCACCAGAGGTAATATATTGCACTTGCTTGTCTGTTCTTCAGGTTTTTTTCCAAAGGAAAAGAGTAACAAGTCAAAATAAAATACAGCTTTCTGGGATTGTATTTGCAGTTTTCTTTGGGCTTTGGGGGATATAAGGGCAGACAGTCAGGAATGGGGGAGTCAGTCTTGAAAAGGTGTGAAAAAGTGATTGTTTGTGACATTGAGAGAAACAAAGTGAAAATCTTAAGGGGATAATTATTTTGTTTTAGGAAAGATAAAGAACAGTTACATTAAATAGTGACATCTTTAGTACAAACAGACTTTAGTACAAACAGTGGCTTGACTGCAATAACAAAAGTAAGCATAAGTTTCTCACTCAGCAGCTGATGTCTTGCTAAATGGTCGTTTTTAATAATTTACTAATTTGGGAAAACATTAAAGTCAACAAATTAACTGATCTTTCTAAAGTGTTGTTACATTTAATAAAGTTGTATATGGTTTCAACATGCGATTTGTAGGACCATTCTATTAATAGGATTAAGTTAAGGTGTCTGCTACACCACCACACATGAAAAAGTGTTTCTGTGCTTTATTTTACCTTTTTCATAATTGTTTCTTCTCTGTCATATCAACATACTATGCTATTGCGTGTGCTGTTGATTATATTGGTTGAAACACACTGACCTCATATCCAATTGGTGTGTGATATACCAATTAATGGAAATACAGTTGTTCTTTTATTTCACAATTATGTGATCTGTCACAAGAAGCGACATGACTAAGATGTGCTATGTAAGTACTTCAACAATTATTTAACTTAAGCTGATACCTTCATGATTTAGATGGGCAAAACACTGATACCAATATATTCCTTCTGCTTATTCCTTAGGTAATACAAAATTGCTTCTGTTATGAAACCACAAACTTACATGTTATGCAGGATTCATGTAACTTGTGTTATTTCAGTGGCATTGAATTGTTAAAAAAAAAAAAATCAGTGTTGAATGCCCAAATAAAGGGACAGCTAGATGGAATGCTAGTGTAAACCCTTCTTGATTAACACAATATATAATCAGGCTACTTGATTCATTCAGTCAGGTCAGAAGACACAGGCGTGGAATGTTACCTCTAAGACTCCATTTGCTGTGTTCTTTGCGGATCATTCAGGTGTAATATTGTTGACATTCCTTCATCTTAACAAGCTATGTTCTGTCCCTAGAATCTGATGCGAAGTTGTACAGGACATTAAAGCCTGACAAAAAAAGGACATTTAAACTTTTTAAGCATTCATCATATAACTATCCTACTACATAATTGTCAGCATTCTTTATTGTGTTTTGCCTTGCACACAAGTAACAGCATTGTAGATTAGATGAATCCCTGATCTTTAGCCTTTAATCAATTACGAAGTCATTTATTGCCTTACATAGTACAAAGTAACAGAAGCATAACTTGAATGGCCAAATTCTGGTCCACATAACAAGCCTCAAACATGGTCTACAGAAATTCGTAGCGTACATTTTTTTCTTCCTATAGCTTCAGAAAAGCAGACTAACATCATCATGATCAGAAGTACAGTACATAGATTGGAAAAAATTGCATTCTGATATAATTCCAGTCTTTAGACAAGTATGATTATCCAATGGAAATGGCTCACTTACAGTAGAAGTTAGCAGGGTTTGCATCCAATGGACAAGAGGTAGTTTTGAAAGAAGACATTTTTCAGCTGCTTTTCAACATAAAATTTTTCAAAATATGAAAACAGTAAAGTTGGAAGAAGTATGAAGTATCAGTGCTGCATATCAATTGCTTTCAGTGTTCTTCTAATCTAAGAATTCCTCTTAAAATCCGTCCACCTTAAAGCTAGCTCAACAAATTACCTTAATTGTGTATGTGAGAATATTCTGTTTTCTTCCAGCAACAACAACTACAACAACAACAACAACAAAATGAATAAAGTAATGGACTTGTTTTTCACTGTCCCTGCTTTTTGTTACAACTTACCCATAGATCTTAAAACTGAATAACATTAGATCATCTACTCTGACACTCATTTGACTTTAGTGCTCTATACATACGAACTCTTGCTGGAGAATTTAGGGAAAGGAATAAGTGCAGTGAATATAATTGTACATATATTAAAAAAGCAATAGCTTCAGCCATGTGATAACAGGCATGTAACAGTGCACAAAAATCACTAAGGATCAGAAATGAAGTATTCCTTAGTGACTGGCAAAGTAAAATGACTTTAAAGATGTTCTGTCTGATGTCTGGGCTATTTGCTGAGGATGTTGGAGAAGATGGAATAGGAAATTATTAATGGAGAGATAGTTCTTTTTCTAAAAAGAAAGAAGAATCCCTTGAAATGTCAAAATCACTTAAAACATGACTTAGTGTTGATAACAAAAGATAAAAAAGAGGGAAATAAAACATAAAATCTTGAACGTAAACTAAATAAAATGCCTGAGAATAAAGGATATATGTCAAGAAAGAGGAATGTTTCAACTTACTCAGCTATTTTATAAAGTAAATATGATAGCAAAATTTTCAGTCTCTGTGTTCTTACCCTACCTCTGGATATGAGTTTGGTCAGGTGATGGTGTTCTCTGGCTGCTGGGGTCACTGTTGGTAGAGTGATACAGAGGCTTGGAGACGAGATGAAGTTCTTCAGATGACAGCCTGTAAATTAGATCTCTGCTGTCTTTTGCTGACAGAGATGAAAGAAAATTTGAAAATATCTTCTCTCACAGGAGGACAGCATATTTCATGTTGGTGACTTTGGATTCAAGGAAAAAGTATTTAAAACTTTGTATATGCCAGTTTTAAGACAGTTATGTAAAATGGATAGTAATGAATAGAAAAAAATGAGAGAAATTACAGAACAGAGGTGCCAATAGATGAAACAGCGCAACTGGAGAATGAGAGAAAAAGAAGGGAGAAACTAATAGAGAAAGCAAGCAAAAGAGGAAAATAAAAAGTTTTTTTGTTCCCTTGATTTTTGTCCTTGTTCTTTCAGTCTTCCTGTTCTTCTCTGTTTCTCTTCACTTCCTTCTTTTAACTCTCACTCTTCACAGAAGGTCTCTTTTTTTTCCTCCTCAGTTTGGAAATGAGTAGGATTTATATTTAAAAAGGAGTCTCCTTCTACCCTCACACTCAAAAAAGACATTGAAAGAGATCTCTGTATGGCAGAGAATGGAGGACTGCTTTTTGTGTCATACAGTATTGGTTCAATACTGAAAGAGAAAAATTTTCTAAGGCTGTTTAATATGTGTTTCCTGACCCATGGGACTTGTCAAATCCTCAAACAGTTCCACTTTATTAAGAAGTAGTTAGAGCAACTGGAAAGTGCTTTGACCCGCTGGCACATCCTGAAGAGCCTCAGAGATTCTTTTATACTTAAACTCAGCATCGAAACATTAAACCATTGAAATTTCTAGCTCTTTTTCTTTGCTGTTCTCTTCTCCAAGCCTTAAGAAAAAAAATGTTTTATTTGTTCTTATAATTGTTGCCAACTTTATGCATTATTACGTATTTTAGCTTGCTCATTGATATCAAACTAGGCCAACATAATTTTTTTTTAAATTGGCTGTTTTTTGTACTTCAAGCTTTACAGTAAAAGTAATGAAATAAGGCAATGATAAATTTGATACAAAAAGGGGAGATCAATACTAAATGTAAATACAAACCAAATGCAGAACTTTTATTCATACAGCTACTAGTAACTTATTTCAGTTTATAAACTGTTCAAGCCTGGAGAGGTGAACAGATACCTGGATCTTAAAATGACAAGGAAGGTATAAATCTTTGCTCTCCTACTTGGAAAGGCAGCTCAATCATTTCTACTTCAGAGTAACAGATGGTGTTAGGAACATACAAGAGACAGATAAAAGCAGATGTCATAGTCACAGTTGCTTTAACACATGATTTAGTCCTCTGTTTACATGGTAAAGAGCCAGAAAATATCAACAGAAATTGTAGATTTGTTTTGTGCAGATACATTCAGCAAAGCATTATTTTCAATACATTCCTAGATGCGGTGGAGCAGAATATGGCTGAAATGTTGGCAATCCTAAGAAGCTGGACTGCTGTTGTTATCAAAGGAACTAGGAGTTTGAACTGAAGTTCAGTGGATTCAGAGAAAAAGTGTGCATGGGTTTCAGTGAGCTTTGGATCAGATCCCATTTCTTAATTCCTCTTTGCTTCCACAACATTTTACACTCATGCACTGTCATTGACTTCAATTGAAATTACTCCTGACATACGTTATAACTGAAGACATCCACCTCTGCAACATTTACGTTCTTCCTAATTCTCATACCTTGTACTTGGTAATAAGATTAGAAGGCACGTAGTGATTTTGAAGTCAGCAGAGCCGCTGTCTTCGACATAACTGTCTGTTCATACCAATAGCATGATCTTTCCATTATTTCTCCACATCATGGTCATAATTTTGGTTATTAGTAATCAAGAGCTATTTGAAACTGGGACTTACTATTGCTTAAATGTTATGTACTTACTCCTGATAGTCCTCTAGTCAATGGGAAGAGCTGAGCATTTCCAGCAGACAACTTATCCTAACTATTTTAGGAAGGAATGAATGATTGTCTAGAGTTACTTCCTTCTTTTTACTAACTGGATGGGGAACTTAATTAAATTATCCACCTAATTTTTAGACAGATACCAAGTCAGGGAAACAAGCTAAGGTCTGAATTTCTCTAAAATCCGTTCTCTGTATTCTGTACTTCCTAGACACTACATTAAGTTCCTTTGCAGGGAACGTAAGTGACAGATGATAGAGCAGCCTAAATGAGATGGAATTGTCTGTTGCTTCTGGTAGACTAAAAGCTATTTGTGAATGCTATACATGAAATTCTCAGCTACGCTCTGTAGCTTGTAAGTTCTAATTAAGAAAAACAAAGGGAAGAACACACTAAAATGATGCATGCAAATGCAAACATACTGATACTAGAAATCTCTAAACCTTAAAATACCCTGTGTTGTCCTCTATAGGTTAAAAGAAAATTATCAATTGCATTTAGAAAGCATATTTCTATTTTTCACCTTCTGAATCTTTTTCTGTCCCTAGTCATTCAGAGCCCTGCTATTTTCATGACACTGGGCACTGATAGGCAGTGTCTGGCTTTAAGTTTTTCGTAAAATCCTTTTTTTTCTCATCACCTCATCCTTTCTTACTCAAAGACTAAGTTCAGATTCATGCTTTTATAAAGCTCACTGTTCAAAGATACTTCACATTTGAAAGACATGAAAAATAATCACAAATAAGAATCAAAGACCTAAATTCTTTAAATGGAAAATGAATATGCAAGATTCACTTGTGTATTTTAATCTCTTCTGTCACAAGTTTTCCCTTTTAACATTTGACAAGGTCTGGATGTGGGAAGAGTGCAACTATGTACAGATAGTTATATGCAGGAACTATTTCCTCATTTTCTTCCTGGAGACCCAACATTTCAAATGCTTGCCTTCTGTTACACCCTCTGTCTCAAGATCTAGGTGACTGAATTTTGGTTTGCATGTCAGCTGCTCCTACCTGGCAATGGCTAGTTCATTTTCCGTAATGCTGACTGAAACTGTTTGTGATGGTTTTAGGATAAAGGCAGGTTAAAAGGGGAACAACTGCCAGGAGGAGAAGAGATGAAGGTGTTTCAGGAAATTAGTGGTTTGGCTTGGAAATTAAAGTTTTTATTTTTGCTCAGGAGTATTATTACTGAATTCCTTTGGTGTAAGATCAGGACTTACTTAAACATTTCTCAGATGGTGAAATACTTACCTAGCCTCAAAACACCAGGGAAAAAGGCACAGCAAAACTCTGCAAAAGTTTTTCCTCTTAGATTTACATCTCAAGCTGCATGCCTGTTCATGCTTCACAGAGTGCACCCTTGCCAAAAAAATAAATATGTCCTTTCCTATTGGCTCACCCATACTGAAAACTAGTGGGTCAGTTTGGGTTTTTTGACTGATCACCCACCAATATCTAGTTCCAACAGCTGAGTTTCATGAATGAAGCTCATAGGTTCGAATACTGTGAAATCCCAAGTTGTGTCATAGGAGTAGATCAAAGAATGGACCTTTTGAAATCCTTTCAGAGTAAGACACTTAGCAGATTTTTACTAGTAAACTTTATAGAAGTTTAGAGCATAGGAAAGAAGCAGTTATAAAATCATGTTGGAAGTTTGAGTCAACCATTGTTAAAATTTTAGCTATTGCATATATCATTCCTTAAGGCATTTCTTGAACCTAGATAAGAATTGTATTAAACTGCATTAAAGAGGAATAAAACACTTAAGAAATTCCACAAGGTTTCTTCTATAGTTTTAATTTGGCCTCTTATGTATGTGACTTTAATTACATGATTACATTCCATTTTCTAAAGTGCTGACAGAACTAGCACCTAGTCTCCTTATCCATGTCCTGTGCCTCTGTCCATTTGAACGTGACAACCTGCACTGAGCATACTTACTCTGCATGGTTTTAAGACCCTTTCTCATTCCCCTTTCTGGCAAGCCTAGGTAACAACATGAAAAAGGACCTTTCTTCCCTATGTGCATCCTGTGCACAGGATCATTGCTGTCCGTAGTAGACTAAGAATTACAGAGAACATCACAGGGAGAGTTTTGCTTGGATGTTAACTTTAAAACAAATAATCCACAACTAAAGTTAGGCTTCTGTAACATGAAATATTAGACATCTTAACAGTGAGAGGTGTCATGAGTCTACCTCTTCTATTATGTGCTTGCATTGCAGCAGTGCAGAGGAGACTCATCTTGACCCATTACTGAATTCTGCTGCTGAGATGAAAACACAGAGTTAAAAAACAGCTCTTTTTTCCTGAAACTTGTTTCCTGAAAGCTATATTATAAATCTTCTGTTCTTTTATTATTGTGTAATCTAGGTTTTTATTCAGCAATAGAGAATTCGTTCAGTTTTACAGCTCATCTGTGTCTACAGTTTTCACTGTTAAGGTCTAGCTGCTGCTGTAGCTGTATATATATATAGCAGCTGTGGTTGCCATCTCAGGATGGTACTTGCAGACACCAGTGACCACCCTCCACCTTAGAAAGCAAACACTGAATGTTGGGGAGCTGCTAACACAGCAACACAAGTTCTAGTTATTTTTGTTGTTGGAGTTGTAAATTAAAACCATGTTGGGAAAGACAGATCTACTGCAAGTCACCGTTTGCACCTTAGAAGTGTAATGCCTAATTGAAGCCATTTCACTAGCTCAAATTGAAGTTCACTCAGCCTTACCTGGCTACAGAGGAGGTTTGCAATGATAGAGCAGTGGTTGTGGCTGGTCCCTGATGGATGTAACTTGGGAAATCCCCTATGCAGGTCTAGGTGTATGTTTCTCTTATTGCACATGTCCCCATGTGATAACAATAATGTTGATCAGACAGATCAGTAAAATATTAGCTGCTCCCTCCCTAGGTACATTTAACATGAAATAATGGTCTAGTTTGCCAGAAACAAAGGTGAGGGAGAGCAAATGTTGTGTGAATCCTCAGTGGACAGTGTCTGCTCCTGACTGTTTATTTCGTTTCCTTTTTGCATGGGGTTTTTACTCAGTGTCACCCTGCCCAGAGATTACAATTTTGTCAAACTCTGAATAAGCCAATGGTTGTGTTCTGGGAGGCTCGAGCTTTTCTGAATAACATATGCACTACAGCTGCAGTTGAAATCTGTTTCATATTTAGTGTAACAAATTATGCAAAGTACACCAAATAAGACCCATTTCAAATTCCAGTGGGCCATTCTGAAAACATTTTAGAGAAATGTTTTCTTTGCTGTTTCCCTTCTGCTCTCATTAAAAAGGTGAATCACGAAAAGTCATTGTGTAACAAAACAAAATGACAATCAGTTCAGAAAACAGCATGATAGCCCATAGAATTCCCAAAGAAAAGTCCTCATGTCTTTTACACAAGTGAGAGTTTAACTACATAATTCAAAATGGACACTTGGCTTAGAAACTGCACGTTCCTAGCCAGCAAGGAAAGTTTCAAATATTTTGCACCATAAAGTATTTTACACTACCCTTCTTACCATTTCTGCTGTACTGAACATTTATTTTTATTTACATGGAAAATACCATGGAAAATACTGAATTATTCTGACAGCTGTTTAAAGAAGCAAACAGCTTTAATAGAAGAGATAATTAGAAATATTTCAGGGAGGGAGGAAAGGTGAAAGAAAAGACTGGAAGTAAATAAATTTGCCTGGTTCGGATCAAAACTCAGCTGGTGGTTAAAAAAAGTTAGAGCCATTTATTTTGATTCCCTGGAGGACACAATTTTGTTGTTTGGTTGTTTTTTTAACACAACATTAACTTCATGTTGTTAATCTCAGATGTTAAAGTCATGTTGGGCTACAGAAAAGATGACACTGGAAAAAACAAGAATTTGGGTGCTTTCTGTTTGTTGCTTTGGTTTACAGCTTTTCTCTTTTTGAAAAAGAAAAAAAAGAAAAAAGAAAACAACAACAACAACAAAACCGCAAAAAACAAAACCACAACCAACCTTGAGGTCTGGAAACTCTGCCTGATGTAATCGCGCAGCTCCAAAACTGGGACTTTACAGAGAAGTATCAAATATCATGACCATGATAGAAATCACAAGAAGACGGAATACTCCTAATTTGCGGTTGATGACAGGATGAGGGAAAATTAAATCTGACTAAGTCTTGCCTTTAGAAGTTATTGAGCCATCCTTGTCCTCTCTGAGGCATAAATGTCTATGGGAAAAATGCTGCTCTGTTTGTGTGTCCTATGTCATATTGGCAATTATTTGTGTCTGTGGTGTCAAGATGCAGACCTCTATGAGGTCATTTGGCTCGACATTCTTAGCTGCTAACTGGCTGACATCATAATACCGATCTTTATTGGTAAGTCTATACAGCCATGCTAGTTTATGGGTCAAGCTAGCATGCAAGACTAAATTCCCCAGCCATCTATACTGCTCCTATGAGTTGTCTTACACTTTGGCTCAGATCTGGGGCAAGGAAGCATATTTGCCAAAGAGAGAAACTCAGGGGTGGATTAAGCAGTATAGACACAACTGACTTAAAGAACAAAGAAGGAAAGTCTGTTCTTAGGCACGGGTGATGCAGTACAGACACATCTTTTGAGGCTGTCTCAGTGACTTGAACCAGCTACTGTCTTGTAAAGGCTCCCACCCCATCAGGTCCTGGAAAAAGTTTGCATCCCAATAACATCTTGGGATAACTCCTATTGCATGTGGTATTCTTCTGCCTTTTAGCCCATGTCACCAGGCAAAAAGAAGGCAGCAAGCAGAAAGAAACCTAGGAAATTTGAACTTGCTCAAGCTCAGGAGGTAAATATGAGGAAATCCTCTTTCCGATTTCAGCATCAGAAAAAGGAGATAACTGTTCATTCTTTAATGACGGATTTAACTCCATCTTTAGCCTTGCCGTTTTAGCCTGTCACAAGCATGATATCTCCAAAATATTTTTACTATTTAGTTTTTACTATTAGTTTTTAACTAAGTTAGCATTTTAAGCTATCTTGTTAGGTAAAAAAAAGACAAAAATATCAACTAAAATATATTGTTAAATCATCTCCACAATCATTTTTGTAAGATGCCCAAGCCAGGGCATGCCAGTATAAAATAAATGAAATTGTTTGCTCAGAATTTATATTCTGTGAAATGTAGCCTAGATGGCACTACTTGGGTTATCATTCTTCTTTTCTTTGTAATTTATACAGCTGATACATCTTCTTGGTAATGCAGTATCACAAAGTTTAATGGTCCTATAATCTTCTAGGGGTTTATTGCTGTATTCTTTTGTCCTGGGTTAAGCTGAGACAGAGTTAACTTTCTTCATAATAGCTAGCAAGAGGCTGTGTTTTGGATTTGTGCTCAAAAGAAAGCTGATAAAAAATGACGTTTACGCGGCTGCCAAGGTCTTTCAGCTTCTCTGGCTGTCCACCAACTGGAGAAGCTGGAGGGAGCACATTTGATCTTAGGTTTGGGATTGAGACCCAGAGTGGCCAATAATCTATTCCATAATGTGCATGTCATGCCCAGTATATAGATGAGGACTCTCCGGAAGATCGGCCTTTTTGGTTCTGGATCTCTTTTGCTCTGAGTCATCTCGCTCCAGGTGGTCACCCTCCCAAGGCCTTCCACCTCCCACCCCAGTCAGCTCTCGGTATGGGACGCTCGGACTGTTTCGGGACTCTCCCTGCTCTGGGATCGTTAGCTCGGAACAGGCTGTGCCTTGGTCATTGGGTGGGGGGGCAGTATTGCTGTGTATCGCTCATTTGTATATTTGTATGTAATATTATTTTCAATATTATTGTAGTTTAGTTATTAAATTGTCTTATCTCAACCCACGAGTCTTTTTTTCCCTTTACCGCTTTAATTCTCTCCCCTATCCTGGGGGGGGGGGGAGGCGTGGATTGGGTGAGCGGGTGTGTGGTTTGGCCCCCAGATGTGGGCAAACCCATCACATCTTTTTCAAATATTGTTATTTCTCAGTAAACGTTAAGATCTTAAGATTGAATTTAGTTATTTCTTTATTGCTGACACATTGCCTTAGAAACTCAGATGTAATGTCCAGTTTGCCATTATCTCTACTCATTACCTCAGCACAACTGCTTTCAAAGCTGGTTATTTTTCATTGTATTCAGGATGAACCCTTAGCAAATATAAGGATTAAATATTATTATGTTACTGGATGGAAAAATCACATATTCTCCTAGTACAGATGTGTTTTGCTTGTGCTTCTATCCTGTCAGTCTCCAACATGGTATATTTCTTAGGTAGTAGCATCACTTTGTGTTTGTTAGTAAGTGCTGACAGCATCGTCGGTGCTGTACAGCACCTTGACATTAAGGCAGACCTGTGTTGAAGTTTTGTCCACCTCTATGTGTGAGTAAATTTCAAGAAAGTCAGGTAGCTTCATAAGTGTCACCATTGTCCTCTAGACACCACGGATTACCATATGCCTTGCTCTGTCTCTGGTTAAATTCCCTCTCTCTCTTGGCCACAGCCATTGGGCAGCCAGTGGAGCAGTGCTGCTCCGCCTGCCAAACAGCTAATGGGAAGAGTCTATGAGGAACCATACTCACCATTCTACTAAAAGTCCAGTATCCTCCCCTACTTTTCTCATCACCTCCTAATTTTATTATGCTTTCCCATAAAGAAAATGAAACAAATAAACAACTCATCTGGCAAGAATTACTCTTCACCAAGCAATTGTCATTCAGCTATCCTCTGAGGGGGGAATTTTTGAAAACATTCAGCACTGACCTAATCCCAGCTCTGTCAAAGATGAGGTTAGTTTTGCCATTGGCTTTAATGTTAGCAAAGTTAGGCTAATATTGGAAGTTTTAATGCCACCCTAATTCATTCCTATGTGTGTTTTCTTTGTTATTTTCAAGGAATAATTTAAAATTCATGGTACTTCCATTTTCATGGGTTTTTTTATTATTGCTGTGTGGTCAGGGAAACCAAGTTTTGTAGCTCATGTAGGAAAAATTACCACCAATTCCTGTCCTCTGTTCATTTAGAAAGAACAACTTCTCCTCCTATATTGTTAAAAGCTATGTATTTTCTTCTGAATCCCTGTAGGAGGGAAACTTTGTTTCCCCATCTGTAAATTTTAAATAAACTTTTGTGGGACTGCACTTCTCCTTTCCTTACCCTCTTCTCCTTATCACTACCCATATTCATTCCTATCCAATGTTGTCCTTAGTTATTTATTATTTTCAAATTTTTCATTTTCATGGTGATTGTAATTTGTTGCAGCTTACAGTGGCTCAGATCTTATAAACATGCTTCAGTTCAGATTTGGTCATATTTATTACTACATTGACCTTTACATTGTTTTGGCTTTGGCTGTGGTCATGTGGCTCTGGATACTTTGATACACTGGTGCAAACGTAGTACACAAGAGGTGCAGAGCATTCACTAGGGATATACAGAGTACTCATTTTTCGGAGGCCTTCAATTTTTGCAGTTTTTGCTGATTATATTCGACTTTACATTCAGCTGCATATGTTATATTCCACCTGTGTTGTCTGATTATAGCTGTGAGCTTGGTTTTAGTTATGACAGTAAGGACATGTCATCTTTCTATTGATTTCTTTCTTACAGTTAAGCTGAGATTTCACTTCACAATCCACCCGTCAGAATTTCCATTATGCCTCCAAAGACATAATCATTATCAGATGCTGTATCGTTCCTCTTTATCATTTGACATATTCCTCAAATATATATACAGACATGGAGGTAATTAAACTCATGTATCCTTACTATTCTTCTTCTCTTGTTTCAGAAAATCCTATCTTCCCCATTACTTGGCAACTAACAACATCTGAGTTAACAGGACTCTATTCAGCTGATATGGTTTGAAGCATATTCAATAACATTTTCATGTTTATCAGTGCTTCTCCTACTACAATGAAAATTGTTTCACCCAAACAGACTGTTGTCCCATTGAGACATCCTGAGAATAAAAACCTGCCTCTTTCTGCTGCCATGATGAAAATCACATGCTCTGAATGTGTTTCTTTCATTTAGTCAGGGACTGTCTCTTTATTCTGAAATTTTCTCCAAACCAGTACCCAAAACATGTTCTTCTGGAGGATAAAACCTCATAGCATTAAATTACTAAACTTGCCCAAATGCAAATGATATTTCTGTGATTAAAGAAAATGGATGGCATAGTCTAACAGTTCTCTGACAAAAAAGTTAAGGTAGTAGAACGGCATAATATTTTTTATTATCAAAACAAGGCAAATCCATGGAGACTAGCTGATATTACATGTGGTACATGAAAATATCTGGAGTCTGAAATTGCATATAGTAGGCATCTGTAAGTAAAACTCTAGAAGATCAGGGCAACATGCTAATTAAGTTATCTAAGTTGCTGAATTCCCCATTTATTATCTAAAAGTGAATATAGGAAAACCTATGTTGTTCAAGAGTGGTTTTTGAACACAAGTCCACCTGGTGATTTGATAAAAGTATTTGGTTTCTCAAGGCAATCTGAGTGTATACTCCCTAGGCGCCACCATTTATAGTTTAAATATGACTTGCATGTGGATTCAGCATTACAAATAGGAAACAGCAGCCTTTGGACTTGTACTCTAATGTAGTCCTTTCATCACCCAGTTACCCTTAAGCATCTCTTTTCTTATTGCAATTTGGGCTAAATGCAAAGCATTAGTCCCATCAATAAAAAACTAATGGTTCTACTTAGAAAAAGAGAGGCACACTGAAAATAAAGGAGATAGATAGCTTGCTTTTCCTTGTATCCAGGAAGTTAACGGGATAGTGGCCTGCAGCCATCCACTGCTGGACATAGGACTATTGAAGCAGGACCATTGTCATGAAGGATCAGCCTACACCTGCATCCTTAAAAGCGGTTTACCAGGAAATGCATCATACTAACTAGTGCTTGCATTGAAATGAGGCAACCAAAATCAAGGAACAGCTTTATTTTTCCATTGACATTTTTTTACTGAAACAAATAGTACAGTCCTGGTGAATATGAAGAAACATAATTGAAGAAATAGGGAGCATAGGGACAGCACCAGGAATTTTTACAATTTTTTCTCACTGTGAGAAAAATGTAATGTTAACCATCTTTCTTGGTTTAAGTTAGCTGATCTGGTAACTGAACTTTATTTTTAGTGCGGATGCTTCAGTTAACATACTCAAGGCAGGACCAAGAGATCATTATAAGAAACATACAGAAATTATTAAAATGTCATATTCCAGTAAATCAAGGCAAAATTCACATTTTCAGCTGCAGTTAAGCAAGATAGTTATAGTAAAGGGAAGTAATTTTAACTTCTACTGGCTTAAGATTTGGCACCATTTCTCCTGTTGGTACTAAGAATTTTGAAATAGAAAAGAATTGTGTAAATTCCCCATGTCACCAAAGATGAAATTTGCGTAAAAAGATAATTTTCACCTTAAACATGAGAGAACTATTTGGACAAGCTGCAATTACACAATTCAAAGTGCTGGTTTGTTCAGGAAAGCAGCATTGAATCCTTGCATCTTCACTCAGGAGAAAAAAATTCTTCATGGAACTCACGATGAAGTCAATCAGAAGGGTAACAAATTCTATGCAACATATTTAGTTGCTATGCATATCACTACATTGGAGAAATCAGTGAATTTTGGTCCAGATCTCGCATTGATACTCCAACAGTTTCTGACACTGGAAGTCTGCCTATTCTTAAGCTTTGGCATAGCTGCAGTTTGGCAAAGGTAGCTGCAAGAACTGTGGTGGATAAAACAAAACTATCAGTCTTTCAGATAGTAAATTCTTTTGTGGCCCAGACAATGTCCTCTGTGTAGCATGCAGCTCTGAGCACAGCAAGGGATGTTAGCAAATAGTTTCTTATCCTCGCTTTCCAGAGAAAGGTTGCCTCAACCCCCCTTGACTTACCCTGTTTTCCCCCCAGCAGCCTGACAGATTCTACTTCCCTTAGCCTCTTTGTTTCACAAAGGACACATGCTTTTGTTTGCTTCATGCTTCTTATCCCTGCACAATGATTCTCCTTTTTTCAGATCTCTCTCCAAAGCCCTCAGCTTCCAGTTAGGCAACCAGTGCTAAGCACTTCAGTCTTTGTTCCAGTCTTTCCATTTTAGTTTGCTGTAAATGGGCAAGCTTCATCTGTACCAGTAAGCATATTTGTGACCTTTCAATCTTGCAATAATTCTTGTCATCTCATCCTTTTCCCAAACACTTGCACCTTTTTTTAATAGTTTCTGTTTTAGTTAATTGGGCTATGGCCTTTTTTTAAACTGCCTGTTAAGCTCCATAGACACCTGAGGCACTGGATACATAAATAATAATTAGTAAAACACAATGAGATCGAAGCTCCCATTAAATTTTTTCATGGTAACTTTCACCTAGTGAATTCACATCCGGCAACAGGAAAATCAGATACTTTGTAAGAAGTATTAAAGCAGGTTTTGAAGTAATTAATAAAAGGTACACAGTTAAGAAAGCTGGAGGACCTGGAAAATACCAGCTAGGGGTCTTTGGTTAATGGATATATTTAGGTAGTTGAAACTGAGGAAGCATTTTCTAGATTCCAAATAATTATAGAAAATAGAAGATGAACACTTGCAGAGTTCCAGGTACTGAGAGGGAAAACCTATTAATCCATAAGCCCGTTTGTAACTCTCAGAAGACAAGGCACAGTTTTAGCAGCAACATTCCGAGAAGGTCCTAAATGTATGTATTCATGATGTTCAGAAAGAAGTAGTTCAGTGACAAATGAGAAACTAGCTATTCCGGTCCCTCCAATTTCTGTTTTAACTATTCGTATTGGAGGGGGGTTGGGGGGAGGGGGCAGAGGCAGGGGGATGTAGTGCAGTGTAATGCAGTTCTAGATCTCATTTTTATCATTCTGATCATTCTGTTACTATTGTGATCTTTAGTAGCCTCTAAATGGACTTGGGCATCATGATGCCATGTAATGCTGTACCTAACCTTTGCTACCTTCTGCAGCTCGTAGACCTAAGTGTTTCAATCCTGTTTACATTCCACTGGGAGATCTGGGAGGCCAAGAACATGGTCTGGTTTGAATATTCATTCAGAGACAGGAAACCTGTGCTGAGTTGCCTACCTTCTAGAAGGAAACTCTGTTCTCCCACTGAATGACCTCCTTAGAAGTTTACACAGAGCTTTGAGGAGGGAATTACATGGCTGTATATATGTGTCTCTTCTATTTGTCTGTTTCTGTTGCTGATACTGTTCCTATTTGTCTGGCACAATTAAAATGTCATTGAGCCATAAAGAGATGATAAGAGACAGATAAAGTACATATAAAAAAAAATGCAACGTAGCCTTGTAGGTAAGAAATGTACTGTGATGGGGAAGGTGTGCACCCACATAATCTTACAATTACTTCTGAAACAAAAAGAAATCTTCATTAATTATTTGCAAGACTGAAACTTTGGTTTCTGTCTCATCAACTGAGTATCCTAACTCAGAAGGTTACTTAATTATACTCTAGCTTTCTGCTGCCTGTTATTCATACCAATCAGCAATTTTAAAAGATGCACAGCAGGGCTCCATCTCAGTCTAAAACTTTGCAATTCAGGGACTCAGGAAGCAGAAAGCAAAGGCTCTGATTGCTTCATAAAGAAAAGGAAATCAAATTTAACACACCCATGTCACCACTAGCCTTTGACTTGTGGTTCCTGCTGAGTGCCATGGGTTTCAGTGACGACACCACTACAAGATTCAGTACAGAATCAAGAAGCTAAGTTTTCCTGAAGCTGTGTTGTCTCCGTAGAGAACCTTTCCAGAAAATATGCATTGCTCCTCCAGAAATGAGAGACCAGAGGAAGCAAAACAGTGTGGAGACATAGTATATTTGGAAAATTAGTGGAGTTCAGCCAGTATACTTGGGTTGTGCCAGATCTGGAAGAGGTGGCCATGTGAGAACTCAAAAGACACCAGCATCCTGGTGCAACAGAAACAAGAGTGAAGAGGCAGCACATGAAGGTCTTATCCGGGGAAGGGGAAGATAAGGTCATGAGAAGAGAATGAGAGGAGGAAGCCAGGGGCAGGATTACCTAAGCCCATACACCATCAATTTTATTAAATGAGTATCAGCTACCAAAATGTCAGAAACTGCTAAATTAGATAAAAGTGAAAGAAATCCACCTTCTCCCACTACCTGTTAAAATTTGGCTTATAGATCAAGTCCTGCAAACAGGATGGACTCTCCAGCTAAAGAATTCTACCACACTTGGGCAGTCCTGGCCATGACCATGAGCATAATGGCTAGTGAACTTTCAACTTCCTTTTTTTTTTTCAATTTATCTGAAGTATTTTTAGTTAATTTACAGTAGACAAATTCTTATTGCAACATGTAAAACTTCACCAAGACTTGAAAAGCCATCCCCAATCAAAATAGTGCACAAATGCCCAGTGTTCTAGAAAAGCAGATGTAAAAGACTTTCCTAGATATCAGTGGCCATTTTAATGAACCTTTAAAAATCTAAATATGTGCATGGTATACATATTTTCAGAATATGGCTTTGAGACTAAGAACTATGTGTGAGTGTGTCTGTGTGTCTGTGTGTGCCTGTATAACATACTTGCACTTAGAACTACAAAGGTGTTGCAATGGTTGCACAAAAAATGCTTTACTTTTACCCATGATACTGCTATGGGGATAAAACTCTGGTCTATAAAGATAACCTGTAAAAAATGCTTTTCCTATTTGTTCTTTTTTTGGTTTTGTCTTCTACTTTTTACTGAGAGAAATGGTGAGAAGGGAGGCAATAGACGTTGGTGATCCCATAAAACGTGTTCAACTTATTAATAAGATTCTAGAAAAAGATGAGAACTAGCAGCCTGTAGGCATGAGTAAGTTCTACAACAGTCTGGTTACCAATCATTCTAAGAGCCAGCTAACAGCTGTCTGACCATTGGATATGGCTATTTGCATGGCTAACAATTGGATGTCTATCTACTATGTGAATGGCTTGCAACAAGCTGTTTGTTTGGAGACTATTCATAATGGCACAGTCAAAAGTCTCCTGAAAGGCATACTCGTTTCCATTTCTGTTCTTTACCCTTCTAAAATTGGCAATTTATTACATCAAAAAATAGCAGTCAACCCAGAAAAGGACAAAATTGACACAGTTCCCTTTTGATCTTTCAGTTTTGAATAGGCACCCACCAATGAACTTCCCAATGAATATTCATTGGATGTAAAAGAAGTACACAGCATTTTTTTTAAATAGACAATTTACTCTAAATATTTAATAAAAGGGATAACTGTTGATACTTTATATAGCACAGATGCATTTTCAAGTATCCTTAGAAAAGAGAGTTAATATCCTTGCATGCATTTGCTATATTATTCCCTTTCTTGTTATATATATATTTGCTTTTCCCATATTTCCCCATATTTCTGCCCTTGTGACAGGCTATTCCATACCTCTTCTTTACATAGCTTCTTTTACCTTTCTTTAAAGCAACTGATATTGTTCCTTTGACATAAGCAGTTTATACCATCAGTTTGATCCAATACACCAAATGCTGTCTTCCTTTGCGATCTATAGAATGATTTAGGGATTTACAGTGCAGAACAGGGAAACTATGTGAAGTTGCCTTTTACTACAAAAAGATAATGGCCCAAAATACACTTTGTATGCGTCAAATTCCATTAATTGAAACTTCTCTGATTTCAAGGCAGTAATGCCAAATTTTCACCAGTGTAATTAATTGTGGAGGTTGGTCCAACACTTTCAGAAGTTCTATTTATTTGCTACAAATTACTACAAAATGAAAATGCATGAATTTTTAGGTAAGCAAACTCAGCAGAAGAGCTTTTTTCACTCTATGACAGGATAGATGGATAATATGATTTAATGTATGAGACATGCATTACACTTCTGTCGGTGTTGTTCCTTCCATTAGATCTAATAAGATAAAAGCTAAATAAGAACCCGTAAGGGCAGAGCCTACTCTCTTTACATAAGATATTTCGTAGCTCCCCAAAAGAGAATATATATTAATTAATATAATTAATATATTCATTTCACATCTGCTGCAATTTCATAATATACTATAGCGTCATGGTCTACACTGAAGTATTCAAACATTCCCATATCAAAGCCATTTGAAAGTACTGTTCAGCAAAATTGGCATGCTCTGCAATATTTATAGTTGCTTCTCCACTGAATGAAAGACAAGTCTTTTCCTGGGGATGTCAGCTTGCTACTTCAGACATCTTAAACAGAAACTTTTTATGACTTTGAAAATGTACAAAATTTAGTCCCAGTGCATGACTTCAGCAGGAGTCTGCAGATTGGAGTTAACTGCAAACAGAACCAGATGCTTTTCCACAAGTTTCTTCAACTCACATTGAAGCAACAATTTACAATGCAGCAGTTTATAGCTTAAAAGATATAATGTTACTTAAGATTGCTGTTGATATGATATTAAAATGTTTGGCAATGAGATTTATAACATAGAATTCAAATTAATTACAACCCCTGGAAATACATAAACAGATGCAGGTTCAGAAATGCTGAGGGAAGTTCTTTTTGTGTTCCTTTTTTAGCTAGTACGTTCTTCCCATTCTGCCACATTTTGCCTACAGTCATGCTTTTCCATTCACTGATTAGATTACCATGCTGCTTGCTAAACATATTATGCTCCTGAAAGTCACTCAGAAGCTCCAGCTGGTGCAGATGCAGTGACCCGCTTCTTTAGTCAAACTGGTCAGAAGACTCACACTGCACCAGTGCATTAGTTACTGCTTCCCTTCAGAGTGCAAATTAACGTGCTTTTTTCACTTTGAGAACCTTACATGATCTGAGACTTAACTACATGAGATACACTTTCTCTCCACATGCACTGCTGCAAGTCCCTTGAAAATAGCTGAGACCACGTGACTTAGTAGCATTTTAGCTGCAGATGAGAACATCAAATTCTCACCAGACCTTTCAGCTCTGGAGTTTTTATCTCCATATTCCGAGAGTAGCTGGGGCTGCATCTTCTGCATGCTAGAATTGTACCACTTAGGTTAATTAGATCTTACTTTAATGGTACTATCCTAGTGATGGGTATATAGCTATATTGGAATTAAGATCCTACTTTATAATATCACTCTTCTGTTCAAAAGATTAAAAATAGGATTCATCTCAACTAATGTATTTACAGCGTGAACTTCTCCAACTAAACAAATCTAGCCTTCCTTTAGAGTTAGGAGGAGAAATAGGAAGAAAATTGTTCTTGCTAGTTTAAGGATCAGATCTACAGAGATCAAAAAGTGGGAAACAGTGATTAAGTCTATGTTGTATAAATCAGAATCACAGTAGAGACCCACCGATTAATTCTGAGTATGCAGGTTTGTCCATAGAGCACAGTGCAGCATCAATTTAAAGAGACATTAAAGCCCAGAAACAGCAGAGCCTCGTTATCACAATTCTGTGGTTATTATAACTGTATCTCAGAAGGCTTAATGCAATTTTAACAAAGCTACAATTTTGGACTTCTGTTGACTAGAGTTAGCTCAAGTGTCTATGCAACAGGATACATTGCAGACATGATCCTTCACATTCACTCATCAGCGAGTTACACTTGCATTGAAATTGCTGTATCAGCTCAACTAAGATCAAGCACCTTCATACTGGTAGAAGTACATCAATGTCAACGGATATATATGTTTAAAATCAGCCCGCAAACTGACATAGCTATACTAGAAAGCTGTATGGGTAGACCAAGTCCCCCTCTATTGACCTTCAGGGCACAGTGCAAACCCCATCTCTTTATTCAGGCTTTCCTCCAGTGTAAATAGCCTTTTTTTTTTTTTCTTTCTGATTGCTCAGCTGGAGGGTTAAGGACATTACACTTTTGCCTTTGTTGTATTATATCATAGGTAATTGAAAGCTTAAGTAGTTTAATCTTCAGGCAAACAACAGTTGGCCACATATCAAATTTTATTGAATGGTTTTAATGTGGGGCGCACTGTGAGGCCAAGGGCAAGGCAGAGAGTTTCATCTTTATTGAACCAAATTTGGAGAGTGTGTATTTGGTCTCCACATATACTCTATTTATGTAGAACATCAAAGACTTTTTAATCATCCAAAACTTGGAATTTTATCTCTTACTGCTCAGGCTGGCTTGTACTGTTTACGTGTTCTCTGGTGGATGTAAATTTCCCTAAAGCAAGTATGCATGCCACTGTAATGGCTATAGGACTTACAGATTGTGGCTACTATCAATGATCTCTCTGCTGAAATACTCCACTAAATCACATTTTGTTTCACTAGTTAAGTAAGACCTGTTAAGTCAATGCTTGTGCATATGTAACCTCAAACCTGCAGTCTGTATTCTAGTAGCGCTCTTAAAAACAGCAATGGGTGGGTTGATTTCACTTGAATTCAGTGCAAGATCAGTGATAAAGCAAACATTGCTCAGACTACCCCAGTGTGAACTACCCACTGTTACATATCTTAGCTACAACTTAGAGGAAATGCACTTACTAACACGAATATCATGCAGTCTGTGTCCTGAAAAATCACTGTTTTTATAGCTATAGCGCTGGCTTAAGGTGAACAGAGGTGGTCTTTGTTCAGTTTGTATTGAACAAAATGGATATGGAGGGACAAGGACTTTTAGTAGGTCACTTAGCAAGAAGGCTTGAAATTCAAGATGAAAAAAATGCAGCGGCAGAAACAGGAGACAACAGTGTGCCCAAAGTTGGGAAAATGCAGATTTGAAGTTCTGGATTGGTTTATGGTTGGTTGGTTGGTTGGTTAGTTGCCTAGAACGATTACCAAGTTATTTTCCTTTAGCTGATCATATGGAAAATACAATTTAAAAATGGCACTATACAAAAAATTACTTGGAAAAAAATTTTCTTCTTGGATTAAACTAATAAAATGAAAATGGTTTCTTCTCTTGTTAAAAGAAAGCCGCTATGACTGTTTCATTAGCAGGCAAAAGTTTTTGAAATTATGTATCCAGTAAAGTGAGTTAAAATGGACTCTACCATAAAATAGTCGTCATTCTATTCTCTATAGAAATCATCTTGGTTTGCTTACAAAGTCAGTAATGCTTGATCTTTCCAATCTGAACTGCCTTTCTGATATCTCCTCCTAGCTCTCCAGGATACATTCATTCCTCCAGATCGCCTGCAATGCTAATTCCTGTAGGGTTTCTTTGTTTCCATAACCTCTTAGACACAACTATCTATCTACACTCATAATTGCTCATCCAAGTTCTTGTGTAACATCTAGCTTATTTTTACTGTAACAAATATAGTTTTGTCCCATACATGTCAACACAAAAAGTTCCTATTCATCACTTTGATCGTGTTACATTTCCAATGACATCTCTCAGTTGGTTGCCATTTATCTCATAGATTCAAGATAGGTTCCTTATCTCAATCACGAAGGTCTTCATGTCATACTGCATAATTCATATAATTTATATGCAGTATCCAGAGGTCACTTACCTCTTCTCATGATGTAAGTTGCCTTTGCACATGTCCCAGATAAGCACTTTAATGTTTTCTCCCTTGCTGGGGAGAAATTTTCTGTAAATGCGCTCAAAATTTTCTCTATCTTCTTTCAGGTCTGACCTGAAAGTCATCCTGCTAAGCTTCTGATCATGCCCCAGTCCATCACTTACCATAGCTAATGGGAAGTAAGATCTCATATCAAGGGGTTGCTCATCTACGGCCCGCATTGTATATCTTTGGGGAACAAGTCACTGTTTACAACTATCATGCCTGCGCTGAGAGTAGAACAGACAGTAACCAAAAGGATTTTGAAAAAAAGTCTGTAGCAAATTAATTGATTGCTGTATTGTAACTCAAGGTGCTCAGAAAAATGTGAAATCTCTCCTTCCTCTTGGAATGGGGCACTGTAGCTATGTGAATGCAGACCATTTAGTAAGACTACCCATGGAGAAGTAGCTGGACAATGAGGGTCTAGGGGCAGCACCTCAGGTAGTCACAAATTAAGCACTGTAAGATTTATAAGTCAAAAACATTCTTAAACTTCATCCAGAACTTAGTGTTGAGTGTTGCCTTAAATACAGTTTGCTTTAGTGGAAACATAAATGACCTGTATTGCTCTTTGAGAAACCTTGTGCCCACAAAAACTTTGTTCTCCAGTAAATAAAATGTAGCGTTTTGGAGGATGATGTTTGCAAAGCCTAACTTCAATAACTGCAAAAAGATTTAATGCAAGTAGAAAGAGACATTTAGGCATATAGACCTGCTTTAGAATACTGTAATCTCAGTCTCTTCCCTGCTATGAAAAAGAAAACACCTGGGATGTATTTGTCACAAAACTGAAGTGAGGTGAAAAACTTCTCTGAGAAAATACATTTAAAATACCTGTAATTTACCAGACAATAAATAAATAATTCAATCTATTTTTGCTGCAGAACTTGGTAATTCTATCCCATATTTCCAAATGTCAAAATGTCAAGCCATGGCCAGTCTTCCAGTTAGATAAAACAAAGCAGGCAGGCCTCTTTATCCCAGTATGAACAACAATTTAGCTACTGTATTAAAAGACTGTGCCCTATGGAGAGTGTAATTTGAGATACCAAGATCACAATAAAACGTTATACAACTTGTGTTAAAGTGTCTGAAATTACTAACATAGTTGAGAAGATTGTTGAGAAACCATTGAAGAAGTCCCAAAATAATCAAACCCTTCATCTCTTATTTTTCTAAAAATCTAATATTATACAGAAGTAAAAAAAAAAAAAACTTTTTTAAAAAAAACAACAAACAACAAAACTTTACAAAACTCAACAGTGTTTTACGAATAAAAAAATGCCAAAAATGCACCAGCCTTTTATGGATGAAATTTCTTCTCATATCAAAGCTGGTAGATTCACATATTACATATTGGTCATCATAGCACTCTGCACCAATAGAGAATAGTGAAACTAATCTGGATAGATTTTCCAATAAGCCTTGAAAATACACTGATTGCATTATCAAGCCCGTTCACATTTACGAACAGAAGCACCAGCAGAACTGAAACAATTGCTGTAATAATTAAATAAAGAAAAAAGGACTCCTTTCACATTTTTCTGGCCAGCTATCCTCTGGATGTGCTCCAGCTCCCAAGCTCCCACTAGCTTCCATGTGAGCACTTTGTACCCATCTTGGAGCAGAATATTACAATTAATGGTTGAAGACCTCCTTACACCAGCTCTGTGCAAATAATAGTATTATGTGAACATTTTACAACTGACTAAACAGCCTCCATTTAGTCTTCTGTGTGTTGTCCATTGGCATTTTGGTGAAGACATAACTCATAGTTTTTGGGGCAGGCCTAAGAGCCAAGCTGCTTTAACCTGTAATTTGATAGCAAGAGCATTCTCAGTCCCATGCTGCTGCTTAAGAATTATCTGAGGCTTCTGTATTTCATCCCAAAATGTCTCTACACATACCACCTTTGGCTGTCTGAGTATTCTCTATAAATTGAAATTTCCAGCTGGCATGTAATTCAGTGATAGAAATAGTTTGTCTAAACAACATATTATAAAGGCATCCTAGCTAAACTCAAGATTAAGCCCTATGAATTTGGCAGAATTCAGGTACTCTCATGAACTTGCTGATGCCATGTTGCAATTGCTACTGTGTTTACACTGGATATAGTTCAAAATAATATTTAAATAATGGCAGTGTAGCCAATACATGCCCTGAAGTGTTATAATTACTATTTAATACACTAATTATACTCTATGGTTATTCTTTTTTGTACTTATAATTTAATTACCAGTAAGGTCTATAATTAGAATGTTTACTCTCAAATAAATGTTATCATGAATGTAGTCAGATTTAAAAATACATGTTAAAAATGAAAGTGCAAGAATGTATTTACATGTTCAGTGTATAAATTTGAGAATTAGCCACAGTTACTCAAAAAACACAACACAATGTAGCTGTATTCTACATATAGTCCAACTATAGTGTTATTTATTTATTTATTATAAACAATTTTCTCTCATTGTCTGTTCTATGACATAAAAGTTTAAAGTGTGCGGCCCAAACCCTTCTCACTTCTCATTCATTAATTCTATTTGTCCAGTTCCTCTTGGAAGCTTTCCAGTATTTAACTATGACATTGAAAGACAGTGATGTTATGATATGAAGTTGTCAGTTGTCCATCATATTGTATAAGAAGATGTTTTACTTGAAATGTTATCAAATGAAGCATTTTGTCATTCAGCATTTATTTTATTACGTTCTTCACAAGTAACAGTGAAATGAGGTCTTGGTTTTAGACTTATCCCTAGGCAGGTATAGGCATCCTCTCACTTTAATATGTGAGTATTTTTAATCTTTATTTGTCAAAAGTTTCTGTGGCAATGATAAATTAGTTTCCATTCATCAGTGAGAACTGAGACTCAAATAGATTAATAATAAAAGCATGAGACAAATCTTATTCTCAACTTCTAACTTCTATGTGTATTAACAGGCCTAATATTTCTAAGCAAATTATGCACGACAAGTTTGTTTCCCCATATACCAACTGCAGTTTAATGTTTCTGATGAGATGTATGAAATAAAAACTCATGCATCCTCTTATCTGAATGTTGGTTTAACAGCAGTTAACCACAGTGCGGATTTGCTTTTCCATTTTTAATTTTTTACTGAAAATTGTCTGTTATGGTTCTCACTTTCTCTCACACTTCCCTTTAGCTTTCATGCTGTTTTTTTGGCGATGGAAAAATCTGGATACAAGCCACCTCAATGTCATTCATGAAACTACCATATTCTGGTGTAGCGCCAAGAATAATGTCATGACATTGTATTTTGGCAGGCCTAAGCAAGCAAATAGTCTTCAAACTTCTGATTACCAGAAACAGCTGTTACTATTATCTTACAAAAATATTCATAAAATATTTTTGTGTTTGTGTCTCAGTGATTTCTACTTCTCCATAACTGTTTCTTAAATCCTTTGGTGTGATAGCACAAATTCACCCTCCGTAAGGAGGGTGTGATCAATGTGTGTCTTACCTCTGGTGCCACAGCTCTATCACTTGACACTAAGCTTTACTGAAAGCAGCAGCAGAAGGAATCAAGTCATTAGGGACGGAAGGAAGGAAGAGAAATCCACTTTTGTGCCAGAGTTCCACCATTCATCGATGTTCCCTAGCCAATAACTTGTTTAAACTGCCACCAATTTTTTTTTGTTTGATTGGAATATCAGAATCACACATTTTCCAGAATGTCTGAAGGACAAAGCGAGCTGAAATGTTAGATGGGAGATAGTTTTGCCCACTGTATAAAATAATACTCACCATACATTACTAGAGTAGACAAGGCTTGGTAATTCATGGCCATCAGATTGATGAGGAGAATTTTATTGAATTACTGAAGCTTCACAGCAATGACAATGAGACCCTGGGAAGCTAGCTGAAGAGAAAACAAGATTACACAAGTCAAACAATACCGAATGAAATCATCAGTCTAATGAGCCGTGAAGTTATCCACACTATTGTAAAGGAAATTAATTGTGGTTCACAATACCATTCTGTCATAGCTGATAGAACTCATGATTACATAGATATAACATGCAGGAGAAAAGTGTCCATCTTCACCATGTTGACCATGGCATGCAATCTAGCAAAAATTCAGTTATAACTTCCTAGATACAAAAAAAATTCAGTGGACTTCATTGGAAGTCATTGCTTACTGACACTGAGTTATGTGTTGGTAATGCACAATCCTCATTAATAAATCAAGAACATTCTTGAGATAATGTCCTTAAGTGCATCTACATTCAAGTGTACATACATTTTGAAACGAGATGGGTTTTGTAGATCATCTAGTCTGTTCCTCCTTCCTAAAAAGACAGTTTCAGTAGAATCTAGTATCTAGTCAAATGAGATGTTCAAAGAAGATTAACACTGGAGGAGAATGGGAGAATGCAACTGTAAATGTGCTTGTTTTAATGTCCCACACACATAAAACCCCTGATGAGTCTGAAATAAAAGTTTATAAGAGAGCCAAAGCACAACACTAAGCAGAATATGTCAAGTAAATTTTGTCAAAGAAAAATTAATGAGGCAAAGAACTGATTCAACTGTGTCTATTATTAAATAAGCAGAAAAAATTGTCTAAACATTAGACTTGGATCCAACAGCATTTCCACAGCCCAGAGCTTCCTCTGCTGTTGTGCTGTTAGAAGCAACAGTAACTTTATATAGTAAAAGGAATAGAATTTTTCAGACTGCAGTACTTCAAATAAATTTGAACGTGTTTTGTCCAGCTGAAGACCTCATTCCTGTAGGCTGATCTGAATGAATATCCACATTTGGAAGGAATGTTTCGTGTTGATGTGAGTGAGGAATTTGCTGGCTCTGAACCTGAGGGGAAAAACATCACGATTAAGAAATATCCCACACTCGGAATCTGACCATATGAAATATAACTGGAGACATTTTGCACACTAGAACAACTCCTGTTGGGAGCATGCAGTCTGGTAACTGTCTCAGCACAGCTGCAGTCCCTTCAGTGTGACAACTTCACCATCAACTGCCACAGAGAGGCTGTGACTGCAGAGCTCTACAGTTAAGCCACCTCCAGACTAGGCTGAGGACAGATTAATTTATTTTCCTTTTCTACCAGCTTTGCCTGCAGTGTTTGTTATTATACTTACCAGACCAAAGATTCACAGCACATGCTGTTTCCCCAAATGTGTGCTTTGTTAGGAACTGTCTAGCTTTGAATGCTCTGCAAGCATCATATCATCATTTCAGGTTGTATCGGGGAAAACATGCTTTATCAGTGCCTTTACCCTTTATACAGAGCTGTGCATTTGTCCAGAACAAGCGATATGCTTATCACATGCAACTTAGAAAAAGGAGTAAAAGGAGGATCTTGGGCAATTGTTGTTAAACTTTCACTATTGTATTGAAAAGTTTGTTTGGCTATTGTAGTTTATTCCCAACTCTCACTACCAGTGAATCATCCTTGCTGGATGTGACACTCCTGTAGCTCATGAAAGTACAACGAAATAGAAAATTTAGTGACTTTGGGCAGGTGTTGGATAGCAATCTAATCATGTCTTTCACTTAAAAAGCTCAAAGTAGAGGTGGGGATGAAGTGTTAGCACCATGAGCTACCATGAGATCAGAGAAATAAATTCTGAGGTAGAAATAGCTATCAGGTGTACAGAGAAATTGCTGTCAAAATTCAGCAATTTGTTAAGGAGGTAATGCATTTGATAGACTTTCTAAGTATAGCTAGCAGTTCAAAACCTGAACTTTCAAGAAAATTGTGCAAGCAGTTAAAGTGGGTAGATTAGTGTAAGAAACCATCAGTTTACCTGAAAATGAATGTATTCTGGCCTACTATGTAACCTCAGCTTTTCATTTTAAAGAGTTTTTATTTGGGGGAAAATATTTAAGTCTGTGAAAATGTTCCAACCTTCACGTATCAGCTGAAGACTGTATTTTATGAGGGGATTAGAAGACAGTTGCCAATTTGAGATGCTTCAGTCCAAGTCAAAGTATAATAATATACACGGAGAGATAAAGAGCTTCAGAAGCACTTTGTGGATAATTTGTGTGTTATAATTTCTTTGGGACTAAGAAGCATTACTTTAAAAACTTATATTATGCAGCAGAGAGATGTTCGTCTGTTTTTGTCTTAAGTAGCGTGTACAGAGATAGCCATGCATCCTGCTACATCATAATTTAGCCATTATCAGAGGAAATAGAACATTTTGAATTTTTTTATACTTTCAGAAAAATTGGTGTTGCAGAATAGTGACTGTAGTGAATCAAGTCCAGAATCCTGATTCTAACAATAACAGATGCTAAATGTCTCACAAGAAAATATACACTATTTATGATCATATAGCACTCTAGATTTTAGAGCAAAAACCTTACATAGAATTATAGAATGTTTTGGCTTGGAAGGGATCTTAAAATCAGCTAGTTACAACCCCCCTGCCATGGGCAGGGACACCTTCCACTAGATGAGGTTGCTCAAAGCCTCATCCAGCCTGGCCTTGAACACCTCCAGGGATGGGGCATCTACAGCTTCCCTGGGCAACCTGTTCCTTCACCTCACCCCCCTCACAGGAAAAAAATTCTTCCTAATATCTAATCTAAATCTACCCTCTATCAGCTTAAAACCATTACCTCTCATCCTGGTCCTATCACTACACTCTCTGATGAAGAGTCCCTCCCCATCTCTCCTGTAGGCCCCTTTAAGTACCAGAAGGCTGCTGTAAGGTCTCCCCAGAGCCTTCTCCAGGCTGAACAAGCCCAACTCTCTCAGCCTGTCCTCATATGGGAGGTGCTCCAGTCCTCTGATCACCTTCATGGCCCTCCTCTGGACTCACTCCAACAGGTCCATGTCTTTTGTGTGCTGAGGACTCCACAGCTGGATGCAGTATTCCAGGTGGGATGTCATGAGAGCAGAGTAGAGGGGGAGAATCACTTCCTTCAACCTGCTGCTAATGCTTCTTTTGGTGCAGCCCAGGATCCAGCTGGCTTTCTGGGCTGCAAGCACACATTGCCATGTCATGTTGAGCTTCTCATCAATCAACACACCCAAGTCCTCCTCCTCAGGCTGTTCTAAATCCATTCTCCTCCCATCCTGTATTTGTGCTTGGGATTGCTCCATCCCAGGTGCAGGGCCTTGCACTTGGCCTTGTCGAACTTCATGAGGTTGGCACGGGCCCACCTCTCATGCCTCTCAAGGTTCCTCTGGATGGCATCCCTTCCCTCCATCATGTCAACCACACCACACATCTTGGTGTCATCATCAAACTTGCTGAGGGTGCACTCAATCCCACTGTCCATGTCCCCAACAAAGA